>CM060705.1:252500-275000 GCA_030686995.1 Artemisia argyi
CCCCGGGTATTTAAAAAAGTGGAAAATATAAATAATCACCCTTGAACTATTCACATGTTACAATTTTGCCCCTTTTGATAACTAATGGGAAATTACACTTTTGGTCTTCAAGTTTCGGTAAACTACAGATTTGGTCCTTGGGCTTAACAAAATTATAAACCAAATGGACCTAGTATTATACTCCCCAAAATCCAAATAAAACCCTTTGGCCCATTCCCTTCTTGGCCCAGCCAACACCCTAGCCCACCTTCCCTTTTTGAAATAATATAACCAGGGTTTGACCCCTTTGACTACCCTCCCTCTCCACCTCACTTCCCACTACTACTACCCTCCAAAGACACCATCATCACCCCTAGCTCCTCTCCCCTGCAACACTCCAACTCCCCAGCTAATCAAACACACACCCCAGTCCAATATGTTATCACT
This sequence comes from Artemisia argyi, assembly GCA_030686995.1. Classification (NCBI taxonomy): domain Eukaryota; kingdom Viridiplantae; phylum Streptophyta; class Magnoliopsida; order Asterales; family Asteraceae; genus Artemisia; species Artemisia argyi. The sequence goes on from CM060705.1 coordinate 252,927, forward strand.
GGCACAAGAAATCAGAAGCTAAGAGCCAAAACTGCATTTGGGCGCGAAAATTTATAAACGGCCAAGATTAAGTCAATTCATCCAATGGTCAAGAGTGAAGCTAGGAAAGGTCCAAGGAAGATCAGAAACCCTAAATGGCCATTATAAAAGAAAGAAGAAGGAGTAGAGACCACAGTTAGTTAATCAGTTTTTAGCGTTAGTTTAGATATTGTTGTTTTAGTGTAAAATTGATTTCTAGGTGTTATCCTTAATTAGCTTTAAAAAAAAGTTGTACAAGTGTTTTGAATGTAATTTTAACTTTCCTTAATCATAATTACCAATTATCAGTTCCAATTTAGTTTTTTGTGATTACTTATTAAAGTTCCATTTTACTTTGAATATTGTTATATGATATGTTTTATGGTTACAATTAAGCTCAAACAAAGTGAGTTTTAAGTTTGTGTAAGCTCAGTCTCCAAAATTGCAAAAATACAAAACAGTGAAAAATAAAAGAATCAGAAAGAAGACGCAAAGCAAAGAGATAGCTGTGGAAGCATGGTTTAGTGTCTCAGGGGAGACCTTAGGGTAGTTTTGTTCTTGGTTCTTTGTTGTGAATCTAACAGGACTCTTGTAAGACTTTCTTTTCAAATTTTTAACAACTACTTTAGTTGAGCTTAACTCCTGCTTATTTGTGTTAACTAGTGGTTGTATCTGCTTATTGGTGCTTCTTGTAGCTTATTAGAACAAGTTTTAGTCTAGCTTTTGTAGATTTATGCTGAATTCTCATTTTGACTGTCTTTAGTTAGCTTTCTATTGCTTATCATTAGGTACTATTTCTACTGCTTATTTAGTGTCAAAGTTTGTATGATAAGTTTCATTTAACTTAGTTTGGATCATCTACAATCAAAACTCAGCTTGGTCATGCATCATTCTATTTCTAATATCATGACACTTATATATAGGGGTGTTTGGTTTGATTCTGTTATTGGTGCTCTTGTTGATGTTCTGTTGTTTTGTTGGTACTAGTAGAATGTATTAAGTCATATTAGGCCAAAACTTCAAAGAATTTCATGTTTCTTCAAAAAGTCAATTTGCTCTTGTTGATGTTGCTTTGGAAAGTTACATAGGCTGCCTAGATTGATGTGCTTTTATTTTTCCCTAGTTTGCTTATTAGATAGCTTATTTGGGCCCTCACTTTGGCTTCTTTTTGGACTGTTGTTGCTACTAATTTTGCTCTTATTCCCATTGTCTGATCTTGTTGTTGTTTCTATTTGTTATTGTTAGTGTAATTTGTTGTTATTATTGTTGTTGTTTGTGTATTTGCATCAGCTTTTGTGAGCTTGTGGCTTATTTGAGCTCATTTGCTAATTTTAGCTTAATGGTGTTCTTGTTTGGCTGCTGCTACCATTTTTGTCCTTGTTCATGTTTGTATTAATTTTGTTGTTCATGTTTTTGTTGGTGTTCATAATTCTTGATTGTTGTTGTTGTTGTTTTCCGGTTTGTAAAAAGCTTATTTGAGCTTTTTGGCTTATGCTTGTTGGCTGCCAAATCTCAAAAGCTCACTCAAAATCAAAAAATCCATCACTGCTGGATTTGCAGCTTGGCACAAGCTTGTGTAAAGCTTTTTAGAAAACTTCTTCTCACAAAAGTTGCTTAGAATTGTTGTTAAAAAGTTTTTGCAAAAGAAAGTTTCAAAAAGAAAAATAATTGCAAAAAGTGGGGGTTTGTGGGAATCGAACCTGGGACCTTAGCTCATCACAGACACACACCACACACAACATCACCATCCGTCCTAGGGTCTTTAATCTGTAATGGAATGCAAAGTTTAATATTTAACATAGACCCTTTTCTTTTTAGTTATTAAGAATAAGTTCCCTGTTAGCTTATTAAGAGTGCTTATAATTAAGCACTTAGGACTTTTTAAATTTTTCTTAGACTTCTGTTAGCATAAAGTATTTTCTGTAAAAATTTCAGATTTTTCTTAACTAGTTTAGTATTTTTAATAATTATCTTTAGTTTAATTAGTATTTAATTAATAATAAATAATTAAAAAGTCAAAAAAATAAATTTCTTTTTTCTAAAATTTTCTTTTATCGATAGGATCGTAAAAATATAATTTTCATGTCCGTAGGGCTAATGTAGCATTAATTTCACTTTTAATTTTGCGCACTCACGTTTTATTTAAATAACTTTTACGTTTCTAAATTTAGATTACGTTAGTAAAAGTAGTTTGTAAAATAAAGAAAATTCAAAAATAAAAAAAGTGATAGCTTCTATTTAAGCCCTTTTGGCTTATTTTTCTGCTTATTTATTAGCAAACTCTGATTTTAAATTTTTAGATTACGTTTTAGGTTAAATAGGTTTCACGTTATTGTTAATATAGTTTGTTTAAATCGTTCTCATTCGTATTTCCTTAGCGTAATCATTCAAAACCCTTATTACCCCTTTCCTGTCCAAATTCACCCGATCACAAATTCTTTTGATTACCATCCACACCTCGTCGGGACATAACGACCCGGGGAAACCCTATATTCCGCGGAGAATTGACTCTAGGCAGTTTGACTTGGTTGACCATTCCTTTGGTCAATTTAAGCTGCCGGGGAGGTTGTGCGCGTATTCTAAACGGTTTTACAGATTAGTGAATCTGGATATACACTCATTGTATATTTACCATCCTTTGTTCATATTTTCTTATTACAAAAACAAAACAGTTCCCGAAAACTTTTTAAAATTAGTTTTCAACGAACACAAAAACACAAAAAGATTTTCTTTCTTATAAAATGTTTTCCAAAAACTCCAAAAATATTCACCTTTACCCTCTCACATCTTTGATTCTTCATTCCTTTACCCTCTATCCTTTTGATTCTAACTTCTTCCACTTGTCCTGTAATTGATTCTAATGGCATCTCTCGATGACGATTTCTTGGAACTAAGGGCCTTTAAGAGCAAAATTGAAAAAATTCAGGCCTTGTCAAAAATGTCGAGATGTCATGTTGATTATGATGGACCATCGATTCCTATTCCTTCTTCGGTGAGGGAAATGGAACAAGAAACCGGGGTAACAAAGGACCCTGTACTTCCCTCTGACGATGGAAGTGCTAACTACGTCCAACCTACAGTTGTCCAAAAATCTAAGCTCACAATTGCTCCTAAACCGTCAAGAATTGATCCTAACCTTTCACGATATAAGGTTATAAGGTCGTCAAGCAAACGTACAGAGCTTAGGGCAGTGACTGAAAAGAACGACTTACCTAATCTTCACGTTCATCAAAATCAAAAACCCGAGACCATAACGGAAGTGGCGGAAATCCCTAGCTCTAAGAGCACACTACTTGTCCCACCTACAGATTTTATTCCTTGTGTTGGTTGTGGTGAGCCGCTTTTTGGTTTACCATGTCGTTGGTGTACATGTGAACAATGTGGTAATGATATTCGAGACGGAAGTTGTTTGTTTTGTGGTTCGAGGAATTCAATTGCTTATGATCCTAATCAGAACTCATTCTACGACTCTCCAAATTTTTCCAACTACCCATCACATTCATACGAGCAAGAATCATATTATCCAAATCACAATGGTGCTTCGTATCAAAATACACCAAACTTTTCGTGTGAATATTGTGGAGGTCCTCACCAAGGTTTTGATTGTCAAAATAGTCAAAATTTTGGTTATGACCAATATCCATACAATTCACCAAACCAGACTCAACAGTTTTACTGTTGTGAGCACTGTGGTGGCCCACACTACAGTTCTGATTGTCAATCGGGCAACACGCTTGTCTATGAGCAGTTTCCTGATAACAATTATGACTCTAGCACATATGACTCACAGCCACATCAGTTTTACTGTTGTGAATACTGTGGAGGTCCTCACTGCAGTTCTGATTGTCAAACAAGGAATCCATTTCCTTGTAACAATTATGACTATTCATTTCAAGACCAACCTCCACAGTACCAAATGATCCAAGCAACTCCTCATGATACCGAGCAAGACCTTTTACTAGAGGCTCTTGAGATAGTGCAAGAACTTAAGGAGGAGTTGGCTACTACATCGTTTCAAGATTCTCGTGAGAAATCAATGGCAGAATTACTTGCTGAAGAAAGAGATGCTAGAAACGAAATGAGCATGGAAGAATTACTTGCTGAGCAAAGAGCAGCTAAAATACGTGCCAATCTTCGCTATGCTGCTCTATATGATGACGATGATGACAGTGATGATGATGAAGATAACATTGTTATTATTCAAAAAGATTCATCAGATTCATCTGTTGTGATTCCTTCAATTGAAAATCAGGGAGAAAATAATATGACAGAGAAATTACTAGCAGAAAATCAAATGGAACTTGTACAATCCATGAATGCTAGCTCCTCTCCACTCCCTCAGTCTGTTGTTATCACGCCCGAGGTTCCTACTCACTCTCTAAGCATGGGGGACGAGCATACTGACACTGTTCCTGAAAAGGAATCGGACGAATTCATAAAGTCTAGTGGTGAGAACTTTGTCCCAATCCCAAGAGAGTCACAGGGAATTCTTGATCATGTGTGTGACCTACCTTCTCCCCCTGAAAATCCAAAAGATCATTTTGAGACTTTCTCTGATTTTAATGATGATTGCACATCTTATGGAGAAGTTGAGTATGAAGAGGCACCACTGCCTCATTCTGATATTGACCCTCTTATTGAGGAGTTCACAGATGAACTTACTCACATCAATCCACTTCCATTGGGAAGTGATAATGATCTGCTTGACCTTGAAGCCGATATGGGAGAAACTGGAAATTTTTTAAACTTCAATCCCAACATTGAGCTTAGTACTTCACATGCTGATGAAAATTCTTTATCTTCTGTAGACATCAGTCTTGTGGAAGAATTACCTTCTGAGCTAGTCAGCTTAGAAGAAGAGAATGATGAGATTGACACTGAAATCAAGGATGAAGCACTTCGTGCAACATTATTGAATGTCGATCTCCTAATTTCTAAAATCGAGGCTTTCAAAGAGAAACCTATTTCATCTCCTATCCCCATTAAGGATAGTGACATTTTCTCCGATGATCCTATTTCGGAGTTTGAAGCCTTTACTTTTGATCCTATGGGAGAGAAGATTAGTGGCAGTACCACTTCTCATTCTCGTAATTCTCTCCCCGATTATGAATCATTTACCTTCGATGAGTTCTCCTGTGAACTCACGCATACCAATCCAGAATATGATTCATTCACATTCGAGGAGTTCTCCTGTGAACTCACTCATATCATATCTCCGCCAGAGTATGATAACTTCTACTTTGATCTAGACACACCCGGGATATGTCTTGATCACATGAGCTTAAATGATGAGATTCATGAATCTATGAATTTTCCTGAGGATGATAATGAGTTAGTCATGATGTTTATCATGACTTTCTTTCTCTTTTTCACCTACCGGGTGACTTCTCATGTTCTTCATTCCTTCGGGAATGAAGACATTATCTTTGACCCCGGCATCACCGCTTATAGTTTATACTATTTCAAGCCAGGGTCTGTATATCTCATTGGTGTGGAACTTTCACGTGCTTCAAATGTTTGTCCAAACATCTTGAATGAAAGTCCGATGGAGATTGTTTCTTCCACATCATGCTTCCCCATGAACCAATGAATTCGGGGTCGAGTCAAGCTAGCGACTCGGTAAACAAAAACAGTAGCATGCTTATAGGGTTTTCACCCTTAGTGTGGGGGAGTTACCCCTACTGTGGTTACAAATAAAGTGAAAAACAAACTCGTGTTTCCACATTTAGCTTGTAATGTTGCCCTTTTACGTTCAAAGAGTCGGCATAATAGCCGGGACTTTGAATATTGAGGACAATATTCAATTCTAAGTGTGGGGGGGGGGGGGGGGGGGGAATTCTAGCGAATTTGATCACAAAATACTTTCTAAGTACCCCCATTTTGGCCCAAATTTTTCAAAAATATTTCACTGGAGTTTCAAAATTTTTGTGGTTATCAGTCTGCCATGTCTAACCGACCAAAGGATTGGCTAATCCAGGAGCAAATGGCTCTTGGTAAAGATATATCAAATCCGTTTACGGCTTGCAATTTGCCCAAAATTGTATGGTATCTCAACTCGCCATATCCAAAAAAGTGAAAGAGTTGGCTAGCCCGCAAGATTATGGCTTGTGGTAAAGGCAGTGGAAACACCATAATTGGTAATCAGCTCACCAAGATGTTGACTATTCCATCAAGAGTTGGCTAGTCCAGAAACAAACGGCTTTTGGTAAAGACAAATCAAATCCGTTGACAGCTGGTGGTTTGCTCAAAATCACATGGTTATGAAGTGGACCATAGTTCTTACTTGAACTGAGACATTTGGTTACTCCAGAAGTAATGGCTTTTGGTAAAGAGATTCAAATCCATTAATTTTTCTCAAAAAGATTGCTAGGGACTAGCAATAGTTTAGTGTGGGGGATTGATGAGTGTGTAAATACTCATCATTTTTATCGTATCTAAACTGCCAAAACATACAAAAACACTCAGAAATGCATTAAAATACATAAATTATTCCAAAATTGTGTTTTATATGTTTTAGATGCAAAATGTTTAAAAACAAATGAAAAACGAACAAAGTTTGCAAAATTGGCAGTTTCAGTCCCTCAAGTTTCATAAATTGACAAAACTAGTCCCTGAAGGTTTGAAATGAAAGAGAAGTCAACCCAAGTCCTTTGGAATTCAAAAATTGTCGAAACAAGTCCTTGGGTGAAAAGTTTGAGAAAATTACACAATTGGTCCCTATAGTTTCAAAATTGGCAAAGTTAGTCCCTGGGTATTTAAAAAAGTGGAAAATATAAATAATCACCCTTGAACTATTCACATGTAACAATTTTGCCCCTTTTGATAACTAATGGGAAATTACACTTTTGGTCTTCAAGTTTCGGTAAACTACAGATTTAGTCCTTGGGCTTAACAAAATTATAAACCAAACGGACCTAGTATTATACACCCCAAAATCCAAATAAAACCCTTTGGCCCATTCCCTTCTTGGCCCAGCCAACACCCTAGCCCACCTTCCCTTTTTGAAATAATATAACCAGGGTTTGACCCCTTTGACCACCCTCCCTCTCCACCTCACTTCCCACTACTACTATCCTCCAAAGACACCATCATCACCCCTAGCTCCTCTCCCCTGCAACACTCCAACTCCCCAGCTAATCAAACACACACCCCAGTCCAATATGTTATCACTGGCACAAGAAATCAGAAGCTAAGAGCCAAAATTGCATTTGGGCGCGAAAATTTATAAACGGCCAAGATTAAGTCAATTCATCCAAAGGTCAAGAGTGAAGCTAGGAAAGGTCCAAGGAAGATCAGAAACCCTAAATGGCCATTATAAAAGAAGGAAGAAGGAGCAGAGACCGCAGTTAGTTAATTAGTTTTTAGCATTAGTTTAGATAATGTTGTTTTAGTGTAAAATTGATTTCTAGGTGTTATCCTTAATTAGCTTTAAAAAAAAAGTTGTATCAAGTATTTTGAATGTAATTTTAACTTTCCTTAATCATAATTACCAATTATCAGTTCCAATTCAGTTTTTTGTGATTACTTATTAAAGTTCCATTTTACTTTGAATATTTGTGGAAGGATTCTATTGATTTGTGCAAACACTTGGGATGTTAATCTCAGTAATGTGTTTAGGATATTTATGAATGAATGTGAGTTAGCACGCGGAATTTACTAAAACACACTAAAGGAACAAAGGTGGTGAATAAGTAAATGAGAATGAACACAACATGAATAACACAAAACGATTCAATATTATTGATGAAATAATACGGGTGATCTAAACTATCACCAGGATTATAAGTGTAACCTTGAATCTTTGATACGTGAAAGGGTTTTAAAGATGGAAGTTATGCATGGAAAACTATGAGAAGGTTATGGGAAATATATCTAAGAAGGTGACTTAAGGGTTCCTTTTATAGTATAAGGAGCCCTTATTACAAGTTGTCAAGGTGCTTAATATAATATATTAGAGACTTATCTTATCCTAATATTACACCTTTCAAGGTAAAACACTCCATTTTATCTACTGAGACTTCTGTACTACTTCTACTTAACGTATAACTTTGTACAAAGACTAATAATACAACTAAATATCTCTAAATAAAATATAACAACTTGTCGTGAATACTAGCAGGACCTTCTTTAACTAGCAGTACCTTCTTACCCATAAGGTACTGTTAGTATATCTTCAACATCAGCAAAACTGAAGAGGCAGGCTTAATTATCAACTAGCAGGCTCTTCTGGCAGACTCTTTACTTTGTGCATTTTATTCCCAACAATCCTCCCCTAAACTTGTTATTCCCTTTTAAAATAACCAAGTTTCTTTGTGAATAAAATTCATACCTTGAGGATTTGAGGGAACTCTTCCAAAAACCTTACCTTTTTCTCCTTAGGCTTTCATACTAATCAAATATGCTCTCTTCAATCTTTTGACTGCATCAGTTTCTTCTTCACATAATAGCTTATTGGAGATCAAGACTGATAATACTTCATAGCTTAAAGGATACTCCTTCTCACCTAGCATAAAGAGCTCAATTCCACTCTGAGTGGAAAGATGATGAACATGACTCATGTTGAAGTATTCCCATGTAACAGATAAATCATAATAAGGAAATTTCCAATGTGTATCAGTAGGATTTGGATCATACAATCTGCTGAACTCCACCCATAGCTCTTGCTCCTTTGCATCAGGCTTATACTTGGTTTTCAGCTTCTCTTGAACTAATACCCATAATTCATCTAAATCCATTCTGCTACAAGCTCTAAGTAGATTTTCAAAGTTCTTGAAAATCTCAACCTTATTTCCAACTCTTGTTATCTTCCATGCTTTGCCAAACTTGTCATTGTAGATTTCCCAATCTATGACTGGATGCCTTGCATGTAAGGGTTCAGCAAAAACAACTTGTGGAACATGGACAACCATTTCTCTTGATTGAACAGGAGGCAAGTCTGCTGTTTGTTCCTTCTGATCATCTTTTCTCCTTTTGGAAGGTCTTTCTTGTGTATCCATGAGAAAACTGGTTTTGTTTCTTCTGTAAGCCTCTAAGTATAGAAGCTTCAATTCATCAAAAGATTTACCTTTGAGTTGATGTTCCTTCATGTTCACTTCTCTTTTCAGATATATCTTGAAGAACTTCTTCTGATCAGCTTCAGAATGTGGCATTTTAAATCCTTTCTTCTGATTCTTCTGGATTTGCTGATAGACATCATGCAATGCCTCTTGATTGTATTTCTTGGTGATGAAATCATTGAGCTTGATTGTCATTTCATCTGAGCTAAGAGACTCATCACATACCAGAGTGTAAGCTTCACCTCTTACAATTGGATCAATGGAAATGATGTATTGCAGCTGAGCATCAAATTTTTCTTGCAGCATTCTTGATTCTTCTTCAGCCCCCATAACTTCTTCTTCATGAAGTTGTTTGGATAACCTTTCATCTACAGCCAATTGTGCTTGCTCTTTCTGCTTCATCTTTTTATGCTTTGGTTCATCTTCAACCACAATTTTCTTGCCCTTGTCTTTTGGTGATGATACTGGACTTGGAGCAACAGATTGTTCATCAGAAACAAGAAACCTCCCCTGAGGCTGTGATCCTCTCTTTCTTTTGTAAGACACTTGATCAGAACCTTTTAAATTCATAGCTAATAGCCTCTGAATCCCAGCAGGCTCTTGCTCTGCTTCAGCAGTATCTTTCAAGCTAACAGGCTCTTTTTCTTGAGTAGCAGGCTCTGTTTCTTGAATAGCAGGCTCTTCATCAATCACTTGTGTTCCTTCATGAAACTGAAATTGAATCTCTTCTTCATCCTTAGAACTATCCATCCTCCCCTTTTTGGAAGAGAGACCCAAACCCTCTGCATCTGAACTTGAGGAACTAGAAACAACCAACTGAGATGTTCTTTTACCCTTTAACAATTTCACCTTCAACTCTAATTTCTCAACCCTCTTAACTAACTTGGTGTTGATCTCTGTAAAATGTTTGTTTTGACTTTCAAGAGTAGTTTGCAAGTGCTGCACTTGCTACTTTAATTCCCTGACAGACTGAGCATCTACACTTTGTTGTGGAGGAGATTGTGGTGGTGAGTTATGATGTGACAATGATGATGAAGTTGCAGATGGTGTTTGTGTTGGTTGGTGAGATGGTAATGGTACTGGTGATGGTGGTGTGACTGATGGTACTGTTGCTGAGTGGGATGGTACTGGTGATGGATGTGGTGATGAATGATCAGATGATGTGGATGGTTCTTCAGAATGTTGTGGTAACATTTCCTCAAAAAGTGGTACTTCTTCTCCTTGAAAACCAATTTTCATGTTTGAAAACACCTTGTGTGTAAGTTTGGGAGTCTTAAAAGGTTTGGTTGGGGGAAGTAACAAATGTTTGGATTTGTTGATGAGGCACTGAATGAACCTTGGGTACATCAAAAACTTTGTTTCACTGTCCACATTTTTAACCAATCCTTCAAAAATATATTTTGAAAAGTTGAATTTCTTGTTTGTTGCCAGACAAATGAGAGCTGCAGCCATGTTGCCACTAAACTGCTCCCATGAGGTTTTCTTTTGGCTTAAACAATGAAGGATGGTATGAATCAAAAATCTCCATTGAGGGGTAAAATGCTTTTTAAGAAATGTAAGCTTTGTAGAAGTTACATTATACCCCATTTTTGTCAAATTTTCAAAGATTTTAGTATCAGGTAGTTGACTAATGCCATCTGAATCATCCAAACGAAGATGTCTTCTAATGTATGACTCGGTAAAAGTCAAGGTTCTACCATCCACTTTGACCTCTAACTCTTGAATCCCATTCGTAAGAGTGTTAACTCTAGCAGTTTGCCAAAATTGTGAAATTTGAGATTCAAAAATAGTGGGATTCACCAGTAAAGCAAACCTGACATAAGAATTGTTTAGAAAATCCACTGCTTGATGAAAAGTTTCATTGTCATCAGACTTTTCCAAAAATGCTAATTGGTTGTGACGTTTGACAAAACTTAGACGAGCCATGGTGAAAGGTTTGATGAAAATTTTGATTATGATGGTGGGATTCTATTGTTGTACTGGTAGAAGATGAAAGGTGAGTGTGAATTGTGATAAGGATTGATTATGAGAAAAATGACTTTTGACCGACTATAAAAGTTATGGATAAGTAATTGAAGAGGCGGTCAAAAAGATCTTTTATTATAATAACTATATCCTTAATTCGAGGAAAACATGAATAATTCACAAAAATACCCTTCAAAACAACGGCTATATTTTTAACCTGACAGACTCAACGGCTATGTAGCAGTACCTTTTTACTCTACCAGTACTAAAATTTGAACTACCAGTACCTTGTTTTTGAAATGAAACTTGGCAGTCTCTTTGAAACTTTAGAAAATATCCCTTATAGTTTTTAGCAAACTATCAGCTATCAACGGATTTGAGAAGTCTTTACCAAGAGCCGTTTGCTTTTGGACTAGTCAGCTCTTTTAGTTTTATAAAACTGGGTGAACTGATTACCATTTCCATATCCTGATTGTGTTAGCAAGCTTGAGTAACCTGAAATGGTTAGTTGTAAACCAAAAGAACAGAGTGCAAAGCACTTGTTTTATAGCATTGTTAACATTTAAACATCAAGATGAGCAAAAACAGAGCAAACTTTGAACTAGCAGTACCAATTATGTACTGACAGTACCTTATGACTAACTAGCAGTACCATGTTTAAAGTCCAGAATTTGTTTATGTTATGTAAAAAAACACATGTTTTTCAAAGATTTATCATACCAATACCTGCTACCAGGTATTTAAACCTACCTAAATCAAAAGCTTTGGTGAGAAGGTCTGCAAAATTATTTTCAGAATCAATTTTGACAACTTGAATTAACCTTTTCTCATTGCAATCTCTTATGAAATGGTGTCTGATTTCAATGTGTTTTGTTTTTGAATGTTGAACTGGATTTTTAATGATACAAATAGTACTGCTATTGTCAATGTAAATAATGGTGTTAAGAAAATTGTACCCATAGTCAAGCAATTGATTCTGGATCCAAAGAACTTGGCCACAACAACTTGCACTTGCAACATATTCTGCTTCAGTTGTAGAGTTGGCTACCATTGTTTGCTTCTTGCATTGCCATGATATGAGTCTGCAGCCAAGAAATTGACATCCACCAGTTGTGGATTTTCTGTCTAGGGTTACACCAGCATAGTCACTATCTGAATAAGCTACCAAATCAAAAGATGATTCCCTTGGATACCATAGACCCAACTTAGGCTGGCCCTTGAGGTATCTAAAGATCCTTTTGACTGCTGTAAGATGAGAAACATTTGGATTTACTTGAAATCTTGCATATACACACACTGAGAACATGATATCTGGTCTTGATGATGTAAGGTACGTTAGGGACCCAATCATTGATCTGTAGTTGTGCACATCAACATCTTCACCCTCAGCATCTTTGTGTAACCCCTTTTCTGGATCCATTGGTGTACTTGCAACCTTTGAATCTGCAAACCCAAATTTCCTTAGGATCTCTGCTACATACTTATCTTGGCTGATAAATATGCCTTCATTAGATTGTTTCACTTGGAGACCCAAAAAGAAAGTAAGTTCCCCCATGGAACTCATTTCAAACTTACTATGCATAAGTTTTTCAAACTCCACACACAATTCCTGATTTGTGGATCCAAAGATAATGTCATCAACATAAATCTGCACCAGCAAGATGTCTTTCTTGGTTCTTTTGATGAACAAAGTTGGATCAATCTTGCCTCTTTGAAATCCATTTTCCAATAAATAGAAAGCCAATGTTTCATACCATGCTCTAGGAGCTTGGTGTAGACCATAAAGAGCTTTGGTAACCTTGTACACCTTGTCTGGATATTCTGTATCAATGAAGCCTGGAGGTTGAGAAACATACACCTCTTCTTCAATAGTACCATATAAAAAAAGCACTTTTGACATCCATTTGGTAGACAGTGAATCCTATGAAAGAAGCATAGGCCAAGAATAGCCTGATTGCTTCAATTCTTGCAACTGGAGCAAAAACTTCTTCATAATCCACTCCTTTTTCTTGAGTATACCCTTGGGCCACCAATCTAGCTTTGTTTTTTTTATCACTATTCCCCTTTCATCTTTCTTATTTCTGAAAACCCATTTGGTTCCAATTGCCCTGTAACCTTTGGGCAAATCAACCAGTACCCAAACCTTCTGCAGTTTGAATTGAAGCAGCTCTTCTTGCATAGCTTCAACCCAGCTTGAATCATCTAAGGCTTTTGTAATGGTTTTGGGTTCTACTTGTGAGAGAAAGCATGAAAACAGGCATATGTGGGCAACTTCATGGTTCTTTTCTTCATACACAGCTAGGACAAACCCATCTTTGTCTGAAGATAAGACTTGAGTTCTTGTTTTAACACCAGAATCAATGCTGCCAATCACATTATCAATGGAGTGATCTTTGAGAATTCTTGTGTTGTGTGTTGTAGGAACATCATAGGAAATTGGAAGGTTTCCAATCCCTACATCTTTTGGTAAGGAATCATCTGATAGAACATTTAATGGTTTAGCAGGACCAATTTGTGAACTGGCAGTACCATCTGTTGAACTGGCAGTACTATCTTGTGAATTGACAATACCATTTCCATTTTCAGAATTTTCTTGATTCCCTTGATCTTGAGTTCCATGATCATCTTCAACACCTTCATTTGTTGTAGTTGAAGGCTCTCCATGACTTGAAGATGAATCCAATCTTGTCCAAATTGGTATCAAGATGTAATCTTGATCCTCAGATGTTTCAACATTGTCCTCAAGACCTGCATTATCATTAGTATTTGTACCTGTGACAGGCACATAATTCATAGATTCTGAAAGCTTATCAATGTCAAAACACCAATCTGGTCCAGTGCCTGCAACATTTGGTAGTTTTTCTTGAAACTCTATGTGCAGGTTTTCTTCCACTAGCCTAGTGCATCTATTATACACCCTATAGGCCTTACTTTGCAAAGAATACCCTATCATGTAGCCTTCATCAACTTTTCCTTCAAACTTTCCTAGATAATCTTTGGTATTGAGAATAGTGACATGACATCCAAAAGGTCTCATAAAACTTAGAGATGGTGTTCTACCAAACAAAAGTTCATAAGGAGTCTTTCTATGAGGTTTAATTACAAGAACCCTATTCTGTACATAACAAGCAGTACCTACTGCTTCAGCCCAAAATGAAACAGGCAACTTAGAATCTACTAGCATTGTTCTAGCAGCCTCTATAAGTGTTCTATTTTTCCTTTCTGCTACTCCATTTTGCTGTGGGGTTCTAGCTACACTATATTCTCTTTTGATTCCTTTTTCTTTGCAAAATTCATCCATAACTCTATTTTTGAATTCTGTCCCATTGTCACATCTAATTACTTTTACTTTCTTATCAATTTGGTTTTCTATCCCTGTAATGTAGGACTTAAGGATCTCACTTGTTTCATCCTTAGTTCTTAAAAAGAAAACCCAAGAGAATCTGCTGTAATCATCAGTAACTACAAGACAATATCTTTTACCATTCAAGCTATTCACAGATGTAGGACCAAAGAGATCCATATGAAGCATGTATAAAGCTTGAGAAATTGAGTTATGGGTCTTGGGCTTACAAGAAGCTCTATGTTGTTTGCCTTTTAGACAATCAACACAGGTTTGGTCATTTTGAAAAATCTTTTTGGGTAAACCTCTAACCAAATCATATTTTGCAATTGTATTGATTGTTTTAAAGTTTACATGACCAAGTCTTCTATGCCAAAGCATAGATTCATCCAATGAGGCTTTTGCTACTAGACAGGTTAAACTCTCTTTAGGAACAATGTTCTTTAGATCAACAATGTACATATTGTTCTTTCTAGAGATTTTAAGAAGAATCTGACTTTCATCAGAAATTTTAAAATCAAGAGAAAGTACAATGCATTCAGTGTCAGTAAAAAGAACATTGTTCTTTGTGTCACACATTTGTGAGACACTTAAGAGATTAAACTGTAGTTCTTTCACAAAATACACATTTTCAAAATCTAATTTACTGGTTTTAATTGTACCTTTACCAGTAATCTTTCCTTTGATTCCTCCCCCAAAGGTAACATATCCTCCATCAAATGATTTGAAGTCTGTGAGGTAAGACATGTTGTCTGTCATGTGCCTTGAACATCCACTATCTACATATCCTTGATCTGCAATATCATTTGAATGTTCCTGCACATGTATACACATATTAGTTTCCTTGGGGTACCCAAGCCATGACTGACTTGGGTTTGCCTCGTGCATCAATGTAATCAAGCCTTTTTAGGACTGTTGATGCACCATTTGATTGGAGTGGTCTCCAAATCCAACATGCTGAGGACTTAGCAGCATTTTCATTTTTAACACATTTTGTGGTTTTTGGTCTAACAGTACCAAATTTGGCAGTACCATTTGGTCTAGCAGGACCATATGGTCTGGCAGGACCTTTTGGTTTTGGTCTCCAGTCTTGTGTTTTAACCACAAAATTCCTTTCAATATGACTTTTCACAACTTTTGGTGTATGTTTGAAAGTATTTCTTGCACCCTTAGTAGTGAATTTTGGGAAAACAGGCTCATTTGGTCTAACAGTATGATTGACTTTTGGTGTGTTAGATTTCACAAAACCTTTTCTGGGGTTTGTTTTATTTGTTTTAGACCTTGATGTACTCCCAGAAACCCAATTGTTACAATAAGCATGAGTATGATTAAAACTACCACAGTAATAACATGCTTTATTGTACAAAACAAAGTTATCACCAAGTTGATGTGACTTAAGATTTTTCCAATTTCTCTGACTACCTCTAGGTTAGCTATTACACTTAGCACAACATTCAACTGTTTTTAGAACAACTTTAGTCTTTGTGATACTTTCTACACTTTTAGGACTGGATGGTCCTACTTTGTCTCCTTTCTTAGAAACAGTCTCTTTTCCATTTTCATCAGATGTCCAACCTTCATTAGATGTAACATCTGAGCTCTTATCAGTGAGCACCTTTTCTTTGGAGAGTGAAGTATCACTTGTACTCTCAAAAGGTTCACTATTTTCTATAGATTTTACTTTTTCTAGTGGTTTATTTGTGAGTTCATGTAAACCTGATTCAGCAAGATCTAAACCTGGGGGACAGGGAATTCCTCTGTAAGGAGGTGGATATGTGTTGTATCCAATCCCAGATTTGATTTTCTTGTTCATTTGGTTCTCAACTATACTTTTAGTACATGCAGAAGCATTTTCTAATGTTGTAACAGTTAGTTGCATATTATCTTTTGCTTGTTTCACTTTAGCAAACTCAGTTCTTAACAGGTTTATTTCAGCATCTTTAAGAAATATGTCTCTATTAAGAATAGCTTTTGTGTCAGAAAAGGTGAGTTCATTTTCTCTAAAGTGAATTATCTGTTTTTCAAGTTTGGCCATACCACATTTATGATTAACTAGGTCTTGATGAGTTTTTCTTTCTTCTACTTTCAGTTCATCATAAAGTTTTCTTAAGATTTCTAATTCTTTAAAAACTTCACAAGTAGCAGAACATTTAGTAATTTGTACCTCAGGATTGGAGAGAGCCATTAAAGCCATTTCATTTGAGGATGACTCTTCTTCACCCATAAAGCTCCAATCAAAACCCAGCCCATCAATAGCTACCATAGCTTTTGTTTCAGTGATGTCTACTTCTTTGTTCTTGTTCTCATTGTTTCCCCTGTTCTTGTTCTCAAAACCTCTTCCCTTATCACCCAGCTTCTTTGGTCTTCTACATTCTCTTGAGTAGTGACCCTTCATGTGGCAGTTGTAGCACTCCACTTTAGACTTGTCATACCCAGCAGGTTCATTGCCATTGATGACAATCTTCTTTCCAGTCCTCATCAAATATTTCTTAGCCCTCATGCTAAGAAGTGAAAGCTGCCATTTTATGTCCATTTCTTCAAGATCATCATCACTGATCTCTTGAAGATCTTCAAAGGTTAATGTGGAACCATTGTGTTGTGATGTTAGGAAAGCACAACCAATTGTTTCATCTAAAATGGTTTTGGTACTGCTGGAAGTACTGGCAGTACCAAAATTTTTGTTGGCAGTACCTTCTTCTCTACCATCTTTTTCTTCATCAACTTTCTTGGAAGTACCATGAGATGACACAAATGCCATATTTCCTGAGTTTGAACTAGTAGACTTCTTTAGTTCATGCTCTACTATTTTGAAGTTGTTGTAAAGATCATTGAGACTCATGGAATCAATATCTGGTTTATTTTTCCAGACAATGACATTCATGGCCCATTCAGAGGGTAGACTTCTAAGGAATTTGGAGTTTAAGTTTTCTTGAGATATTATCACCTCATGAATGGCTAACTGACTAGAAAGCTTTTGTAGTCTATTGAACATGCTGTCTAAAGACTCATTTGGTGTGGCTGAAAAGTTTTCAAACTGTTGTTTTAAAAGTGTCTTCTGAGTTTTCTTGGTGGCATCATTACCACCAAATCTAGCCACAATAGCTTGAAAAAGAGTTTTAGCACACTTGTACTTGTTAAAGATTAAAAGCTGGTCATTTGGAATAGACATGAGAAGCATACTCCTGGCTTTAAGATCATTTCTCTTTTGAATTCTTTCTTCAGCGGTTATTGGATTTACTTGCACAGTTGTGAAAAGTGCATCATTTACTGTGGAGGTGGTGGTTACTGGTTTAAATGAGTTTCCATCTTCAATAATCTCCCAAAGTGCATAGTCTTGCACTTGGAAGTATTGTTCAACCCTCAGTCTCCACATCTCAAACTCATTATGTTTGAGTAATGGAAGTTTTGCAGCCACATTGGTTTGAATGTGCTCAACATCCATTTTTGCTTTGTTCTTTTATGTCGTAAATATCAGCCTTGCTCTGATACCACTTGTGGAAGGATTCTATTGATTTGTGCAAACACTTGGGATGTTAATCTCAGTAATGTGTTTAGGATATTTATGAATGAATGTGAGTTAGCACGCGGAATTTACTAAAACACACTAAAGGAACATAGGTGGTGAATAAGTAAATGAGAATGAACACAACATGAATAACACAAAACGATTCAATATTATTGATGAAATAATACGGGTGATCTAAACTATCAACAGGATTACAAGTGTAACCTTGAATCTTTGATACGTGAAAGGGTTTTAAAGATGGAAGTTATGCATGGAAAACTATGAGAAGGTTATGGGAAAGATATCTAAGAAGGTGACTTAAGGGTTCCTTTTATAGTATAAGGAGCCCTTATTACAAGTTGTCAAGTTGCTTAATATAATATATTAGAGACTTATCTTATCCTAATATTACACCTTTCAAGGTAAAACACTCCATTTTATCTACTGAGACTTTTGTACTACTTCTAATTAACGTATAACTTTGTACAAAGACTAATAATACAACTAAATATCTCTAAATAAAATATAACAACTTGTCGTGAATACTGGCAGGACCTTCTTTAACTAGCAGTACCTTCTTACCCAGAAGGTACTGTTAGTATATCTTCAACATCAGCAAAACTGAAGAGGCATGCTTAATTATCAACTAGCAGGCTTTTCTGACAGACTCTTTACTTTGTGCATTTTATTCCCAACAATATTGTTATATGATATGTTTTATGGTTACAATTAAGCTCAAACACAGTGAGTTTTAAGTTTGTGTAAGCTCAGTAAGCATTTAAATCAGTTTACTCCAAAATTGCAAAAATACAAAACAGTGAAAAATAAAAGAATCAGAAAGAAGACGCAAAGCAAAGAGATAGCTGTGGAAGCATGGTTTTGTGTCTCAGGGGAGACCTTAGGGTAGTTTTGTTCTTGGTTCTTTGTTGTGAATCTCACAGGACTCTTGTAAGACTTTCTTTTCAAATTTTTAACAATTACTTTAGTTGAGCTTAACTCCTGCTTATTTGTGTTAACAAGTGGTTGTATCTGCTTATTGGTGCTTCTTGTAACTTATTAGAACAAGTTTTAGTCTAGCTTTTGTAGATTTATGCTGAATTCTCATTTTAACTGTCTTTAGTTAGCTTTCTATTGCTTATCATTGGGTACTATTTCTACTGCTTATTTAGTGTCAAAGTTTGTATGATAAGTTTCATTTAACTTAGTTTGGATCATCTACAATCAAAACTCAGCTTGGTCATGCATCATTCTGTTTCTAATATCATGACACTCATATATAGGGGTGTTTGGTTTGATTCTGTTATTGGTGCTCTTGTTGATGTTCTGTTGTTTTGTTGGTACTAGTAGAATGTATTAAGTCATATTAGGTCAAATAGAGTTCCAAAACCAAGTTCCACTTGAAAATAGTCAAAATCACCTAGAAGCTTTCATTTATGTGTACTGTTGAGACTTTTGGATTCAT
The DNA here is from genome assembly GCA_030686995.1 of Artemisia argyi. NCBI lineage: Eukaryota > Viridiplantae > Streptophyta > Magnoliopsida > Asterales > Asteraceae > Artemisia > Artemisia argyi. The sequence goes on from CM060705.1 coordinate 272,276, forward strand.
AAACCACCATATCATCACATAAGTTAGTCACTCAGCTTAATATAGCTTAATATTAGCTTATAATAACTTATTTAGTAAGTAGGATCAATCAGAAGTTCAATATAGTCAAAATTTCATGTTTCTTCAAAAAGTCAATTTGACCTTTGTATAGAAATGCCAAAACTTCAAAGAATTTTATAGAATTGTGTAGTTGGATTCAAGCCTTGTAATTTTTAGGAGTAGTAGTCCACCACCTCATCTTCAAGGTCCCATCTTCCTTTTATTTTTGTGAATTTTTTGTGGGTCCCAGCAAAGCTTCAAACAGACCTGCAGGGGAAGCCTCTTCCCTGCTTCTCAGTTTTGAACAATTTTCATAAGCTCTTAAAATGCTCAAATCTAGGTGTATTTGTCTGATTCTTGTTGCTTTGGAAAGTTACATAGGCTTCCTAGATTGATGTGCTTTTATTTTTCCCTAGTTTGCTTATTAGATAGCTTATTTGAGCCCTCACTTTGGCTTCTTTTTGGACTGTTGCTGCTACTAATTTTGCTCTTATTCCCATTGTCTGATCTTGTTGTTGTTTCTATTTGTTGTTGTTAGTGTAATTTGTTGTTATTATTGTTGTTGTTTGTGTATTTGCGTCAGCTTTTGTAAGCTTGTGGCTTATTTGAGCTCATTTGCTAATTTTAGCTTAATGGTGTTCTTGTTTGGCTGCTGCTACTATTTTTGTCCTTGTTCATGTTTGTATTAATTTTGTTGTTCATGTTTTTGTTGGTGTTCATAATTCTTGATTGTTGTTGTTGTTGTTGTTTTCCGGTTTGTAAAAAGCTTATTTGAGCTTTTTGGCTTATGCTTGTTGGCTGCCAAATCTCAAAAGCTCACTCAAAATCAAAAAATCCATCACTGCTGGATTTGCAGCTTGGCACAAGCTTGTGTAAAGCTTTTTAGAAAACTTCTTCTCACAAAAGTTGCTTAGAATTGTTGTTAAAAAGTTTTTGCAAAAGAAAGTTTCAAAAAGAAAAATAATTGCAAAAAGTGGGGGTTTGTGGGAATCGAACCTGGGACCTTAGCTCATCACAGACACACACCACACACAACATCACCATCCGCCCTAGGGTCTTTAATCAGTAATGGAATGCAAAGTTTAATATTTAACATAGACCCTTTTCTTTTTAGTTATTAAGAATAAGTTCCCTGTTAGCTTATTAAGAGTGCTTATAATTAAGCACTTAGGACTTTTTAAATTTTTCTTAGACTTCTGTTAGCATAAAGTATTTTCTGTTAAAATTTCAGATTTTTCTTAACTAGTTTAGTATTTTTAATAATTATCTTTAGTTTAATTAGTATTTAATTAATAATAAATAATTAAAAAGTCAAAAAAATAAATTTCTTTTTTCTAAAATTTTCTTTTATCGATAGGATCGTAAAAATATAATTTTCATGTCCGTAGGGCTAATGTAGCATTAATTTTACTTTTTATTTTGCGCACTCACGTTTTATTTAAATAACTTTTACGTTTCTAAATTTAGATTACGTTAGTAAAAGTAGTTTGTAAAATAAAGAAAATCCAAAAATAAAAAAAATGTGATAGCTTCTATTTAAGCCCTTTTGGCTTATTTTTTTGCTTATTTATAAGCAAACTCTGATTTTAAATTTTTAGATTACGTTTTAGGTTAAATAGGTTTCACGTTATTGTTAATATAGTTTGTTTAAATCGTTCTCATTCGTATTTCCTTAGCGTAATCATTCAAAACCCTTATTACCCATTTCCTGTCCAAATTCACCCGATCACAAATCCTTTTGATTACCATCCACACCTCGTCGGGACATAACGACCCGGGGAAACCCTATTCCTCACCGGTTATCTTGCACTTTCTCCTGGGTTGACCTATTGACTGCACCCGGTTGACTGGTTAGTTTAGGAGGAGACAGCAAGGCAAGGGCCAAGGCACGTGAGCAAGGAAAGGGCCAAGGCACGAGGGCAAGGCACGCAGGCAAGGCAAGGGATAAGGCACGCGGGAAAGGCAAGGGCCAAGGCACGAGGGCAAGGCAAGTGCCAAGGCACGCGGGCAAGGCCAAGGCACGAGGGCACGGTCAAGCCAAGTTACTAGGGCAAGGCCAAGGCATGTGGGCAAGGCCAAGGCACGAGGGCACGGTCAAGCCAAGTCATGTGGGCAAGGCCAAGGCATGTGGGCAAGGACAAGGCACGTGGGCAAGGCCAAGGCACGTGGGCAAGGCCAAGGCATGTGGGCAAGGCCAAGGCACGTGGCCAAGGCACGAGGGCAAGGCAAGGGCCAAGGTACGTGGGAAAGGCCAAGGCACGGCCAAGCCAAGGCACGGACAAGCCAAGGCACAAGGGCAACGCAAGGCCAAGGCAAGGCACCAAGTCAAGGGCACCTTGGGCCAACGCATGGCCAAGGCACGGCACCAAGTCAAAGGTACCCTGGGCCAACGCAAGGCCAAGGCAAGGCACCAAGGTAGGGGCAAGGCAAGGATAATGAGTAATCGAACAACTAAAACACCCCATATCCTTAAAAACACCTCTTTTCCAACTTAGAGGCTCTGGGAAAGTTTAATATGAAAAATGAATCAAGGAAAAGGCGCCCCCCACACCCCCCCCCCCCAAATGACGGGTGATTTTACGGATATAATGTGGTTTGTTGAAACCTAAGTAAAATACTGTCCATTGGAAAAGAATTTAAAAACGGTGCAACATGTGGATAAATGAATGAAAATGGTGGTTCTAAT
>CM060705.1:285000-295000 GCA_030686995.1 Artemisia argyi
CTACCACTACCACTGTACTACTAAGGTGAGTTCTTAGCCCCATTTTTATAATTGTTTTATAAATGTTTTAGGGGGAGATACATGCTTAACTACTGTTTTACTTTTACAAATACTATTTACATATGACTGTGAGTCATAGCCCCACCTTTTCTCATTAAATTGTTTTGTAAACTCTTTGGGGGAGATACATGTTTAAACTACTGTTTTATACTTTTACAAGTACTCGTTAACTATTACTGTGATTTCATAGCCCACTCTTTAACTATTTTCCCGTGGGGAGATACATGCTTAAAACTCAATCACAAGTCTTTTATACCGGGTATTGAAATACCGTCAGGCCAATGTTATTTGCTTAAGTTACTATTGCCAAAAGTCCCTCGATCATGAACCTTAATCACTTGAAGGGTGAACGTAAATAAATGTGGATAGTACTATTAGTGATTGACAATCCTCGTTTGGTTGTTGGAGAAAACACCAGGCGCACTTTATTGTTCTTATTATAGGTTATTGGCAAATACCTATCTTTGCGAGGGCCACTATTTACGTCATTATAGATGCTATAATGATGCGTTAATCGTAGGGTGTCATGAGCTTAAGGCAATAACAGGAACATTGATTTAAACTTATTAATTGTATGTGATTACAATACTTGTGATTCGAATCTAGTGTTAAATGGATTTATAAACCAATTACTATCTCGGATGTTGATCCGGTGAAAGGCAAACCAACGAACTATTCTTGAATTAATAAAGAAATCACTCATTTTCTAATTAACAATTTAAAAAAACTCTATGAACTCACCAACCTTTGTGTTGACACTTTTTAGCATGTGTTTATCTCAGGTAACTAAACAGGAAGGAACTTGAAGGCACGGAGTGGGCTTGTAACCCGGCATGGGCTTAAATAAACATTTTAACATATTTCAAATAAACTTGTTGTTTAAAACTATGAAATATCTCGATATATCGAATATTTGGTATTTTGAATAAATTAAAAGCGTCACATTTTGTGTCGTTTTCTATGATTGTGACAAAGATCCTCGAAGTAACACCAAAAAAGTCTTCCGCTGACATTTTAAGTCTTCCGCTGTTATTAACGATTTTTGGGGGTGTTACAGATTGGTATTCAGAGCTACAGTTATAGAGAACCAAGTGTTTTGAACATTGGACTATAACTACACGTTTAAAACGGACCACTTTTACAAAATACCACCTTATGCCCTCCGTGCCTACGCGTTTCCAACATCTGGTAGAGACATTACTTTTACACAATTTCGTACATATGTTAACACGTTATAATTATGCTAATGACTTATATTTACTAATCGGGATTATTACGAATACCATGTCTTCATATTCCCACCCTATTGTCTTGTCATCGGATTTATAGGCTTCCCCTTTAACATCACCTGATCCAATTCACCGAAATAGGAAAATTCGACAATTTCAGCTTAGGAAGCAAATTCTGTTATATCACTACCAGCTCTTGTTATACCACCACCAGAATCAGTTGTGCCATCACCACTTACACCACCTGTGCTATCACCATCTCCACCTACTATCTTCTACCAATAGATCCATGAACTTCTTACTAGAGTAGAACTATAGACATATTTGAATGCACATCCCTTATTCGACGAATTAGATCGGCATTTCGTACTATATAAGCATATCTTCACTCAAAGTCATTAGGGCTGCTTTTACCCATACCATGAATTGGAATAAGTCTAGTCCATCCTCCTTCCCTGAATAGGCTGTGTCCCCTACATTTGCTTCACCCTCCGCTACAACGCAAAGATTTGGATTCCCCCTTTAGTAAGTCGAGAAAGCACCTGCCTTATGTTAAGACGTATTAGTTTCAGTAAAAAGCCAAACAGAGAATTTTGCGAGTATAAGGAAAAGGCTTATAAAGCATACTTGCTTCGACAACGGAAAGAGAGAAAATAACCAGGGAGATTATTATGACAACCAAAACCATCACGCTAATCACCACCAACAACAGAATAGGAAACTAGGAACCACAATAGGATATGTGACAACACAAGCACAAGGCAAAGGTTGTGCGAGGACCCAACCACTATGTAGTCGATATAAGTATCATCACTCGAGTCCTTGCCCTGCTAAGTGCTACAACTATCAAAAACCGAGACACCTTACTAGGGACTGTAAAGGCCAAACTATGATTACATGTTTTGGATGTGGAGAGCAAGGACACTATAGAAACCAATGTCCCCAAAACTAAGGTCAACAAATCAAGGTCGCTCGTGGAAGAGCGTATATGCTAGAAGCTGGAGAAGCTCACCAGGGTCTCACCAACGCAACAAACTGATGAAGTTTAGAATCTGACCGTCCGAATTTCCTTAAGCATTTGATTGTACTAAGTGATGTCACCTTTAAGTGTTCTTTCTCACGACTTAGGTCTACTTTCTGTCCAATAAGCGACTCGCTGTGATTTTCCCTCACCTATTGTACTACCTAGTTCTTCCTGAAATCCATTTTATCCGCTCCTTCTACTCTAACTATCCTTTCACTTATGACATGACCAAAATCCATTTCAACACCAAACCGACAAACTATTTTAGTATTGACTAAATTAGAGCAATCACTCATACCTTGATTTAAGAAATCAACCATTTAACTTATAAGCTCTATGAACCAACAACTAGACCGGACATCATACGGGTCGATTGGTCCAAGCATTGCATTATTACTCGTAAATTATACATAGCCTGATCACCTATGTCTAATTTAGGAAGAATCATGCAATGAAGGGAACAATTGTCTCTGAGATGTAAGTAAGTAATACTTGAGATATAGGATTTCTAAGGAATGCGAGGACCAGATTCGCACCAAGTACCCACACCTCTTCTCTTAGACACCCTTGACAACCCTCCCAAACTCGAATTCCGGGACGGAATTCACTGTAAGGTGTATGTACTGTAACATCCCGTAATTTCCCATACGATTAGTAAATATCAACTTTTGAATAAAAGGATATTACGTGAATTAAATACCATTTTTACGAGGAACAAATTTTTTTTATGCATGACCTATTATTTGAACCACTACGATATTTATGATTGACCATTTACCCAGGAACGATGCTTACACACAACCTTGATAGATTTAATATCGCGAATATATATATTTATATTTTAAACGTTAATAATTAAAACAATACGTTTCGTTCATTTAACGTACATTATTTATATCATTCCGGAACTGGGCCCACGTGACCCAAAGGGCCGATCATACCCAAAATTGCTGCTAATAGGCTCACTTTAAATAAGTTTCATTTCATTTTTCTGCTTTGGGCCTGATCCACGAAACCAGCCCACCAGGCCTGCCCAGCGAGGGGTGTTTGTCCAGCTTATTTATTTCTTTTTCCTTTGTTTTCCCAGCCGCGACCCTCTCTAAAACCACCCCTTTATCTCACGATTTTAACAAACAACACCTACGTGTTTTTACCCTACTCGTTCCACCTAGTGCCCAAGAAACACGAATGATAAGGAATACGCCCTCCCTCACTCGTCTACTGCCTTGGAAACGACCCAAGTAAACCTACAAACTCACCTTGAAGAATATTGCCAAATGTGTCCCAAACCTTCTTACAAACCACCCAAGCTCCCCAATCCTTTCAAAACACCTATACACGAAATATTATATGTCAGGAATGTCAGGAACGAATGTCATACACAATCTAGGCCTTGTAAACGTTCTATTGGTCAATATGGTGGTGCCAAGATTCGTGTACATCCTCTCCTCCATCTCTTGCAAACTTCTACTTGTACATATACCTTACTACGTTTTATAAAACCTTCTAAGATATCCTAACTGAAATCTCACACTCAAACACACCACAAAAATATCACATTTCAAATTTAGCCAAGTCCTTTTAAACATTCTGAGGTCGTGAGCTGTTGATCAAGGTTTCAAGTGTTCAAATCAAGTTTGGGTTCCACAAATCCTCATTCCTAGACCTTTGGTAGGTCGTAAATCAAGCCACGTTGCTAGTTTGTTCCAACTCGACATCTATACACGATTTTACCCCACCCCTAGAGATGAGGTGAGGCTCTTTGGATCTCTTTTTCAATTCTACTATTTCGTTATTTTAATTTTTGCACATTTCACTTGGTCATTTACTCGTTATATATAAACATAACATATATAATTTATTCGACCTCCTAGATCCCACTTGTACTAATAATGGGGTGCCATAAAGATTTTGTACTAATTATAAGGTTTTCATAATTAATTTGCCACGTTTGAAAAGTTGTTTGAACACTTGGTATTATATTTCAACACTTCGTAAAATTTTGAGAACCTTTGAAATATTTTGTAAACTGAGTTTGACCATTAGCTTTGATCCATTATCTCGTTAATTAAAAATGTGATATATACTTTTTATGCGACCTTCTATATACTTAATATGTTAACAAACGAGATACATAAACTTTCGAACCTAAAAGTAACGATTGCTTAATATATGTAACACGTTTATATGTAACAACCAAAACCATCACGCTAATCACCACCAACAACAGAATAGGAAACTAGGAACCACAATAGGATATGTGACAACACAAGCACAAGGCAAAGGTTGTGCGAGGACCCAACCACTATGTAGTCGATATAAGTATCATCACTCGAGTCCTTGCCCTGCTAAGTGCTACAACTATCAAAAACCGAGACACCTTACTAGGGACTGTAAAGGCCAAACTATGATTACATGTTTTGGATGTGGAGAGCAAGGACACTATAGAAACCAATGTCCCCAAAACTAAGGTCAACAAATCAAGGTCGCTCGTGGAAGAGCGTATATGCTAGAAGCTGGAGAAGCTCACCAGGGTCTCACCAACGCAACAAACTGATGAAGTTTAGAATCTGACCGTCCGAATTTCCTTAAGCATTTGGTTGTACTAAGTGATGTCACCTTTAAGTGTTCTTTCTCACGACTTAGGTCTACTTTCTGTCCAATAAGCGACTCGCTGTGATTTTCCCTCACCTATTGTACTACCTAGTTCTTCCTGAAATCCATTTTATCCGCTCCTTCTACTCTAACTATCCTTTCACTTATGACATGACCAAAATCCATTTCAACACCAAACCGACAAACTATTTTAGTATTGACTAAGTTAGAGCAATCACTCATACCTTGATTTAGGAAATCAACCATTTAACTTATAAGCTCTATGAACCAACAACTAGACCGGACATCATACGGGTCGATTGGTCCAAGCATTGCATTATTACTCGTAAATTATACATAGCCTGATCACCTATGTCTAATTTAGGAAGAATCATGCAATGAAGGGAACAATTGTCTCTGAGATGTAAGTAAGTAATACTTGAGATATAGGATTTCTAAGGAATGCGAGGACCAGATTCGCACCAAGTACCCACACCTCTTCTCTTAGACACCCTTGACAACCCTCCCAAACTCGAATTCCGGGACGGAATTCACTGTAAGGTGTATGTACTGTAACATCCCGTAATTTCCCATACGATTAGTAAATATCAACTTTTGAATAAAAGGATATTACGTGAATTAAATACCATTTTTACGAGGAACAAATTTTTTTTATGCATGACCTATTATTTGAACCACTACGATATTTATGATTGACCATTTACCCAGGAACGATGCTTACACATAACCTTGATAGATTTAATATCGCGAATATATATATATATATTTATATTTTAAACGTTAATAATTAAAACAATACGTTTCGCTCATTTAACGTACATTATTTATATCATTCCGGAACCTACAAAAATTCCCGAGACTACTCACTAATATTTTTGGAACATAACCCGACTCTCGAAACTCACGAACTGGGCCCACGTGACCCAAAGGGCCGATCATACCCAAAATTGCTGCTAATAGGCTCACTTTAAATAAGTTTCATTTCATTTTTCTGCTTTGGGCCTGATCCACGAAACTAGCCCACCAGGCCTGCCCAGCGAGGGGTGTTTGTCCAGCTTATTTATTTCTTTTTCCTTTGTTTTCCCAGCCGCGACCCTCTCTAAAACCACCCCTTTATCTCGCGATTTTAACAAACAACACCTACGTGTTTTTACCCTACTCGTTCCACCTAGTGCCCAAGAAACACGAATGATAAGGAATACGCCCTCCCTCACTCGTCTACTGCCTTGGAAACGACCCAAGTAAACCTACAAACTCACCTTGAAGAATATTGCCAAATGTGTCCCAAACCTTCTTACAAACCACCCAAGCTCCCCAATCCTTTCAAAACACCTATACACGAAATATTATATGTCAGGAATGTCAGGAACGAATGTCATACACAATCTAGGCCTTGTAAACGTTCTATTGGTCAATATGGTGGTGCCAAGATTCGTGTACATCCTCTCCTCCATCTCTTGCAAACTTCTACTTGTACATATACCTTACTACGTTTTATAAAACCTTCTAAGATATCCTAACTGAAATCTCACACTCAAACACACCACAAAAATATCACATTTCAAATTTAGCCAAGTCCTTTTAAACATTCTGAGGTCGTGAGCTGTTGATCAAGGTTTCAAGTGTTCAAATCAAGTTTGGGTTCCACAAATCCTCATTCCTAGACCTTTGGTAGGTCGTAAATCAAGCCACGTTGCTAGTTTGTTCCAACTCGACATCTATACACGATTTTACCCCACCCCTAGAGGTGAGGTGAGGCTCTTTGGATCTCTTTTTCAATTCTACTATTTCGTTATTTTAATTTTTGCACATTTCACTTGGTCATTTACTCGTTATATATAAACATAACATATATAATTTATTCGACCTCCTAGATCCCACTTGTACTAATAATGGGGTGCCATAAAGATTTTGTACTAATTATAAGGTTTTCATAATTAATTTGACACGTTTGAAAAGTTGTTTGAACACTTGGTATTATATTTCAACACTTCGTAAAATTTTGAGAACCTTTGAAATATTTTGTAAACTGAGTTTGACCATTAGCTTTGATCCATTATCTCGTTAATTAAAAATGTGATATATACTTTTTATGCGACCTTCTATATACTTAATATGTTAACAAACGAGATACATAAACTTTCGAACCTAAAAGTAACGATTGCTTAATATATGTAACACGTTTAGAAAGTCACAAGACACATTCGAATTTGTTTTAAAGACTTAGAATATTTTTAATTATGAAACTGTTTCAGAAAATAAATATGACACGTTTACTTTGACCTTTTTACTTCGAATCTAGAAACATAACACCATGACTTTATAACGTGAACTCATTCTCAACCTGGCAAACAATTAGGAAACACATTTGGTTCGACCTTATAAGCTTATTTAGACCTTTTGCCCGACCCCTTTTGATCGAGCAAAACCAGTTTTTCTAAAACCTTAAATTTTAACAACTGGGCTTATAAGTCCATTAAGCTGTTTTTAAGCTTATAAAATAAGCTGATCGTATAAGCTTATTTGCAATGTTTTTGTAACATAAAAAAAAGCCCGAGATCAAGCCCAAACCCCTCGTAAGCTCGACGGATCTCAAAACGTTAATGGGCCTTTAAATATACTCGTTAAAGCCCATTAGGTGGAAAATAAGCTTTTTAAGCATATAAGCTGCTGGAATAAGCTATTAGGAATGATTTAAGCTTATTTAGAAAATAAAAATGATAAACTTTGACTTTGGCGAAATTTGGACTAACTTTGCAAAATTTTCATAACCGGGTACTAAAAGTGTAAACTTTGCAAACTTTGGATCAAAACTGTAAATTTCTGATTTTCTGAGTTTAAAACTGTAAATAATGATAATTGGAGTTGAAAAATGTAAATTTTGATATTATTTGGACTTAAAATGAAATGATTGTTAACTACGGACTAACGGTGTAAAATCATATTCGTTAAGGTTAAAAGTGTAACTTTGGTAAAACATTTTTCTATAATATTATTTAATAAAAATAATATTAATGTTTTATATAAACACACATATTTAGTATAATACTTTTATAAAATTAACTTATATAAATACGATACGAATATTCGCGTAACTATTAATATATAGTAACTCTTAATATTTAACGATATAACGATACATTTATTCATTTTCTTCTAAAAAATGACATTATAACACATCGCCTACATACTTCGACTTATTCTTGATGATTTTCCATCGCACATCGAGCATCGATCATTACTCTCACAAGTTATATGTATATATAACTTTGTTTCTTGAACTTCAAACATTTAAACGAACATGAGTTTTAATAACAAACTAAATGACTAATATTCGCGATAAAACGAGATTTAGACTATCAACTAAAACATACCATATCTTTTAGGTTGTGTGTGAAGCCGTTGCCTTGCATCGTGAGATTACGATACTACCACTACCACTGTACTACTAAGGTGAGTTCTTAGCCCCATTTTTATAATTGTTTTATAAATGTTTTAGGGGGAGATACATGCTTAACTACTGTTTTACTTTTACAAATACTATTTACATATGACTGTGAGTCATAGCCCCACCTTTTCTCATTTAATTGTTTTATAAACTCTTTGGGGGAGATACATGTTTAAACTACTGTTTTATACTTTTACAAGTACTCGTTAACTATTACTGTGATTTCATAGCCCACTCTTTAACTATTTTCCCGTGGGGAGATACATGCTTAAAACTCAATCACAAGTCTTTTATACCGGGTATTGAAATACCGTCAGGCCAATGTTATTTGCTTAAGTTACTATTGCCAAAAGTCCCTCGATCATGAACCTTAATCACTTGAAGGGTGAACGTAAATAAATGTGGATAGTACTATTAGTGATTGACAATCCTCGTTTGGTTGTTGGAGAAAACACCAGGCGTACTTTATTGTTCTTATTATAGGTTATTGGCAAATACCTATCTTTGCGAGGGCCACTATTTACATCATTATAGATGCTATAATGATGCGTTAATCGTAGGGTGTCATAAGCTTAAGGCAATAACAGGAACATTGATTTAAACTTATTAATTGTATGTGATTACAATACTTGTGATTCGAATCTAGTGTTAAATGGATTTATAAACCAATTACTATCTCGGATGTTGATCCGATGAAAGGCAAACCAACGAACTATTCTTGAATTAATAAAGAAATCACTCATTTTCTAATTAACAATTTAAAAAAACTCTATGAACTCACCAACCTTTGTGTTGACACTTTTTAGCATGTGTTTATCTCAGGTAACTAAACAGGAAGGAACTTGAAGGCACGGAGTGGGCTTGTAACCCGGCATGGGCTTAAATAAACATTTTAACATATTTCAAATAAACTTGTTGTTTAAAACTATGAAATATCTCGATATATCGAATATTTGGTATTTTGAATAAATTAAAAGCGTCACATTTTGTGCCGTTTTCTATGATTGTGACAAAGATCCTCGAAGTAACACCCAAAAAGTCTTCCGCTGACATTTTAAGTCTTCCGCTGTTATTAACGATTTTTGGGGGTGTTACACCACGCTTTCTTGGTTCGTATTCGTACTGAAAATTAGAATCAAGCGAGCTTTTACCCTTCTGTTCTACACGAGATTTCTATTCTCGTGGAGCTCATCTTAGGACACCTGCGTTATCTTTTAACAGATGTGCCGCCCCAGCCAAACTCCCCACCTGACAATGTCCTCCGCCCGGATCGTCCCGCAATGTGAGACTAAGGTCTAAAAAGAGGGGCAGTGCCCCGTTTCTGACTCACCGAGTAAGTAAAATAACGTTAAAAGTAGTGGTATTTGATTTGTGCCGAAGCTCCCATGCCATCACTTATACTTTTAAAAATATGTCCAAAACACTCAAAAAATGTGGATTATATATAGCCTTCATTTTCCACAATTTTTGGTTATTGTCAGCTCGAAAACGAAATAGCTCCATACCACTCCTACTAGTCCATGGTGGTCATAGGAGGTATTTGAAGTGATTAGAACCACCATTTTCATTCGTTTATCCACCTGTTTTTAAATTCTTTTCCAATGGACATTATTTTACTGATAA
>CM060705.1:300000-312500 GCA_030686995.1 Artemisia argyi
GAATACACATGACGGCGTCAAACCCAGATCTAGGCAGTCCGATAGATTATTTGGCGGGGAGATGACGGCGTCAGACTTTTGTTCTTGACGCCGTCACCCATCATAATCTATATATAGTTTTCTATTTTTCATTCATTAGAGGAGGAACTTGTGTGGAGAATACTAGGGTCGAACCTAATAAACCCTAGGTCGTTTTTACTGTATTTTCAAGGGTTTTCACCCTTTGAAACCTTTAATGTTCAATTGAGATAAGTCCTCTTTCAATTCATTCAATATGTCTATGTGTTGTTTGAATATATCTTATGCTTGTCTTGATCTCAACATGCTAGGCTAGATCTATCATGGGTTTGCTTAGATGTAATGAAACCTAGATGTTAATTATAGGTTGATTGCTTGTTTATAGTTGTAATGGATGAATGATTTCAATGTTAGGCTTAAGAAAACTGGAAGATCTCCATTGTGTAACATGCTTGAACGTCTTAAGAAACATGAACCAATGTGTACTAGGTTTTATTGGTTGTATTTAATGCATGAGCAAATTCTAGTGATCCCATGTTACGAGCTTCTTAGCCGGCTCGACATAGGAATGAAGTAGGCACTTATAGGATTGGGGAAGTAAGTACGCCACCCCATGAATGGTATTAAGGAATACAATTTGTCATCCACAAAACTGTAACAAGTAATTAACCTGTAAAAGATATCTAGGGAGTAGTGAAATCTAAGTAAACACAATTCTCCCATATATTGCTCACACCTCTAGTTAATTTAGTTTTATTTTCATTTTTAGTATTTTATTTTGATTGCATCTTAGTAATTGGGTTAGTTGACTAGCAACTAATTCTGCCCAACTCCTTCAAACCCGAGATTTTTATTTGCTTTTATAAAAACTAAAAAATACAAAAAAAATCATCCCTCATCTCTAGACCTAGTCTTTAGGTTTTCTAATCCTAGCGACACTATTCCCAGCTGAACGATCAATCCCCCGGTACTTGTCATTATACTATACTACATCGATCAGGTACACTGCCTGGTGGGGGTTGTAAGCTTCTCGAGATCCCTCGAGAAGTAAAGCCTGGTGCAATCCCTATGCATCAAGTTTTTGGCGCCGCAGCCCGGGGAATAGTTATTGTCTAGGTTAGAATCTCTTTTTATTAGGTTTACTTGCTAGATTCCTTTCTAGTAAGATTTTATTTTTATTTCTAGGTTCTCTTTTACTATCTTATTTCTTCGTGTTTTTGTTCGTAACTCTTAGCCATCCAACATCTTGGAGGATGGTAACATCTTTGAACCCGTCATCCCACCACAACAAAACCCACCACTAGATAACCAACCTCTTAGGCCCCGAACTCTAGGAGAGTATTCCCGACCTAGCCACCAAGGCTATCGAAACACCATTGAGCTCACCCAAGGAGCCAATGTGTCTCCCTTGCAATCGGACACCATCCGGTTGGTGCAAAGCGGATGTGCATTTCATGGACTTCGTTCCGAAGATCCAAATCAACATCTCAAGGACTTCCTTAAAATCGTAGATTCAATAGACCTTGATGTTACAACTAGAGAGTCAACCCGATTACGCCTATTCCAATTCTCTCTACGTGATCAAGCTAGTCAATGGCTTGAACGTTTACCCGCGGGATTGATCACCTCATGGGATGATATCACCACCCGTTTCCTTGCTCAATTTTTCCCACCGGGGAGAACTACCAAGCTTAGAAATGATATCTTGATGTTCCAACAACGTCAAGGTGAAACTCTATATGAAGCATGGACTCGATTCAAGGACTTACTCTAAAAAGTCCCTCATCATGGCATAGATCTTTGGCTCCAAGTCCAAATCTTCTATGACCATATCGATCTCTCCACAAGGCGAGCCATTGACCAATCGGCCGGTGGTAAGCTACGTGATCTAAGTGCGGAACAATCATGGGAACTCATAGAAGATCTTGCTCTCTATGACAACGAAAGTTGGAATGATCCCCGTAATTTGAACAAAACGGTCAAGGCAATATCTTTGCCTTCGAACAACTCTAGCACTCCCGACAGTAGGATCATGGAACTTGAGGACCAAGTCAAGTTTCTCATGAAATCTTACGAAGCTCCTAAGCCTTCAAGTCAAGTGAACAAAATCACTTCCTCATGCGAATTATGTAGTGGTCCCCATGACACTCGTGATTGCGTGGAACTCCCCGGAACAGCTTTTGCGGACTACGCATCCTCACGTACCGACGAAGCGGGAGATAAGTGGTACACTTTCAAACCCGAGCCAAATCCGTATGGTGATTCCTACAACCCTTCTTGGAAAAATCACCCGAACCTTAGGTGGAAACAAAACCAAGCCAATTCTTCCAATCCGCCTAATCGTTACCAACCAAACGGTCCACCCTCCAACCGTACTTTCAACAACAATCCTTCTAACAACTATGGTAGTACCAACAATCTTGAAGGATTGATGTCCAAGTTTATGGCATCTCAAGAAGCTCGCATATCTAAGTTTGAAGCCGATTTCAAACAAAAGCAAAGCGAGATGACCACCAAAATTGACACATTGTTGAAAGTTCTCAATGACCGAGAAATAGGAGCACTCCCAAGCGACACAGTCAAGAACCCGAAACTAAACGTTAATTCCATATCATCAGTTTCGTCACCCACTTCTTGTCCGCAATACTACTCGGTTAAATCAACGAGCACATGTTTCAAGCAAAACCAAATTCTTCAAAAGGACCAATCAAATAAAACACCCGATATAAAACCGGTCAAAAACATAGTTGAAACACCTCCTACACAAGACCTTGACGATGAATTCAAGGAGCTTCACCTTGAACGCCCCGTCATTGATGTCTTAGCCCGTGCTCCCTACTATAGTGCCCTCCTAGAAAAATATGAGAAGTTTAAATTAGGTAAAAATGGGACCGCCTTCGTTCAAAACAAGTTGCCTAAAAAGCTTGATAATCCGGGTATATTTGTTTTGCCTTGTAAGATAGGAAGATCCGAAGCTTTCGACACACTAGCCGATTTAGGGTCAAGCCTCAACTTGATTCCCTTATCCCTTTTCACCACTCTCAAGCTAGGAAAGTTAGAAGAGACGGAGGTATTGATTGGTCTAGCGGATGGGAGTATTGCCCACCCGGTTGGAATGATTAAGGATATAGTTGTCCACGTAGGGAAGTTAACTATCTTAGCGGATTTTCACGTCCTAGACATGGTTAGTGACACTACATGCCCATTGTTGGTAGGAAGAGGATTTTTAGCTACCGCTAGCGCCATGATAGATTGTAAGGAGTCTAAGATAGCGGTAGGTGAGGGCGATACTTGGTCGGTATATGATGTTATGAAACATAGCTACGATTGTGAGGATGAACCGACACCACATTGGGTAGAGATGAATAGGAGACCATCTAGATATGGACCTTGGATAGAAAGGAACTTTATAGGACCTCAACGCCCATTCTATCTATAAAAATATTTCATCGATAAGACACATTCGGTGGAACAACTCATAGCTAGAGATGAAGAGCTACACGCTTTTGAGGACCCCTTAGTCTTTAGGAAGATTATTGAGTTCTTAAGCGTAATGCCTATTAATATAGAGATGAACAAGTGGAAAAGAGAGGGAGATAAGTGTAAATGGAGGTGGGACAAGCCACCTAAGGAAGGTGACGGATCATGGCATATGAAGATGATTTTGTATGATCCGGATGGAGAAAAGTTTGAAAGGTCATACTGTACTAAGAAAACCGATAGGAAGTTAAAACCTAAGTTTGATCCCAAAGATGTCCTCGATGAGGAACTCACCCGTATCACGTAGTAACCCATGACCTTGAGTCTAGCTACAAGACTCGTAAATAAAGAAAAACGCTTCTTGGGAGGCAACCCATGTTTTGTGTGATTTTTATTTTTTGTTTGTTTGTTATTTGTTTCCGTATGCATGCTTTATTTTTGTTGTTGGTAGATCATGTTTCAAATCTAAAATAGTGAAAATACTTTATTTGTTTTTTTTTCCTAGTCTTAACTTCATCCAAAGGTATTTTGCAAAAGATAAGTGTAAGGGGAAAACCCAAATATGTTTTTAAGAAACAAAACCGATCATGATTCTCCAAAATATTAAGTGAACATGTATATTCGTATTTGTTAGAGTCAAATGCTTGTATCGAGTCATAATGATGTTTTGCAGGATTTTACAGGAAGTAGGACAAAGTTTTTCCAGAAATTTTCCGGAAACTTAACATAAGAATTTCTGCAGATCACTTCTGACGGCGTCACGTGTAAAATTATCACTTCTGACGGCGTCACGTGTAAAATTCTGGAAATTTTACCAGTTTTGTTTTTCTAACGGAGTCTTAAAGTTTTTGTTGAATCATTCGTTTTATAATCTCCAGGAAATCTGCAAAGATCATTCCACAAGCATTATATCTTATTTTGTTTTCTAGGATTTGTTATCATATATAGATTGCCGCCGATTTTACGCGAGGTTGCCTTGTCTGTTTTCTCAGGTTTTACAGGTTATGTATGACAAGAAGATGATTTATATTCTGGAAGGGAAGCTTTGATTGTTCATTTTCTTGGAGGAAGATCTAACCTGGCCACCTTATTATCCATACCGAGTGAATCAGGGGAGTATTTGATTTCAATTGTTTTACTTATTTCACTTTTACATTCTTTACTTGAACATTGGGCACAATGTTTGATACGTGGGAATCGCACCAGGCTTTACCTCTCAAGGGATCTTGAGAAGCTTACAACCCCCACCAGGCAGTGTACCTGATCGTCGTAGTATAGTATAGTGACAAGTACCGGGGGATTGATCGTTCAGCTAGGAATAGTGTCGCTAGGATTAGAAAACCTAAATACTAGTTCTAAAGATGAGGGATGATTATTTTTGTATTTTAATATTTTTTAGAAAGCAAGTAAAAATCTCGGGTTTGAAGGATTTGGGCGGAATTAGTTGCTAGTCAACTAACCCAATACTAAAGATGCAATCAAAATAAAATACAAGAAATGAAAATAAGCTAAATTATACTAAGGTTGTGAGCAATAAGTGGAGAAAATGTGTTTACTTAGATTTCACTACTCCCTAGACATCTTTTACACGTTAATTACTTGTTATAGTTGCATGGATGACGGATCGTATTCCTTAATATCATTCATGGGGTGGCGCACTTAACTCCCCAATTCTATGAGCTCTTATCTCCTCCTATGCCATGCCCAGCACAACCATAGGGATTATAAACAGTGGCTGATGCATTAAATACGACCAATAAAGACCTAGTGCACATCGGTTCATGTTTCCTAAGACGTTCAAGCATGTTACCATTTGGAGATCTGCCAGTTTTCTTAAGCCTAACATCAAATTCATTCATCCAAAACAATTATAAACAAGTAATCAACATATAATTAACATCTACGTTTCATTAGATCCAAGCAAACACAAGATAGATCTAGCCTAGCATGATGGAATTAAGACAAGAACAAGATATAGACAACTAACACATAGACATATTGATTGAATTAAAAGAATACTTATCTCAATTACACATGAAAAGTATCAAGGGCTTGGAACCCTTGAAAAACCTGTAAAATTCGGACCAAGTTCGTACTTAGGGTTTCTCCAAAACTTCTCTTTAAACTTCTCCTTTTTTAATGTGCAAATTAGAAAACTATATATACGAAATAGGGTCTGACGGCGTCAAGACAAATCTTGTGACGCCGTCACCTCGCCGCCAAAATAATTCTCGGACTGCCTTGATCTACTTTTGACGCCGTCATGTGTTAGCGTTTTCCAGGCCGTCATGAATTTTACTCTTGACGCCCTACTTCATGACGCCTTCAAATCAGTTCTGGATCGTCATGGAAATTACTCTTGACGCCGTCAGAAATTCCTTCTTGACGCCGTCACCTACTGTTCCCAGCAAGGAAAATTAAGACTTTGGCGTTTTCTTCACTTTTATGCTCCAAAAATGTCCGAATTGTTTCCTTTTCCAGATTTCTCTCCCAAAGTACCTAAAATCACAAAAGGAACGATTTAGGGCAATATTTGATCAAATAAATTCAATTCCGGGCTTAAATGACCCCCTAAAAGTGGTTCATTTTTCGCCTCATCATATACCCTTACACTTGAGATTTGCTTGTCCTCAAGCAAATGCGCTTTTATTCTACTCAAAATACAAGTTAGGGGTCATTTAACACTAATATAAAAGTAATTACAACAAATAATCTTTCCACTAAAGACCAATAGACAAGCACGGAAGTCATACACAAGCACCTCACAAATAGTGTTTAGATACTCACATCTCTCGGGTGTAATAAAGTATAAATTACAATATGGAAACGGAAGATATCTCTCACTACCTGTCATAGCAAAATAGATTACCATAGGCTTGGGAAAGGATCAAACCTCCACCACATGGCGTAAGCACCTAGGATAAACTATCAAAGAGGTCTTTTAAAGGGTTGTATCGTTAGGTGTAGGGATATGAAATACACGGTTTTGTTGGTTAAAGGAAGTTTTACTGGTGGCGAGTTAACAATCTTGGTTAATTACATGTACAATGTACAATATAGCGTTGCTAAGCCAAGACTAGACTCGACTTAAGCTAATAAATGAAAAATAAAAAAACATAAAATGAACATAGAATGAAAAGGGATGGTAGTCCGTATGTTTTTCTCTTTTTTTTTTTCTATATTTTTTTTTCTTGATTTTTTTTTTTTTTTTTTTTTTTTTTTTTTTTTTTTTTTTTTTTTTTGTGCATACACTCTTACCCTACCATCCAAAATAATACATCATAGGGAATGGGAATTCCCCTTACACTTGAATCTTTACATACTTTACAATCAGCTATTCTAATGACTCGAATTAAGATAATCAAAACACTTGGAGCACTTTTAAGATTAACGCACATATGGGGGTAATAATATTATGTTCTTCCCCATTACTCCATAAATAAGTACTTTACCCATGAGTCCCACTCGTCCCAAAACAATATGTACAAGGATATGACTCGACTTAGCAACCATGTAATCAATTAGAAAGTTAACTTAGGGTTTAACAAATAACAATAATGCACTAAAAATGAGCGCATACACGGAAGGCTAAGGCGATTTGGGTGTACATTTAAGTGGGGTGTAACAAATTCTTCCTTTAAGTACAATGCTTAAACTTAGAAACGAAAAGATAGGCTCGGAGGGTTGAGCTAGGGGTTTCGTGTACTAAAAATGAGTACAACGCTAAGGGTTTGGGAAAAATTAGTTGACTTAACTAGCCAAGTAATATGACTTAAATGGTCAAGTAATTATGATACGGGTTTAACACAAGGGTGATCCTAATGCCTCTTATCATGTAGTAAATCCTACCACACGAATGTAGTCTCACTAGCGGTCTTGGGATGCATCACTAACGCAAGTTCTAGAATCTAAATGCTACCAGTACACTCATAAGCACTAATAGTAAATGCTTTTCCTATCAAATCTAAAGGCGAACCTCACATATTTGGGTGGAAAATTTTTCTGAATATACGGTTATGTGCTAGTCATACAATCTCCTATCCATGAGACGCTTGGTATGGCTAAAGTTTCACTCCTAAATGTTGTAAAAAAAATTAAATTTGGCGCTAAAATTGCACTAACAAGTATTTCTCATAGTTTTATTACACATCTACCATTAGACAAAACAAACTCAAGCGAAAGTGCATATGTAAGGTATCATCTTTTTACCCTCCCCTTACACTTAGGATGAACATTGTCCCCAATGTTCAAGTAAAGAATGTAAAAGTGAAATAAGTAAAACAAATGAAATCAAATATTCCCCTGATTCGCTCGGTATGGATAATTAGGTGGCCAGGTTAAATCTTCCTCCAAGAAAATGAACAATCAAAGCTTCCCTTCCAGAATATAAATCATCTTCTTGTCATACATAACCTGTAAATCCTGAGAAAATAGACAAGACAACCTCGCATAAAATCGGCGGCAACCTACATAAGTTACTAAATCCTAGAAAACAAAATAAGATATAATGCTTGTGGAATGAAGTTTGCAGATTTCCTGGAGATTATAAAACTTAATAATTCACAAAAACCATAAGACTCCGTTAGAAAAACAAAACCAGTAAAATTTCCAGATTTTTACACGTGACGCCGTCAAGAGTTAACTCGTGACGCCGTCAGAAGTGACCTGCAGAAATTCTTATGTTAAGTTTCCAGAAAATTTCTGGAAAAACTTGGTCCTACTTCCTGGAAAATCATGCAAAACTTCATTATGACTCGATACAAGCATTTGACTCTAACAAATATGAATATACATGTTCATTTAATATTGTGGAGAATCATGATCGGTTTGTTTCTTAAAAACACATTTGGGGTTTCCCCTTACACTTATCTTTTGCAAACATACTTTTAGGTGGAGTTAAGACTAGGCCAAAACAACAAAGTAAAGTATTTCCACTTTTTAATTGAGAAACATGATCTACCAACAATAAAAATAAAGCATGCATACGGAAGCAAATAACAAACAAACAAAAATAAAAAATCACACAAATAAAAACACACAAATAAATAAAGCTTAGGTTGCCTCCCAATAAGCGCTTGTTTTTGTTCGAGTCACGAGCCTGACTCTACCCTTATTTCACAGATAAAGGTGAGGTTTTCCCTACACTTAGGATTAAGTGTGGGTGAAAGTAGCGATACACACCCTTAGGGTGTGAATATGCCACGTGAGAAAAGAATGGTGGATGAATTATATGCTCAAAGGGGTGTGCTCCTTTCATCATAACCTTACCTAGTTTAATTGGGTTAGAGGGCGAATTGAGGTTTTCTCCTAGAAAGGGATCATTTTCTAACAACTTCGAGAGACTCCTAGTTGGGAATCCATCTTGACCCAATAAACCCGGTTTAAACCCATAATGTTTCTTGTGATCAATTATGAATGGGTCATGTAAGTATGTTAGGTCATGGTTCACTCCTACACTAGCTTCCACTCCATATGGTTTGATGGGTGGATCGGGACCTTTTTCAATCCCTAAATTCTCATCTAAAGATGGAAAATTAGGTAACGGTTTTGGTTGAGGCTCCGGTTCATCTAAACTAGGAACTTCCATAGAACTAAAAGAATGGTTATGACTACAAGTATTCAAAACTATTTCTTCTAGTTGCGTTTGGTCCAAGGGCTCTACCTCTATTGGGGTTCCTATTGACTCCTCTACTTTTTCCGGGTAAGTCACGGGCGGTGTGTATGCCTCAAATGATGGTAGGACTTGTGGGGTACTTGATGGGCTTACGTTACTTACCTCATCCTCCATTTTATCTAGATTACCTATGTGTTTGTTTTGTACTATGGAATTACATGACAACCACTTAGGTATCTCAACACTAATATATTCATCCCCAAACAAACTTGTTTCATGATCCTGGAAGTTTATATTCAATAGACTTGTACTATCGTTTTTTGGGTTGTCTACCCTATAATAATATTGGGCACAATCTTCTATGGCATCCCATGCTTCTTCAGCACTTAATTCCCTAAAGTCCCCATTGGCAAAATCCTCAATGCGCATTTGGTCATATTGGCCAATACGATAGTAAAAGGTTCGGGTTAGGGATGCTAAAGCGAAACTATGATGAGGGAATTTTCGGAGTAAATTTCTAAAACGAGTCCATGCATCATATATGGGTTCATCTCGATATTGTTTGAAATTCGAGATGTCAATAGGGTAGAATGGCCTTTGTGGTTGGTGGTATGGTGGATTCGCGTACTCCATAATGGTGAACGGAAGAGTCAATGGAAATTACGAACAAACACACAAAGAAGAAGATAGACTAAAGAAAAACTAAAAAATAAAAATAAAATCTTACTAGAAAGGAATCTAGCAAGTAGACCTAATAAAAAAAATTCTAACCTAGACAATAACTATTCCCCAGGCTGCGGCGCCAAAAACTTGATACGTGGGAATCGCACCAGGCTTTACCTCTCAAGGGATCTTGAGAAGCTTACAACCCCCACCAGGCAGTGTACCTGATCGTTGTAGTATAGTATAGTGACAAGTACCGGGGGATTGATCGTTCAGCTAGGAATAGTGTCGCTAGGATTAGAAAAACCTAAATACTAGTTCTAAAGATGAGGGATGATTATTTTTGTACAAGTAAAAATCTCGGGTTTGAAGGATTTGGGCGGAATTAGTTGCTAGTCAACTAACCCAATACTAAAGATGCAATCAAAATAAAATACAAGAAATGAAAATAAGCTAAATTATACTAAGGTTGTGAGCAATAAGTGGAGAAAATGTGTTTACTTAGATTTCACTACTCCCTAGACATCTTTTACACGTTAATTACTTGTTATAGTTGCATGGATGACGGATCGTATTCCTTAATATCATTCATGGGGTGGCGCACTTAACTCCCCAATTCTATGAGCTCTTATCTCCTCCTATGCCATGCCCAGCACAACCATATGGATTATAAACAGTGGCTCATGCATTAAATACAACCAATAAAGACCTAGTGCACATCGGTTCATGTTTCCTAAGACGTTCAAGCATGTTACCATTTGGAGATCTGCCAGTTTTCTTAAGCCTAACATCAAATTCATTCATCCAAAACAATTATAAACAAGTTATCAACATATAATTAACATCTAGGTTTCATTAGATCCAAGCAAACACAAGATAGATCTAGCCTATCATGATGGAATTAAGACAAGAACAAGATATAGACAACCAACACATAGACATATTGATTGAATTAAAAGAATACTTATCTCAATTACACATGAAAGTTATCAAGGGCTTGGAACCCTTGAAAAACCTGTAAAATTCGCACCAAGTTCGTACTTAGGGTTTCTCCAAAACTTCTCTTTAAACTTCTCCTTTTTTAATGTGAAAATTAGAAAACTATATATAGGAAATAGAGTCTGACGGCGTCAAGACAAATCTTGTGACGCCGTCACCTCGCCGCCAAAATAATTCTCGGACTGCCTTGATCTACTTTTGACGCCGTCATGTGTTAGCGTTTTCCAGGCCGTCATGAATTTTACTCTTGACGCCCTACTTCGTGACGCCTTCAAATCAGTTCTGGATCGTCATGGAAATTACACTTGACGCCGTCAGAAATTCCTACTTGACGCCGTCACCTACTGTTCCCAGCAAGGAAAATTAAGACTTTGGCGTTTTCTTCACTTTTATGCTCCAAAAACGTTCGAATTGCTTCCTTTTCCATATTTCTCTCCCAAAGTACCTAAAATCACAAAAGGAACAATTTAGGGCAATATTTGATCAAATAAATTCAATTCCGGGCTTAAATGACCCCCTAAAAGTGGTTCATTTTTCGTCTCATCAATGTTCATCCTAAGTGTAAGGGGAGGGTAAAATGATGATACCTTACAAATACACTTTCGCTTGAGTTTGTTTGTTTGATAGTAGATGTGTAATAAAACTATGAGAAATACTTGTTAGTGTAATTTTAGCGCCAAATTTATTTTTTTTTACAACATTTAGGAGTGAAACTTTAGCCATAGCAAGCGTCTCATGGATAGGAGATTGTATGACTAGCACAAAACCGTACTATTCAGAAAAATTTTCCACCCAAATATGTGAGGTTCGCCTTTAGATTTGATAGGAAAAGCATTTACTATTAGTGCTTATGAGTGTACTGGTAGCATTTAGATTCTAGAACTTTCGTTAGTGATGCATCCCGAGACCGCTAGTGAGACTACATTCGTGTAGTAGGATTTACTACATGATAAGAGGCATTAGGATCACCCTTGTTTTAAACCCGTATCATAATTACATGACCATTTAAGTCATATTATTTGGCTAGTAAAGTCAACTAATTTTTCCCACACCTTAGCGTTGTACTCATTTTTAGTACACGAAACCCCTAGTACACCCCTCCGAGCCTATCTTTTCGTTTCAAAATTTAAGCATCTTACTTAAAGGAAGAATTTGTTACACCCCACTTAAATGTACAACCAAATCGCCTTAGCCTTCCGTGTATGCACTCATCTTTAGTGCATTATTGTTATTTGTTTAAACCCTAAGTTAATTATCTAATTGATTACATGGTTGCTAAGTCGAGTCATATCCTTGTACATATTGTTTTGGGACGATTGGGACTCATGGGTAAAGTACTTATTTTATGGAGTAATGGGGAAGAACATCATATATTACCCCCATATGTGCGTTAATCTTAAAAGTACTCCAAGTGTTTTGATTTTCTTAATTCGAGTCATTAGATTAGTCTATTGTAATGTATGTAAAAATTCAAGTGTAAGGGGAATGTACATTCCGTATGATGTATTATTTTGGATGGTAGGGTAAGAGTGTATGCAAAAAAAATAAAAAAAAAAAAAAAAAAAAAAAAAATCAGGAAAAAGAAAAAAAATAGAAAAAGAAAAGAGAAAAACATACGGACTACCATCCCTTTTCATTCTATGTTCATTTTATATTTTTGTTATTTTTCATTAATTAGCTTAAGTCGAGTCTAGTCTTGGCTTAGCAACGCCATATTGTACATGTA
>CM060705.1:317500-320000 GCA_030686995.1 Artemisia argyi
ACCTTGGGGGACTTAAGGATCAAATTGACGTTGTTGACACGAGAGTGGAAGAGGTAAACAACGAGCGATCAATTGAGGCCCCCTCGCTTTCCAATCAAGCCGTTGAAAGGTTGATGGAGGAGTTGGCTAAGTTGCGAGCCGAGTTCAAGGGGGAACTCGACGCCTTAAGGAAGGAAAACGAGTCCTTAAGGGAGGAAATCACTCTTTGTAGAAAGGCGGCCGTGAGCGGGGGCGTCACTATTTAAACGGGGTCCAAGATGGATATCCCGAAGCCGCCTAAGTACCATGGGAAGTGCGATGCCTGGGAGATCGACAACTTCCAATGGGGCATCGAAAAGTACTTCGACGCTATGCACTTGGATGATGATGCATCCAAAATTAACACCGCCACCATGTACTTCAGCGATGATGCCATCCTATGGTGGAGGAGAAGGGAGCTCGACGTCAAGCAGGGGACTTGTTCCATCGGGACGTGGGACGAGTTCAAGAAAGACTTCAAGCGGCAATTCTATCCGGAGAATGCCAAAGAGATAGCCATGAAAAAGCTACGTGAATTAAAACACACCGGCTCAATCAAGGAATACATCAAACAATTCACGTCACTCATGTTTGAAGTCGAAGATATGACCGAAAGCGCCCAACACATCTACTTTACCGGTGGGTTGCAATGATGGGCCGAGCAAGAGCTAAAACGACGGAACGTCCAAACTCTTGCCGATGCCATCGCTTTAGCCGAATCATTTGTCGAGTTTAGTCCAAAGAAGGCCGGACGTAGCGGCGGTAGCAAAGGAAAAGGTGGGGAAGCCAAGCCCACCGAACGAAGCAGCAGTGGTAACAACAATGGAGGCGGCAAGTCCGAGAGGAAAGACAAAGGAAAGGGGTCCTCGTCTTCATCATCGGACAAGCCCAAGCACCGCAATTGCTTCTTGTGCGGAGGGCCGCACTGGGCTAGGTAATGCCCAAACCGACAGAAGCTCAATGCCCTCATAGCTTCGGGCGAAGACTCGTCGGGGGACGATGCGCAAATGGGCAATTTGCGACTATTGGGTAGCGTCAAGGCAACCATCGGAGTTGAAGGGAGCAGCAAGGTGGCCAAGGTGAGTACGTTGCCCCGCCCGAAGAAATCCTCTCTTATGTTCGTTGAAGCATTAGTTAATGGGCAAGCTTCCAAGGCACTCGTCGACACAGGTGCTACTCACAACTTTGTTGCCAAGGGTGAGGAAACAAGGTTGGGGCTCAAGTATGCCAAGGAGCCAGGCCGGTTGAAGACCGTCAACACTTCACCCATGCCTATCCTCGGCATAGCGAGAGGGGTGCCTCTTCGTTTGGGTGAATGGGAAGGCACCATGGATCTCACCATCGTCAACATGGACGACTTTTCACTTGTGTTGGGCATGGAGTTCATGGATTCGGTGAAGCCATGGACTTTTGATCGGGACGGCACAATGACGATTGAGAAGGATCAAGGAGCGTGGTTCGTCCCTATTTCTCTGGAGGAAGTCGAAGCCAAGATGTTGTCGGCAATCCAACTTGCATAGGGTGCAAAGAAGGGTCATGCGACATTCTTGGCGACGCTTATTGAAGACGGTCCTCAAGGGGCCGAGATCCCACAAGAAGTTTCCGGAGTGCTTGAGGAATTTGATGATGTAATGCCTCCGGAACTCCCCAAGAAGCTTCCCCCTCGAAGGGAAGTTGATCACGAGATCGAGCTGGAGCCAGGGGCTAGGCCTCCAGCCATGGCACCGTATCGGATGGCACCTCCTGAACTTGAAGAGCTAAAGAAGCAACTCAAGGAGTTGTTGGACGCGGGGTTCATTCGGCCATCCAACGCAAGCATGATGGGAGCTTGTGAATGTGCATCGACTACCGGGCACTAAACAAGATCACCGTAAAAAACAAGTATCCGATCCCGCTAGTCGCCAATCTCTTCGATCGACTCGGCAAAGCCAGGTACTTCAGTAAACTTGATCTTCGGTCGGGGTATTGGCAAGTACGCATAGCCGAAGGAGATGAACCAAAAACGGCTTGCGTCACTCGCTACGGGTGTTATGAGTTCTTGGTGATGCGTTTCGGTCTCACCAACGCCCCGGCTACTTTTTGCACCTTGATGAACAAGATTTTCCGGCCTTTTCTTGATAGCTTTGTAGTCGTCTATCTCGACGATATCGTCGTGTATAGCGACAACCTACAAGACCACGTGCAGCATCTTCGTCAAGTTTTTCAGGTCTTGCGGGAGAACGAGCTCTATGTAAAGAAGGAGAAATGCTCGTTCAGCCAAGAAGAGGTGTCTTTATTTGGGCACCGCATAAGAGCCGGAAGGATCATGATGGAGCACGACAAGGTGCAAGCTATTAAAGAATGGGAGCAGCCCAAGAACATATCGGAGCTACGTTCTTTTCTTGGGCTACCATCTACTATCAGCGCTTCATCAAGAGCTATTTGGCAAGGGCAGCACCATTAACCGACCTTTTGAAGAAGAAAGTTCAATGGTTATGAGGCG
>CM060705.1:330000-395000 GCA_030686995.1 Artemisia argyi
CCTTCCGTCAATTCCTTTAAGTTTCAGCCTTGCGACCATACTCCCCCCGGAACCCAAAAACTTTGATTTCTCATAAGGTGCCGGCGGCGTCCTAAAAGTAACATTCGCCGATCCCTGGTTGATGAGGCGAAAAATGATCCGTTTTTAGGGGGTCATTTAAGCCAGAATTGGAATTTATTTGATCAAATATTGCCCTAAATCGTTCCTTTTGTGATTTTAGGTACTTTGGGAGTGAATTCTGGAAAAGGAAGCATTTTGGATGTTTTTGGAGCATAAAAGTGAAGAAAACGGCAAAGTCTTAATTTTCCTTGCTGGGAACAATACCTGACGGCATCAAGAGCAATTTTATGACGGCGTCAAGAGCAATTTTGGTGACGGCCCAAAGAAAACGTGACGGCGTCAGCGCAAGGCTGTCAAGAGTAAAAGTGGTGATGGCCCAGAGCAGAAATACACATGACGGCGTCAGATCTGGATCTAGGCAATCCGAGAAGATTTTTTGACGACGTCAGAAATTTCTTCTTGACGCCGTCAGCTCATGAAATCTATGTATACTTTTCTAATTTTCATTCATTAGTGTGTAACTTGGGAGGAGAATTTTAGGGTCGAACTTAATAAACCCCAACACGACTTTTACAGTATTTTCAAGGGTTTTCACCACTTGAAACCCTTCATGTTCAATTGAGATAAGTATCCTTTTAATTCATTCAATAT
Source organism: Artemisia argyi (assembly GCA_030686995.1). Classification (NCBI taxonomy): domain Eukaryota; kingdom Viridiplantae; phylum Streptophyta; class Magnoliopsida; order Asterales; family Asteraceae; genus Artemisia; species Artemisia argyi. The sequence goes on from CM060705.1 coordinate 330,712, forward strand.
GTCTATGTGTTATTTTAATATATCTTATGCTTGTCTTAATTTTAACATGTTAGGCTAGATCTCTTGTGTGTTTGCTTAGATGTAATGAAACCTAGATGTTGATTATAGGTTGATTGCTTGTTTATAGTTGTAATGGATGAAGGATTTCGATGTTAGGCTTAAGAAAACTGGCAGATCTCCATTGTGTAACTTGCTTGAACGTCTTAAGAAACATAAACGGATGTGTACTAGGTTTTTATGGTTGTATTTAATGCATGAGCGAATTCTAGTGATCCCATGTTAGGAGCTTCTTGCAGGCTCGACATAGGAGTGAAGTAGGAGCTTATAGAATTGGGGAAGTAAGTACACCACCCCATGAGGTGAAACTCTATATGAAGCATGGACTCGTTTCAAGGACTTACTCCAAAAAGTCCCTCATCATGGCATAGATCTTTGGCTCCAAGTCCAAATCTTCTATGACCATATCGATCTCTCCACAAGGCGAACCATTGACCAATCGGCTGGTGGCAAGCTACGTGATCTAAGTGCGGAAGAATCATGGGAACTCATAGAAGATCTTGCTCTCTATGACAACAAAAGTTGGAATGATCCCCGTGATTTGAACAAAACGGTCAAGGCAACATCTTTGCCTTCGAACAATTCTAGCACTCCCGACCATAGGATCATGGAACTTGAGGACCAAGTCAAGTTTCTCATGAAATCTTACGAAGCTCCTAAGCCTTCAAGCCAAGTGAACAAAATCACTTCCTCATGCGAATTATGTAGTGGTCCCCATGACACTCGTGATTGCGTGGAACTCCCCGGAACAGCTTTTGCGGACTACGCATCCTCGCGTACCGACGACGCGGGAGATAAGTGGTACACTTTCAAACCCGAGCCAAACCCTTACGGTGATTCCTACAACCCTTCTTGGAAAAATCACCCAAACCTTAGGTGGAAGCAAAACCAAAACAATTCTTCCAATCCGCCTAATCGCTACCAACCAAACGGTCCACCCTCCAACCGTACTTTCAACAACAATCCTTCTAACAACTATGGTAGTACCAACAATCTTGAAGGATTGATGTCCAAGTTTATGGCATCTCAAGAAGCTCGCATAGCTAAGTTTGAAACCGAATTCAATCAACAACAAACGGAGATGACCAATAAGATTGACAACTTGTTGAAAGCCCTCAACAACCAAGCGTTAACTACACCTAGGAAGGACACTAGGGACGCCAATAGCGGAATCCAAACTAAGGACCCCTCGTCATACAAACACGTCCACTTTGTCAATGTTGTCACCGTTAAAACAATTGATAAGGAGATAGAAGAAAGTGACAAGGATGAAGTTGGAGTAGAAACCGAGACTAGGGATGAAATTAAGGAAGTTGAGGTTAATAAGGGAGAAAAGTTAGAGGAAGTAGAGACTGTAGAAGAGTACTTTGATAAGTTGCCCACCAAGGAAGAACGGGAATATCACAATGATTTATTCAATGATCCCGAGACACCATATATCCTTGGTTCACCCCTTATTAAAGCAGGCGATCCCTCTAACATCAACATACCATGCAACATTGGGCATATGCATGTATGGAAAGCTTATATCGATCCTAGGTCTCCTATAAACATCATGACTAGGACTTATTATAATTGGGTAATGAAGAAGCAACTTGGTTATAGGATGATGCCCAGTAAGAATTTGATAAGTAATTTTGTAGGTAGAGTGAAAGGATTGCATGTGATTGTCGAGAATTTCACTTATGAGACAGATTTTATGATAGTGGAGGATACTCGTCCGGTGATAGATGCTTGCCTAAGTCAAGTAGTGTTCGGAAAACCGTTCGTTGAGGCCACTAAGATGAGTTATGATCCAACTCTAGGGATAGTTAGGTTCAAGGAAGAGAATGATGAGATTGCCTACCAAATGCCCTATAAGATTGAACAATACTGCCTCCTATCGAACATGGAAAAGGAACACAAACAAGCGGCTTACTATAGGAATGATGAGGATAGACGTAGAGGAGTAGAGTATGTGATGAATTGGATGCTTGGTTTCTACAAAGAATGCTTGCAACTAGGTCCGGAATACAAAACTAATATAGGAGATGACCTAGAGAGTGAAACCAACGATGAGGTCACGTAGTAACCCATGACCTTGAGTCTAGCTACAAGACTCGTAAATAAAGAAAAGCGCTTCTTGGGAGGCAACCCATGCTTTGTGTGATTTTTATTTTGTTTGATTGTTATTTGTTTCCGTATGCATGCTTTATTTTTATTGTTGGTAGATCATGTTTCAAAACTAAAATGGTGAAAATACTTTATTTTGTCGTTTGGCTTTGTCTTAACTTCATCCAAAGGTATTTCGCAAAAAGATAAGTGTAAGGGGAAACCCCAAATATGTTTTTAAGAAACAAACTCGATCATGATTCTCCACAATATTAAATGGACATGCATATTCGTATTTGTTAGAGTCAAATGCTTGTACCGAGTCATAATGATGTGTTGCAGGATTTTCCAGGAAGTAGGACAAAGTTTTTCCAGAAATTTTCCGGAAACTTAACATAAGAATTTCTGCAGGTCACTTCTGACGGCGTGAGGAAGAAATTCCTGACGGCGTCATGTGTAAAAATCTAGAAATTTTGCTAGTTTTGTTTTTCTAACGGAGTCTTAAAGTTTTTGTCGAATCTTTAGTTTTATAAACTCCAGGAAATCTGCAAACATCATTCCACAAGCATTATATCTTACATTGTTTTCTAGGATTTGTTATCATATATAGATTGCCGCCGATTTTACGCGAGGTTGCCTTGTTTGTTTTCTCAGGTTTAACAGGTTATGTATGACAAGAAGATGATTTATATTCTGGAAGGGAAGCTTTGATTGTTCATTTTCTTGGAGGAATATCTAACCGTGTTAACATTCTATCCACAACCGAACGAATCAGGGGAGTATTTGATTTCATTCTTTTACCTGTTTTACTTTTACATTCTTTAATTGAACATTGAACATTGGGCTTACCTTGTTTGGACTCCTGCTCTCGTATCAATTAGAACTTTAGTGCTTATGAAACCTACGCATTAAGAAAGCAAACAACACCGTTAGGCTTATCATGGGATTGTCTCCCACGATTAGACTCCGGCGTGAGAGTAAGTAATCAGTTTTAGGGTTTCGTTAAAGAGTTAGGGATTGTGTGAATCGTACCTTTAATGAGAATGTATCAATCTATATATATGGGCGTAGAAACCGTGTAGGTTTCTTGCTCCTTACTCTTCGCACACGTGGTGCTTATCCGGGGTAAGGATATCTATTCCGCAAATAGAAGATCCTTATCCTATGACCGGGTAATTTGGTTGGGCTTCGGACTGCGTGAATCCAAGCCATTGGTATTATGGCCCAAGTCATTTGTCATGATAGCCCACTCGTGGTGGGTTTGGGCTTTGTAATGTCTATCATTTGGGCTCGTGGCCCAACTATAGACTATACGTCATCATGTCCCCCCAGTCTAGTGTGCGCGGCTCGTAGCCACGGGTACTAGACTAGTGAAAATAGCGGTAAGCGTAGCGGGAAAAAATCAAATACTTCCCGCCCAAAAGTGGGAACACTGTATCGAGTCCAAAAATATCGTAAGAAATGCTTCGAAAAACGGGGAAAGTGTCCACGTGTTCCTCGGGAAGAGGAAAAAGTGTTGTACCTTGTCTCATCCTAGCCACACGTTTTGTTAGTGGGATACATGTGGCGTCCCTTTTAGGGTTTTTGATGCTTATAAAAGTCACCGCCTCCTTTCACTGTGGAGCACACAGTAAAAACATTTCCGCCATTTTTAAACCTTCCAAAGCTTGTTTCTTCGATCTACTGTTCTACTAGGTAACTGCGCGTGCGCAATTTAGTACATCTTGTCTATACCTTGAAAATGGTTGCTCAGTTGCACGAGTTTCACTCTGCGATGGATGAGGATGACGTACGTCAGTTTTCTTCTGATTACTTCATTCCTCTCGATGTCCATCCTGAAGCACCAGATGTTGACGCGTGTATTGCCGATTTCCCCGATGGGAAGATAGGTTTATATACACGCTTTTTTGATTACACGAATTATCGCGTACCAATATCCATATTTTTTAGCAACGTGCTCAATTTCTACCAACTTCATATCTCACAACTACACTGTATAGGTGCGGCGAAGATATCCAACTTTGAAGTAAACTGTCGGTTACTTGCAATCAATCCGACTGTCGACCTATTCCGTACGTTCTACCACACAACGTGGTCGCACGGATGGGTTTCTTTTGCAAAGCACTCAGGGCGCCTTCAATGCTATACCGATAAAGTAGATTCCTTAAGGCATTGGGGAGAATATTTTTTCTGGGTGGATGATGTTGTGTTTCCATCGCGCTTTGAGTTCAATACTCAAGGGTCGCTGCCGAGGGATGAGCGTCCTGTCCCTGGTTTGTATAGCGTCGCAGATGCGGATATAATTGATAGTAACCGCATTCCCATTAACTCCTATCCTGAGGAAATTTTGGTGCATATGGGGCTGAGTCGCAACTATTTTGATGGTGCGGACGAGGTTCCAACCTTCATTGATGGGAACGGCCAGGGTGGGTGCTCATCCTTTCTTGCCTTTGCCTCTATAATGTAAGTGTTTGTTTTGTTTTGCTTGAATAACTAAGTTGTTCTTGTTATTTGTTTTTGTCCATCGCAGAGATGGACCTGTTCGCTGTTGTGAAGTTGAAGGAGCCCAAGCGCGTGACAGTGGGGGTGCGCCCTCTAAAGGATGGTGAGCAGCCCATCTTAGAGGCTACTGCGGGGCACCTAACGGTGTTTAGGCCCGTTGCACGTGAGGATTCTCCACCCGCAGCTATGCTTGTTGTGCCAATGCAGAGTGTTCCTCCTACTGGGGAGCAGTCTCCCGTGGTAGAGGAAGCGCATGTTGAGTCTTCCAACAGCGTGGAGATCCTGGAGCCTGTTGCGGAGGCTGATGAGTGCTTAATCACTCAACTTTTTAGACCTTTAAAACAGACCAAAAATACCAAATACTAACCTAAAATGCCAAGAGAATGTGTGTTTTTGTATTTGTGTATGTGCAGGTACGAATATGTGAAAACTGAACGAAAACAAGCCAAAACCGACAAAAACGAGCACGAGAACGGAAAAAGGTCAAAAGCCGTAGCCGGGGAAACAAAATGATCAAAGATTGCTCACAATGCTCATTGAAGTCCTCAGAGATTCAGAAAGTTTCAATATTGGTCCCTGGATAAAGTTTGGGGAGATTGGCATTTTAGTCCCTACAGTTTCAAATCTTGGCAATTATGGTCCTTAAAAGCACAATTTGAAGAAAAGGCAAATGTGGTCCTCCATTATTTAGGAAATTACAAGTTATACCCTTGGAAGAATGTTTCAATGAATTACAGAATTAGTCCCTACGGTTTGCAATATTACAACATTGGTCCTTGAAATGAATTTATTACTACTACTACTCCTAATAAAACATAACCGGATCCACACTCCAAGCCCAAACTAACAAAGCCCAACACCACCACCCAGCCTGCTACCCAAGTCAACCCACCCCATACCCGGTCAATACCCAACTTCGGTATTAATTACATTTTAATTTACCCGCCCCCCAAAACCCCTCTTTACCCAGAAAAGTTACTGTGCACAAGAACCCTAAAACCCCAACCCCTCAATTACCCTCTATTACCTCCATTAGGTAACTATTATGCACCAATCACATGCTTTTAGCATCTCTCACGCACGATATGAAGAAGGACAAGGCGTGGGATACGTGGACCAATGAGAAAGGCCAAACACCATCGTGCTCCATATAACAGGGAATCAAGGGACCACATTTATGCTTAGTGACCAAGACAAAGATCAATGGCCAAGATTGATTCAGCTGAGCATCATCTAGAATCATCCCAAACCCTAGTTGCTAGCTTATAAATACCCCCCCCCCCCTCATATTGTAATCGGTGTAGAGTTTCAAGTATAGTTACTCTGCCAAAATCATTTTGTAAACCTTTTTTAATATTAATGAAAGTCTTTTTTATTGTCTTATTTCACATTTTAGTCACTGCTTATTAGCTTATTGTTCTTTCTTTATTGCTTATTTACTTTCTTATTTCTTTAAAGCAAGCTCTTTTTCTTGTCTCTTATTTAGTTATAATCTTCTGTTTTCATTTCTTATCATTGTTATTGTTGTTTGTTATCAAAGGAAATCCAAAAAAATATATATATAAAAAACTTACAAAAAAGCAAAAAAGATAGTATCTGTTTTCTCTTTTAAACCTTTTTCCTTGTTGTTTTATTGTTGTTTCAAGATCATATAAGCTTATATAGCTTACTGTGATCATTGATACTTCTTTTCTGTTCAAAAATCCAAAGTAGCAAAAAGTCAACAAAAGTCAAGCTCAGCTTATTTCAAATAAGCTGAGGCTTGTTGGTGTTAAAGGCAGCCATAAAGGTGACCAGTGGCCTGTCTAAAGACAGGCTAGCATAGTGACACCCCTCTGTTCTAGCTGAGGGGTTTTGAACTTGTGAGTTTCATTTCCATTTTCTCAATTCTTATAGCTTATTGATATTTTAGTGTAGATCTGATAATTTTGGCTTATTACTTTTGAATATTGGTTAGTTTAGCTGAATATTGCTTATTGGTTACTGTTTCATCATATTTGAGTACTTTAGTGTGTTATTGCTAGTAAACTGTTTGATCATAGCATAATCTGTGGATCATTGATTTGTTGGTATATGATGTTATTGATCTTTGTTTCTGAGTTATATCATGATTGTGGATCTTATTGAGCATAGTTGAGTTGGTTTGGAGTTGATTTGTATCATCTGTGTTGGAATCTGAGTTTGTGAAAGACCCTTAAGGGGTGTTTGGTTGAAAGAGGTTAGCTGATACATAGTTTGATCCAGTAGTTTAAAGTAGTTTAAACATATTACTTAGGTTATATTAGAGTTAGCAAAAGCATAAAAAGAGTAGGTCATTTAGTTAAAAAGTCAAATCACTAGTGAATTTAGCATAACTGTTAGTATAAGCAGTCTTAGGTTAGATAATCTATTAGGTAATTGCAATACAGTTAGTAATAGCTTATTTGAGTATTACAATAGCTTATTAACATCTTTGTGATCAGTTTAGTATAATCTAAACTCAGAAAAGTCAACATTCTGTTTTAATCAAAAAGTCAAAAAGGTTTTGAGACTCAGATTTGGTAAAAACTTTGGAGGCTTGTGTAGGCTTCAAAAGAGTTTGGAAATTGTTTAAATTTGTTGTTTTGAAAAGCTTGGTACTTAGTTTTCATATTTGAACAAGAAAATTTGGATTTGAAAACCACTGGCTTATCTGAAAAGCCTATTGAAGTTGGCTTATTGAACAAAAGTTGCCCTGCACCACAGGTCCTGAGCTCACTTCTTGGCCACTTTTGGGATAATATATTGGAACAAGGGTCTGATTTAGAAGTTGTTTTGTGATCTCATAGTGGTAGTGAACATATTGCTTCCAAAAGTTTGTACTTAATAGCTTATTCTCACAGCTTATTTGCCTCATCTTTGTGAGTGTTTCTGCTTAAATCTGTTTTAAAAAGTGGGCTGCAAAAGCTTATTTGTGATCTTGAGTTGAACTTATTGATTTTTCTGAGCTTAATATAGTGTATTGCATCTGTTTCAAGTGTTATTTGGCTTCTGCTTATTCTCTTTGGCTTATTTCTCTTACTAAGTGCTTATTGGTGACTTATTTGATCATAACTTGTGTTTCTGTGTATCAAATGACTTCTGGATTGTTGTTATAAGCTCAGTTAAGTATTAAAATCATTTGGTAAAAGTTTGGTTAAGATTTGGTCAAAAGTGCTTATTAATAAGCACTATTATAAGTTGTTTTCAAAACAATAAGCCCTTCCAGTGCTTATTTTTCAAATTTGATAATTTTTCTGGATTCAGAGCATAATTTTTGATTTTCCCTGAAATTTTCAGATTTTTCTGAGTTGTTTTGCTATTTTTCCTATTTAATTTTCCTTTTTAATCATTTTTAATTACTTTTTAATTATTAAAAAATACAAAAAAATAAGAAAAAGCCAAGAAAAACCCAAAAAAATATTAGAAAATTATTTTTAGTTATTTTAGAATTTTAGAAAGTAATTTTGCATTTTTCTCACTTTATTTTCATTTTCTTTTAATTATTAAATAGTTTAATTAGTTTTTAATTCATAAAAAATTATTAAAAAGTCAAAAAAATATTTTTCTTTTTCCCAAAATTTTCTTTTATCATTTTTAACTTTTTAAAATTATTTCCAAGCCCCTAGGAGTAGTGTAGCTTAAAACTCGCGTTTTATTTTGTACGTTAACGTTAAATTAACATTTTAGCGTACGGTTTCGATTTTACGTAACGTTTTTAGTCTCCTTATTTGAACTACGTGTTTAAGTGATTAATTGTGCCTTATTTGCTATATCATTAGTGTAATCTCATATATATCACTTTGTACCGCTTTTCACGACACGTTTTCCGAATCGGAAATTCGGAATTCCATTCACCCTTCACACGGAATACGACCTCGGGTTATCCGTATTTCTTTGCGGATTTCTTTGAGCTTATATCTATACTATAATTTGATTTTATCACGAATCAATTTTGGCGCCGCTGCCGGGGAAGGTTTGAAGTGAATTTTTGAATATTCGTTTTTGAAAAATTGTGTTTTGATAAGCCTTCCTCTATTTTGTATATATTATATATATATTGAAAAATCAAATACACTTTTCCTAAAGTGTTTTCACAAAAATACCAAAAAAATAATAAAGTTATTGCCTCGACTCGACCGAAAGGAGGAGCGTTGTAAACCAAATAAGCTTAACAATATAACAAAAGCGTGAAATTAGTTGTTTATCGAACTACTTTAATTCTACGACCGGATAAGCGGAAAATACGGATAGCTTTGACATTAAATTGCAAGCTGAAGAGAGATCCATTCTTCTCTCCCGTTCTGTCGCGAGTAGATTGAGGGAAACGGTTTCAATTAACGTAACGTAGAAAAAGAAAAACAAAAGAGAAAAGTTTTATTTGAAAAAAAAAAAAAAAAAAAAAAAAAAAATTCCTTTTCAAATTTGAAAACTTGATTTTTGTGGTGTATGAACACCCGCTCATCTTCTAAACGTCTTATTTCTCCATTATCGAACCCCGAGAGTTTGATACGTCACACACACAAAGTTCGTTTCCCGAACATCATGGAAATGGAACACAACAATCAACACCCTCCGGTGGGTGGTATTGAAAATGCACCAGCTCCCGATCTCCGAACGATGGAGGAGCTGTGTCAACCGACAATGCACGGTAGAGGCGGTCCGATTGCCCCTCTCAATATCGAGGCTACGGATTTTGGACTTAAGCACCACATGATTCAACAAGTCCAGAATTCATGCCAATTTCACGGTTTACCGGGTGACGATGCAAACAAGAATCTCGATAAATTCTTAACCGTCACCCAAAGTATGAAACAACACGGGGTCTCCGATGACACCCTTCGTCTTTCTCTCTTCCCCTATTCTTTGACGCATCATGCAACCGCTTGGTTTGATCGTCTTCCCAAGAACTCGATTCATAACTTCGAAGAAATGGTATCGAAGTTCTTGGTGAAATATTTTCCACCATCGATGGTGACGAAACTTCGAAACGATATTAGCAATTTCCGTCAGCTTCCCGACGAATCTTTATTCGAAGCTTGGGAACGCTATAAGCTTGCTATTGATCGGTGTCCAAACCATAATATGCTTCTTGTTACGATAATCGATACGTTTTACAATGGTTTGACTTTGCGACATCGGGACACGATCAATGCAGCTGCGGGTGGTACTTTTATGAAACGACGTCCTGAAGATTGTTACGAACTCATCGAGAATATGACCGCTCATTACAATTACTGGGATTCCTCTGCCGAGAGGAATGAGTCAAGAGCAACCGTTGTTCACAATTCTTCAACGTCTAATCCCGAAATAGCCGCCATCACTAAGAAACTCGATGATTTATAGACGGCTGTTTTACGAATGCACCAAACGTCTAATAGTCCAAATCAAGTCAAGAACCATCAAGTCAATATGGTTAATCATGTTTGTGAGACTTGTGGTGGTCCTCATTCATATTTTGAGTGCCCAGCCACCGGTGGCTTCACTCCCGAGAATGTGTATGCTACTTCGGGAACCTACAATGTGGGCGGTAACGGATACCAACCACAGGGTGACCGAAATCTTCTTAGCTACCGTTCGAACCATTATGTTGGACCACCCGGTTTTAATCAACCGTCTCAAGTTAATCAAGTGAATCAAGTGAATCAAAACGTGCAAAACCGAAACCATCAATTTAATCAAAATGCTAATCAAAATCGGGTTAACAATGGATTTCAAAATCAAAGTCATGGTTTTCAAAATCAAAATCGGGGAAATTATAATTAAGGCCCGAATCAAGGGAATTTTCAAGGAAACTATGCTAATCATGGAAATTATTATCATGGAAACCAAAATTTTCAAAATCAAAATCAAGGTTTTAACAACAACAATCGTGGTCAAAACTTTCAAAATCCAGTTGTGAATCAAAGTCAAAATCAAAATCAATCTTCTTCGGATGAGTTACTTAAGCAGTTTATGAAAAGTCAAGAGGAAATGAATAAAAAGCTAATTAATCAAATGTCCGAATTGAAGAAGTCTTTAAATGATTGACCCTCGGGCTCGGGAACTCTTCCAAGCAACACGATCGCTAACCCGAGGGGCGATGCTAAGGCGATCACGACTAGGAGTGGTATTGTAATCAATGAACCGACAGCTCCGACTACCCCTTCTTCTCTTCCTCCCAAGGTAGTCGCCCGTGAAACCGAGGTGACAACGGATACGGGAATTCCTATTAATAATGGAAGGACCGAAAACATCCAACCTCCGGTAGTCCCAACGTCTAAAGGAAAAGATAAAATTGTTTATGAAACTGAGAAAGAAACTCCCGTCAAAACAAATTTGCCTTATCCGTCACGATTGAATGAACAAAAGCACCGCGAGAAAGACAAACACCAAATGGAAAAGTTTTATCAAATTTTTCAAGAATTGCATTTTGATATAAATCTCGCGGATGCTATACTTTTGATGCCTAAATTTGCCTCAATGCTAAAAGGTCTTTTGAATAACAAAGAAAAATTGTTTGAGATATCACGAACCCAGATGAATGAGAATTGTTCGGCGGTTATCCTCAAAAAGCTTCCCGAAAAGCTTGAAGACCCCGGTCGATTTCTCATTCCATGTAATTTTCCTGGGATAGTTCAATGCTTCGCCTTGGCCGATCTTGGTGCTAGCATTAACCTTATGCCGTTATCCCTTTGGAAAAAGTTGTCTTTACCCGATTTGACTCCGACTTGCATGACCCTCGAACTAGCCAACCGAACTACTTCCCGCCCGATGGGAATAGCCGATGATGTCTTTGTTAATGTGGGAAAATTTCATTTCCCGGCCGATTTTGTCGTGGTTGATTTTGATGCCGATCCATGGGTTCCTCTCATTCTCGGAAGAGGTTTCCTAAGGACCGGCCGTGCTTTAATTGATGTTTTCGATGAAGAAATTACCCTACGCGTGGGTAACGAAGCCGTAACTTTTAATTTGGATCAAACCGCGAGGTACTCCTCCGATTATGACAAATATTCCGTTAACCGAATCGACGTTATCGACGAAGTTACGGAGGAGTATGCTCAAGAATTACTTGGTTTTACCGAACATGCTTCGAGTGGCAATCCCACTCATTCTTCTGAACCAATCATTTCCGATCCTTCCCCTTCCCTCACTCCGTTTGAGGGGAGTGATTTCATCTTGGAAGAGATCGAGGCCTTTCTTGCTAATGATTCGATTTCACCGGAAATTGATCATTCCGTTTGTGACCCGGAGGGAGATGTTCTTTTGATTGAAAAATTATTAAATGACGATCCCAGCCCGTCCCTCCCTCCGATGGACCTAAAAATGGCCGATTTTAAAGAAGTTAAGCCGTCTATTGAGAATCCTCCGGAGCCCGAGCTCAAGGATTTACCTCCTCATCTTGAATACGCATTTTTGGAAGGAACCGATAAACTTCCCGTAATAATTTCAAAAGAACTAAAAGATGAGGAGAAGAACCGTCTCTTAGATGTGCTCAAGAATCATAAAAATGCCATCGCTTGGCAAATTTCCGATATAAAGGGTATCGACCTTCGTTTTTGCACGCATAAAATCTTGTTTGAAGATAATTACAAACCGTCCGTTCAGCAACAACGACGGGTTAACCCGAAAATTCATGAGGTTATCAAAAAGGAAGTTATCAAACTCCTCGATGCCGGAATGATTTATCCAATCTCGGATAGTTCTTGGGTTAGCCCGATCCACTGCGTTCCGAAAAAAGGTGGAATGACCGTCGTAACAAATGAAGATAATGAATTGATTCCGACACGTCTTGTTACCGGATGGAGAGTTTGTATTGATTATCGAAAATTAAATGATGCGACTCGTAAGGACCATTTCCCACTTCCATTTATGGATCAAATGCTAGAACGCCTAGCGGGAAATGAGTTCTATTGTTTTCTTGATGGATTTTCCGGTTATTTTCAAATACCGATTGACCCGCCGGACCAGGAGAAGACTGCCTTTACTTGCCCTTATGGTACGTTTGCCTATCGTCGTATGCCTTTTGGCTTATGCAATGCTCCAGGCACGTTCCAAAGGTGCATGATGTCTATTTTCTCGGACATGATCGAGAAAACCATGGAAGTTTTCATGGATGATTTCTCGGTTTATGGAGATTCTTTCACTTCTTGCCTCTCCCATTCAGAAAGTATGCTAAAACGGTGTGAAGACACCAACTTGGTTCTAAATTGGGAGAAGTGCCATTTCATAATCAGAGAGGGCATTGTCCTCGGCCATAACATATCAAAATCTGGGATTGAGGTCGATAGAGCAAAAGTCGATGTGATTGCTAAATTACCTCATCCCACCACCGTTAAAGGAATTAGAAGTTTTCTGGGTCATGCCGGCTTTTACCGACGTTTCATTCAAGATTTTTCTAAGATAGCCCGGCCCCTGACTCACTTACTTGAAAAAGATGCTCCGTTTATCTTCTCTAATGAATGCATCGAAGCATTTAATATACTTAAAGAGAAGTTAACGGAGGCTCCGGTCTTAATTGCCCCCGATTGGGACTTGCCCTTTGAGCTAATGTGCGATGCGAGCGATTATGCTATTGGTGCAGTCCTGGGGCAACGTAAGCTAAAACATTTTCAGCCGATACACTATGCTAGTAAAACAATGACCGACGCTCAATATCATTACACGACTACTGAAAAAGAAATGTTAGCCATCATTTACGCTTTTGAAAAATTTCGATCTTATTTGCTCTAGAAGAAAAGCATAGTGTATACGGATCATTCGGCTCTTAAATATCTAATGGCAAAGAAAGATGCCAAGCCACGCTTGATGCGGTGGGTTCTCCTCCTTCAAGAATTCAAAATTGAAATTCGAGATAAAAAGGGAGCTGAGAACCTTGCTGTCGATCATCTTTCACGTTTAGAGAATCCCCATCAAAGTGCTTTCAAGAAAAAGGAAATTAACGAATCATTTCCTCTCGAAACACTGGGGAGTTTATCACATGGTGATTCTAGTACCCCATGGTTCGCCGACTTTGCGAATTACTATGCGGGGAATTTTATCCGTAAAGGGATGTCGTTCCAACAAAAGAAGAAATTCTTTAAAGAGGTTAAGCATTATTTTTGGGACGACCCCTATTTGTTCAAAATTTGTGCGGATCAAGTGATCCGGCGGTGTGTTCACGGCACAGAAGCCGCTGAAATTTTTATGGCATGCCACAATGGACCCACGGGGGGACATCATGGTGCCAACTTCACCGCTAAGAAAGTATTTGATTCCGGCTTCTACTGGCCGAAGATTTACCGGGATACTCATGAGTTGGTTAAATCATGTGATTCTTGCCAGCGTCAAGGAAAAATTACTCAGAAGGACGAGATGCCTCAAAATGCCATCCAAGTCTGTGAAATTTTTGACGTCTGGGGTATCGATTTCATGGGTCCATTCCCGTCTTCTCGTGGAAACAAATATATACTCGTGGCCGTCGATTATTTGTCTAAATGGGTGGAAGCGAAGGCGCTCCCTACCAATGACGCCCGAGTTGTTGTGAAATTTCTCAAAAGTCTCTTCGCCCGATTTGGTGCACCTCGTGCTGTTATAAGCGATCGTGGGACCCATTTCTGTAACGACCAATTCGCTAAGGTTATGCTCAAATATGGTGTCACACATCGTCTTTCTACGGCATATCATCCACAGACGAGTGGTCAAGTTGAGGTCTCCAATCGTGGCTTGAAACGTATCTTAGAAAGGACCGTAGGAGAAAACCGTGCTTCATGGGCTGACAAGTTAGATGATGCACTTTGGGCCTTCCGTACAGCTTACAAAACACCCATTGGGTGCACTCCATACAAGCTGGTTTACGGGAAGGCCTGCCACTTGCCCCTTGAACTTGAGCACAAGGCCTACTGGGCCTTGAAACATGCTAATTTTGACCTTCAAACCACGGGTGATCACCGTAAAGTTCAATTGAATGAATTAGTCGAACTTCGTGATCAAGCCTATGAGAATTCTTTGATCTACAAAGAGAAGACGAAGAGGATTCATGATGCTAAGATTAAAGATCGTGTCTTTAATGTTGGTGATCGAGTCCTCCTTTTCAATTCTCGATTAAAGATTTTCTCGGGCAAGTTAAAAACCCGTTGGTCTGGACCATTCACCATTACCCAAGTTTTTCCTTATGGAACCGTTGAGCTTGCTCAAAATGACGGTCCCAACTTTAAGGTGAATGGTCATCGTGTTAAACATTACTTCGGAGGGGACATACCACCCATGGTTGTCCCGGATCTCCAAACTTTCCCCAAGGACGATTAAATTCGGGGATCGAGTCAAGCTCATGTGACCCGGTAATCAAAAACAAGCGCTTCGTGGGAGGCACCCCATGCTTATCCATTTCATCTTCTTAATTATCTATTTTCTAAGAATAACGTTACGTGAGGGGGGCGACCCTTTTCCAAACTCGTGTTTTTGTGGTTGTTTGTGAATGTTCAGGAATTTCCCCGAAGTTTGAGGACTCTCGTGCTCGTGGTTTGTCGTTCTCTCCACTCGAGTCTCATCCTTCGCTGCTCTATTGGAAATTCACCATATCCAAAATCTTATTGACTAACGTTTATCTCTTGGCATACTTAATAAACGGCCTTAGATTTTACGTAGACTACCCGTACCCTTAAAACATTGAGGACAATGTTTCACTTTAGTCTGGGGGGGTGAATCTTCGATTCGATTTGACCTGTATCATCGTCTGAGCTGTTTAACTTACGCAACTCCGTTTTCCACTAAAAATTTAAATTTTTGTCACCTCTTTATAATGCAAAAAAAAAAAAAAAAAAAAAAAAAAAAAAAAAAAAAAAAAAAAAATGAATGGTATGTTATGAATAATAAGTTTTGACACCTTGTTTTGACTTTCCTACCGGCAAGAGTAGAAATAAATGTTTCGACTTGACCGGGCGTGTTGAGCCCTAGCTCGTCTCCCTTAACCAATATAATCATAAGATTATGGCTAAGCATCCGCGGATCTCATTATTTGGGATTTTAAATTTGCGGAGATCGAGGAATGATAGAGTTTATTTAGAAGTTTCGTGCTATACACGGATCGCATTACTGGGATTTAAAAAACCCACGAGAGGTACTTGTGGCCTCCTTGTTCCCATCAGAAACGTCACCAATATATAAATAGATGTCTAGGATTAATTAAGTGTATACGGTTTGGGCAATACTTAGTTTTTTCTCGTTCCCAACAAAATTTCTGCATATGAGGGTTTGGTACACATAGGGGTACTGCCAGTGTTACGGTAAAATAGACTATTGCATCTTGCCGGTTCGCAGCCGATGTTGTGATCTTAGTAAAGGCCGTAGGACTTGGGGTTTGGCATATGATTATGAATATCAATAATAATAATCCAAAGCCAAATAAAAAGGCAGAGGAATCCAAAGCTGTAAAAAAGCAAAGGATATAAATCCAAAAGTCATAATAAAGCTCTTGCATCTTGGCGGCTCAAAACCGTTGATTGTAATTGAAATAAAGGACTAAGGACCAAATATTGTTAAAGTGCTTATAGTTATGCAAAAATGCCAAGCTTCGACTCTGGGGGTTTCCCTAATAAAAAACTTCCATAACGGGTATCAAACATGGTATGTCTCGGTTGTAAATAAAAAGGGAGCCCCTACAAATCGTGTTAAATCAGAGACCTTCATGTGGACCCGACTTTTGTATGCAGAGATTTTCGAGGGAAAGTTTAGAAACTACTTAGCGTTCAAATTTTGTGCTCTTATCAGACTAACAAATATCGAAACGAGAAAATATGAAGCAATTCATTTCTCACAAATTAAAATCTTTAGATACAAAACTTAGGACCTGGGGACAAGAGGTAATACACAAGTAACTTTTGTGGGCAGTGTTAGCATCTAACTTCTAGTTAAACAATGATTTCGATTTTACGCTTAGTTTGGGGGCTTGTGAAAAATCAAGGATGACGATTTTTATCCGTATGGTCTCTTCTCCGTGAGAAGTGTTTCTACTCGTTGACCCTGAAAATTATCAACAGATAAGAATTGATAATGAAAGTCAAAATAAACCGTCACATATAAAAATGAAAAATACAAAAAGAGTAGTAGTAGTTATTATTTATGAAAATCGGAAAACGGAGCGTTTTTGAGAATAAATGATTTTACTATCTCTTTTGAAAGTCATTGCTACTTTACAACGTCAGTAAAGAGAGGTTTTGAAATTATTTATCTCTTAAGCGTGATGTGATGACATTGTGTGAGGGCACGGCAATACCTTAGTCTGGGGGATTTTGATGAGTGCTTAATCACTCATCTTTTTAGACCTTTAAAACAGACCAAAAATACCAAATACTAACCTAAAATGCCAAGAGAATGTGTGTTTTTGTATTTGTGTATGTGCAGGTACGAATATGTGAAAACTGAACGAAAACAAGCCAAAACCGACAAAAACGAGCACGAGAACGGAAAAAGGTCAAAAGCCGTAGCCGGGGAAACAAAATGATCAAAGATTACTCACAATGCTCATTGAAGTCCTCAGAGATTCAGAAAGTTTCAATATTTGTCCCTGGATAAAGTTTGGGGAGATTGGCATTTTAGTCCCTACAGTTTCAAATCTTGGCAATTATGGTCCTTAAAAGCACAATTTGAAGAAAAGGCAAATGTGGTCCTCCATTATTCAGGAAATTACAAGTTATACCCTTGGAAGAATGTTTCAATGAATTACAGAATTAGTCCCTACGGTTTGCAATATTACAACATTGGTCCTTGAAATGAATTTATTACTACTACTACTCCTAATAAAACATAACCGGATCCACACTCCAAGCCCAAACTAACAAAGCCCAACACCACCACCCAGCCTGCTACCCAAGTCAACCCACCCCATACCCGGTCAATACCCAACTTCGGTATTAATTACATTTTAATTTACCCGCCCCCCAAAACCCCTCTTTACCCAGAAAAGTTACTGTGCACAAGAACCCTAAAACCCCAACCCCTCAATTACCCTCTATTACCTCCATTAGGTAACTATTATGCACCAATCACATGCTTTTAGCATCTCTCAGGCACGATATGAAGAAGGACAAGGCGTGGGATACGTGGACCAATGAGAAAGGCCAAACACCATCGTGCTCCATATAACAGGGAATCAAGGGACCACATTTATGCTTAGTGACCAAGACAAAGATCAATGGCCAAGATTGATTCAGCTGAGCATCATCTAGAATCATCCCAAACCCTAGTTGCTAGCTAATAAATACCCCCCCCCCCCTCATATTGTAATCGGTGTAGAGTTTCAAGTATAGTTACTCTGCCAAAATCATTTTGTAAACCTTTTTTAATATTAATGAAAGTCTTTTTTATTGTCTTATTTCACATTTTAGTCACTGCTTATTAGCTTATTGTTCTTTCTTTATTGCTTATTTACTTTCTTATTTCTTTAAAGCAAGCTCTTTTTCTTGTCTCTTATTTAGTTATAATCTTCTGTTTTCATTTCTTATCATTGTTATTGTTGTTTGTTATCAAAGGAAATCCAAAAAAAAATATATATAAAAAACTTACAAAAAAGCAAAAAAGATAGTATCTGTTTTCTCTTTTAAACCTTTTTCCTTGTTGTTTTATTGTTGTTTCAAGATCATATAAGCTTATATAGCTTACTGTGATCATTGATACTTCTTTTCTGTTCAAAAATCCAAAGTAGCAAAAAGTCAACAAAAGTCAAGCTCAGCTTATTTCAAATAAGCTGAGGCTTGTTGGTGTTAAAGGCAGCCATAAAGGTGACCAGTGGCCTGTCTAAAGACAGGCTAGCATAGTGACACCCCTCTGTTCTAGCTGAGGGGTTTTGAACTTGTGAGTTTCATTTCCATTTTCTCAATTCTTATAGCTTATTGATATTTTAGTGTAGATCTGATAATTTTGGCTTATTACTTTTGAATATTGGTTAGTTTAGCTGAATATTGCTTATTGGTTACTGTTTCATCATATTTGAGTACTTTAGTGTGTTATTGCTA
Organism: Artemisia argyi; assembly: GCA_030686995.1. Lineage (NCBI taxonomy): Eukaryota > Viridiplantae > Streptophyta > Magnoliopsida > Asterales > Asteraceae > Artemisia > Artemisia argyi. The sequence continues at coordinate 349,329 of CM060705.1, forward strand.
GTAAACTGTTTGATCATAGCATAATCTGTGGATCATTGATTTGTTGGTATATGATGTTATTGATCTTTGTTTCTGAGTTATATCATGATTGTGGATCTTATTGAGCATAGTTGAGTTGGTTTGGAGTTGATTTGTATCATCTGTGTTGGAATCTGAGTTTGTGAAAGACCCTTAAGGGGTGTTTGGTTTAAAGAGGTTAGCTGATACATAGTTTGATCCAGTAGTTTAAAGTAGTTTAAACATATTACTTAGGTTATATTAGAGTTAGCAAAAGCATAAAAAGAGTAGGTCATTTAGTTAAAAAGTCAAATCACTAGTGAATTTAGCATAACTGTTAGTATAAGCAGTCTTAGGTTAGATAATCTATTAGGTAATTGCAATACAGTTAGTAATAGCTTATTTGAGTATTACAATAGCTTATTAACATCTTTGTGATCAGTTTAGTATAATCTAAACTCAGAAAAGTCAACATTCTGTTTTAATCAAAAAGTCAAAAAGGTTTTGAGACTCGGATTTGGTAAAAACTTTGGAGGCTTGTGTAGGCTTCAAAAGAGTTTGGAAATTGTTTAAATTTGTTATTTTGAAAAGCTTGGTACTTAGTTTTCATATTTGAACAAGAAAATTTGGATTTGAAAACCACTGGCTTATCTGAAAAGCCTATTGAAGTTGGCTTATTGAACAAAAGTTGCCCTGCACCACAGGTCCTGAGCTCACTTCTTGGCCACTTTTGGGATAATATATTGGAACAAGGGTCTGATTTAGAAGTTGTTTTGTGATCTCATAGTGGTAGTGAACATATTGCTTCCAAAAGTTTGTACTTAATAGCTTATTCTCACAGCTTATTTGCCTCATCTTTGTGAGTGTTTCTGCTTAAATCTGTTTTAAAAAGTAGGCTGCAAAAGCTTATTTGTGATCTTGAGTTGAACTTATTGATTTTTCTGAGCTTAATATAGTGTATTGCATCTGTTTCAAGTGTTATTTGGCTTATGCTTATTCTCTTTGGCTTATTTCTCTTACTAAGTGCTTATTGGTGACTTATTTGATCATAACTTGTGTTTCTGTGTATCAAATGACTTCTGGATTGTTGTTATAAGCTCAGTTAAGTATTAAAATCATTTGGTAAAAGTTTGGTTAAGATTTGGTCAAAAGTGCTTATTAATAAGCACTATTATAAGCTGTTTTCAAAACAATAAGCCCTTCCAGTGCTTATTTTTCAGATTTGATAATTTTCCTGGATTCAGAACATAATTTTTGATTTTCCCTGAAATTTTCAGATTTTTCTGAGTTGTTTTGCTATTTTTCCTATTTAATTTTCCTTTTTAATCATTTTTAATTACTTTTTAATTATTAAAAAATACAAAAAAATCAGAAAAAGCCAAGAAAAACCCAAAAAATATTAGAAAATTATTTTTAGTTATTTTAGAATTTTAGAAAGTAATTTTGCATTTTTCTCACTTTATTTTCATTTTCTTTTAATTATTAAATAGTTTAATTAGTTTTTAATTCATAAAAAATTATTAAAAAGTCAAAAAAATATTTTTCTTTTTCCCAAAATTTTCTTTTATCATTTTTAACTTTTTAAAATTATTTCCAAGCCCCTAGGAGTAGTGTAGCTTAAAACTCGCATTTTATTTTGTACGTTAACGTTAAATTAACATTTTAGCGTACGGTTTCGATTTTACGTAACGTTTTTAGTCTCCTTATTTGAACTACGTGTTTAAGTGATTAAGTGTGCCTTATTTGCTATATCATTAGTGTAATCTCATATATATTACTTTGTACCGCTTTTCACGACACATTTTCCGAATCGGAAATTCGGAATTCCATTCACCCTTCACACGGAATACGACCTCGGGTTATCCGTATTTCTTTGCGGATTTCTTTGAGCTTATATCTATACTATAACTTGATTTTATCACGAATCAGAGGCTCAGGGAGGGAAGCGTAAAGAAGCGTCTTCTGGCGGTTATGGAGCTGGCACTTCCAAGAGGAGGCGCCATCTGATTGCTGATGAAGTGTCTTCCACACCGGATGATATGTCCGGTTCTGGCGCGGAGAAGAATCTCTCTAGGTCCCCACCTCTTGTGTAAGTGTGTACAACTTTCCTTCCCCTTATACGTTATATCCTCGTACTAATCTTTCCTTTTTTGTTGTTTTATAGTGACCATGCTGCGGATGATGATGCGGTGTTTGCTGATCGTGTCGTATCACCGCAGGCTGCTCATGTGGAGGAGCCTTTAAAGGCAGCAGCGCAGATGTCTGCGCATGAGTTGGTGGAGGAACTAGCTGTTGTTGCTGCTCGCCAGGCTGAGTTGGTCACTAAGCTAAAGGCGTGGGCTGTTGTGGAGGGAGGTAGCCTTGCTCAGAAGGATGAACAGATTGCCCTGCTCAGTGCGCAGTTGGCTAAGGCGTAGGCAGAGGTGTTGGCTGCCACTGAGCACGCGAAGAAGGTTACTGATGAGAAGTTGACTGTGATGGTGGAGCTGCAACGCGAGCGTGGGGAGACGCAGCAGCATAGGTCTAATCTCGCCTGGGGGTAAAGTACCTTGAGGAGAGGAAGAATGAGCTCTGTGGCAAGCTTGCTGCTTTCGGCAAGAAAGTGGAGGGCTCTCTGGAGACGCAGGAGGAAAAAGCTGCGCAGGTTGAGCGTAGAGTATGATGAGGAGTTGTATCCTCATCTTATGTCCATGATTGCGGAGCGCAGGTACTTGTTGTACATTAACCTTGATTTTCATTTGTTTTTTCTCCTTCATTTCTAATGCATTCTTTGCTGTTTGTGCAGGTGCTTGATCAGCCATGGCTTGCGCCTGGCTACCATGGGCACGTTGGAGTCCCCAGAGGTCGTGGATGCCTTTGGTAAGGTGGTGGAGTGCGTTGTTGCTCGTGGCAAGGCGCAGGCTGTGGAAGAGCTTGCTGAAGGTCAACTACTGACCATTCCCCTCGCTGAGGTTCTTGGATACAATGCTGATGCTTTTGAGGAGATTGTGAAGGCGATGGAGGGGATGAAGCTCTTCGAGCTTCCACACATTGTGTGGCTGGAGCGCGACCAAGATTATCCTATCAAGTTGATTATGCAGGGGTTAACTCTTGGAAGGCACATGTTGGAGAACGCAGAGGCTCAGTCTGATTTTTACTTGAAGCCTGATGAGTCTCAGTTGCAGGTTCCAGTGTTCGCGCAGCCGCGTGACATTATTAACCCCTTCGCTCTTGAGACGGAGGTTCCTCTGAAGGAGGTCTTGGAGCGTCATGCAGAGAGGGCGGCCAAGAAGAAGGATGTCAAAGGGAAAGCCACTCTCTGCGGTGTTGGTGCTGCGCATATCCCTAGGTCAGATGGGGTTGCAGTCAGTGTGGCGACCGTGTCCCCGAAAGATGCGTTGCTTTTGAGGAAACTCCAAGAGGCTGGGAGTTCTGCTGACCAAGGACGCAGCCCTCAACGCTGTTGTAGCTTGTGGATATGTATGTATAACTTGTAGTTATAGCGTTGTAAAAACTCGTGGTTTTTGTTAAATGAAAGTATGGAACTTTTGCACGCATATATCGTTTTGTACTTAGATTTTTTGTCTTTATTATGTGAAAGACTTTCCCAGAGTTACGATGTGCATATACTATCTTGTATTGAGTCCATAACTTATGTATTAAGTCCATAACTTAATAAATAAACGTTTGTGGTCCATAACCTTAACAAACGTGCAGGTAGGTGTGTAGCGTGCTACATTTATCATTTTGAGGAACCAAGGGTGGTTTCTTAGTTCGTCTAAACTTGCACAGTGTGTGTTGTCGCGCATTCTTCGTGGGATGCATACTAAAGTCATAGTCGTGTATGAAGTTAGTGAGTTTGCGTACGAACTTAAGAGTCAATTGTTTTGAACCCATGTGGTGGTATGCAGCGTACTGCGAATTCCACTATTTAGGAGTCAATTGTCTTGAATCCATGTTTTGTTAAACGCGCATAGTGTGCGTTAAAGTGCATCCATCGTGGGATGTACTGTTAACTTACTCCAACGTCTTGATAGTAAGGTGTTTAACAAGGATACGTGATCCGATGTTGATGGGTTTGCAACGCTCTTACTCAACGAGTATTTTAGTAGGTTTACTCATCCTGTCTGCCCTCGTATGGTCTTAATATGTGCATGCACGCCATGTAGGCAATAATATAAATAAACAGAATTGAAACATAAATAAATGATGTAAGCAATAATGTTGAAATGTGTTGTGGAGTTAGCTAGAAACCACAACGTTTTATTAATTCTTGCAAGTTAAAAAAGTAAAGACAATTTCCTAAAAGAAAAAGTAAATACACAGACATTTATTGAGCGCTTACTAAAGTGCAGAGGTGTCAGTGTGTGGGTCGTAGCCTAAAGGTAGCATCTCTTGAGATTGCAAATGTTCCAGCTGCGTGGTAGCTCGTGGCCCTTCATGTCGCGCACTTTGTACGCACCGTCGCCTAATGCCTCTGTAACCTCGTAAGGTCCTTCCCATTTGGGTCCGAGTTTGCCCGTGTCTTCCGCGTGGCTTGCATCGTTGGTGCGGTATACAAAGTCCCCTGGTTTGAAAGAAGTGTTTCTGACTCTTGCATCATAATACTTCTTCATCTTTGATTTAGCTTTTGCTTCGCGGATGGCTGCCCTTTCGCGTCGTTCCTCCAACAGATCTAAGGCAATGCGTCGTTCATCATCGTTTGTTGTGACGTTGACTTCCGATGTATGGATTGTTGGCATTCCAATCTCTGCTGGTCTAACAGCTTCTGTCCCGTTGACAAGAGAAAAAGGTGTATCGCCGTTTGTTGGGAATTATACTAACAGTTACCACGGCTAGTGAAGATGTTACAACTGCAGAAGATTGTACTTGCAGTGGAAACTCATTACCACTGCAAGAACAAATATTACCACTACTTACTTGATAACTGTTAGAGAAACGCGCTTAGATAAATATAGAAAAGATCTTGTGTATATCTTATTCTATTAACATTATACTTATCTTGTAGAAGAGGACTCCTTGCTGTATAAAAGGAGATCCTAGGTTATAGTTAGAATATATCTTTCTAATACGTTTTTCTTAGAGCTTCAAGGTGTAACCCTAGTGATATCATAGATCACTCGTATTATTATTATTAATAATATTGGAGCTATTTGTTTGTTACATACATTGTTCTCACATACATACAACTGTTTCATTTACAATCAATCTTCTAAGTATCATTAAGTAGATTCCGCATACTTAGTAGTATCACTCAAAGTATCAATATTAACACAAGTTCAAGGTGTTTACGATCCAACAAGTGGTATCAGAGCAAGGCTTTGATATTTTGATTTAGAAGACCCTATGGCAGACTCAAAAGAAACAATGGAGACAGAAACAAGCCAATCAAACATTGCTGCAAAGCTTCCTAAGCTTAAGATAAATGACTTTGAGATGTGGAGGCTTATGATAGAACAATTCTTTATGGTTCAGGACTACACATTATGGGAGATCATTATGTGTGGAAATTCATTCAAACCTGGTACAACTGTAGAGCAGGTTGGTGACAAGACAGTAACAAAAGTTAACACTGGTCCTGTCACTAATGAAGAAAGAAGTCAACTGAAGAATGATTTGAAGGCTAGAGGTTTGTTATTGATGGCTTTACCCAGAGAACAAGTTCTGGCTTTTAGTAAATACAAGTCTGCAAAGATTCTTTTTGATGAGATCTGTGAAGTGTTTGGTGGTAATGATTCTACCAAGAAGACTCAAAAGACTTTACTGAAGCAGACTTATGAAAACTTTGGTTCAACAAGTAATGAATCTCTTGATAGCATATTCACAAGGCTACAAAAGATTGTTACTCAACTCACTGCTTTTGGAATTGAGGTGGAAAAGGAAGATCTCAATCTTAAATTCCTAAGAAGCCTACCTTCTGAGTTTGACACCAATGTTGCTGTTTGGGAAGATAAGCCAGATCTAGAGACCATGAAGCTTAATGATGTGTACAATAACTTCAAAGTTATTGAACAAAGATTAAAGAAAGCTGGCAAATTAAGAACAAGTTCTGCAAGTGTAGCACTCATATCATCATCAATTAATGATAGTTCAGATGAAGAAAGTGATAGTGATGATGACAGTGGTAACATGATTGTTTCCACTGGTAATGGAAGTGTTTCCAATAGGAGCTCAAAGAAACAGGTTGCAGGACTAAGTGATGCTACTTTCTATGCCTTTATATCAAGCCATGTGGGTGGTTCAATTCTCAATCATGAGGATTTGGATCAAATTGATGAAGATGATATATAGGAGATGGACATTAAATGGCAGGTGGCATTACTAAGCTTAAGATCAAAGAAGTTCTGGAAGAAGACAGGGAGAAAGATACATATAAGTGGCAATGAGACTGTAGGTTTTGATAAAAAGAAGGTGGAGTGCTATAATTGTCACAAGATGGGGCACTTTGCAAGAGAAGTAGAAAACCAAGGAAATCTGATAACAAGTCAACTTGGTACAAGAAGGACAAGAACAAAGAACCTACAACAGAAGAGCCAAAGGTGCTATTGGCTATTGATGGAGTGAGCTTTGATTGGAGCTTTATGACTCAGGAAGGAGAAGATGATTCAGAATCTGCAATGCTAGCTACTGAGCATGCACTCATGGCTTTCTCTGACTCTGAGGTACATATTGATAATGCTTGTTCTAAAAACTGTAAGGCCTTAAAAGAGTTAGAGATCTCTAAAACACAATATGATGCACTGATGCTTGATTTACATCATACTAATTATAACTTAGCAAATCATAAAAGAGGTCTAGGTGTTTTAGAAAAACAGATAGAGCATTATAGGGCAAATGAATCTAAGTTCAGTGATGACATTGCTGTTTTAAAAAGAGACTTAGATTTTTATGTTGAAGTGAATAAAGCTTTTAGGGAAGAGATTGAAAAAGTTAAAAAAGGCTAGTGAGAATATTCAGATAACTAAGCAAACACTAGATCATCAATCCAAGAGTATTGACAAAATTTGGGAAGCCCAAGTTGTGAGCAAAGCTAAATCAAGTCTTGGATACAAATCTGTTCCACCACCTCTAAGAGGTGTTCCAGCACCTCCTGGCATTGACCTAGCTCACACAGGTTTAGAAGAATTTCAGGATCCACCTATGACCTATGGACCAAAATTTGTTAAACTAGTTGAAACTGAAAAGGTTCAGGTTGAGGTTGAGACTTTTGATAGTGCTAGTGACTCATCTCTTAAAGATGAATGTTTGAATGTTGAGTCTAAATCTAGTGTTTCTGAAAATGTTAAAGTAGAGGAAAGAAAAAGTATTCCTGAAGTAGTCAAAGAGAAGCCTAGGACACAGTCAAATTACACTAGGCCTACTACTAGATATGCAGAGATGTACAGGGATAGGTCTAAATCTCCTAGAGGGAACATGAGAAGTTGGAATCATGTTAAAACTAGGCAGTTTGGTAGTGATTTTGTGTTCAACAATAAGGCCTGTCATATTTGTGGTAGCTTTGATCACCTTTCCTATACTTGTAACTACCACATGGGAAGAAGGGAAGTTTTTGAGAATACTAGGGTGAATGGACATATTGCTAACAACTTTACTCACCCAAACCCTCTAAGCAAGATGGTTCCCAGGTCTGTTTTGCTTACCACTGGCATTAAACCTATTTCCACTGCTAGACCAGCAGTTGCCACTGCCAGTAGTAAAAACAGAGTTTATCCTAAGTCCCCTGTCACTACTTTTGTTAAATCTTATCAAACAGGGAAAAAGACTTATTTTGAAAAGAATGATCACAAGAATCACATGTGGAGACCCAAATTTACTAATCCAGCAGTTTCCACTGCTAGGCCTGCAGTTACCACTGCAAGACCAAATGTTTCCACTGGTGTCTATGTGAATAAGAAAAGGGTAAACATGGGTAATGCTGTTAAGGCCTCAGCTCGTTGGGAATGGAAACCAAAAGTAACAACAACCTCAAACAATCCCAATGGTGTATCAATGACCTTTGATAGATACAATTATATTGATACACGAGGCAGATCCAAGTCATTTGTGGCTTGGGTCCCCAAAAGGTACTAATTCCTTTATGTTGAGTGCAGGGACAGTCAAAGATTACTAATGATCATGAATGACTTGATAATACTTTCTGAGTTTTACAGTGACTCACTAATATGTTTGCAAGTTGTTTGGTATATGTCTGTTCTGCAAATGTTAAAAGATTGCAAGTAGTGTGTTAAAGTCACCAAGAGCTGTAGCCAAGGGAATGTGGTCAAATAAGCTGAACATAGTTTCTACTGCAAAGATAATAATGCTGCAGGTCTTACAATATTGATTTATTTAAGAAGATCTTTTCATTCATTCAAAGACACAAGTTACAGCTTACATTCAAAGTTCCAACTGAATTACAAAGACCATTCCTAAAACATTTGGCTAATTGAGTACTACTAGCTTCTATTAATTATTACATAATACTTGAGGCTATGACAAGTACAATGAAGAAGCTGAAGATGAAAATGGCATAAGAAGAGAAGGAAGACTGTGAAGATGCTCAAGTACCAAAGTCAAGAAAATACTCAAGAACTTTGTTCCTTGGCAACATTACTCAATCATCTACTTCTGCTTCTCCTTTCCCTTACGTATGATCTGAGCCTTCTTGCTCTGTCCAATATGTTCTTGATGCAGAAGACCAGGTTCTTGAGCAGGAAAATCCAACACCAAATTTGATGATGTTGGAAGAGATGGATCTCTCTTATTTGATGTTGGTTGGGATCTCTCTGGTGTGGAAGGAGGAAGAAAGGTTGGATCTTCATTCTCTTCCTCTGAAGATTCTTCATCAGAGGTCCAGATGAAGGGAGAGACAAGCTCTCTCTCAGCAGGATTAGGAACATGGCTTGATTCACCCTTTATGTGTGCATTCCATTGTTTTTCTTGCACATCCCATCGTTTCTCCATCTCTCTCTCATAGTCAGAATCTTCAAGCCCCCATGGATATGGTGGTACATCTTCTTCTGATGTTGGAGAAGAAGAGTGTTGATCAGAGGTTTCAGGATTTGATGACATGGTTTTGGAGGAGAATTGGGTTGATTGGGAAATTAGGGGTTGAAAGATTATTTGTGGTAAATTGGTGATTGAGATGTGGTGTTTGGAGGTGATTAAATAAGCCAAGGTTAGGTGTTATGCTAATTAATGAAGGTTATTTACTTCCATCTGTTTTGGTTGGTTGGAGAAGTAACTGTTGTTTGACTTTTGAAAAGATATTTTTGTGTATAGTAACTTGGTTAAAAAGTTACTTGGGTTAATTTTTATGGGTTAAGATGAGATGTATTTTGTGTTGTAGTATACAACCCATATCATTGGAGTAATAAGGTGTGTATCATAGACACACAACAAATGGTTATTGATTCACCATGTCTAACCCACATAAGAATCAGCTAGTCCAAGAGCAAACGGCTTCTGGTAAAGACTTATCAAATCCGTTGATAGCTGATAGTTTGCTAAAAACTATGATAAGAGCAGCAAATTTTACATGTTTTACTTACCACTGCTCTTTGAAATTTTGTTGATTTTTACCACTGCAAGTTCACCGTTTCCACTGACAGTGTAAATTTTACCACTAGTGAACTAGCCGTTACAACTGTGTGTTAGTAATCTTATTTTTACTAGTCGTTGCAAATATAACTGTCTTTCCTTATTAATAGGGTAAAATTTTTGGGAATTATCTACTTACAAAACTTTATTTATTCTTTTCTAAAGATAAATCTTTCTATAGATAATTCACCATACGCGTTTTCTCAAAACCCTATTAGTATAAATTGATCATTATACGGCTTGCTTTTTATTCTCGATTACTAACACTTTTATCTCTCAAATCGCAAAATCATGGTGACTCTCAAGTTTGCAGATGAACACAATCAAGTGGCTTACCTACAAAAGTCAAAAGACAAGAGTGGACCCGTTTTTCATCAGATTGTGGATTTCCTAAACACAACTCATATAAGGTATGCCTTAACTATGAATCCCACAATCTTTGTTTCTCAAATCAAACAGTTTTGGAACTCTGTGGAGTCCATAACACTTGAACAGGGGGACATACATGAATCTGTGGAAGCTCTTAGAGCCATAGTGGATGGGGTAATTATTGTTGTTACTGAGTCATCTTTGAGGAGAGTTCTCCAATTGGATGATCTCAATGGTATCATCACATTACCTAATTCCGAAATTTTTCAACATATTGCTTCCATGGGGTATGATACATCTGATCAAAAAGTTACTTTTCGAAAAGGATGTTTTTGTCCCCATTGGAGATTTTTGATACATACTCTGTTGCATTGCCTTAGTCCTAAGCAAACTTCTTATGAACAATTTCCATCTACCATGGCTTATCCTTTGGTATGTTTGGCAACTGATAGGACTTTCAATTTTTCAAAGTTTATATTTAATAACATGAAAGGCAATGTAAAGAGTCCATATAAATTTTTAATGTATCCAAGATTTGTGCAAGCAGTGTTAAATGTGTTTCAACTGCAACATCACAATAGAGTTTATGAACCTTCCTGTCTTAAGCCTAAAGTTTTTCAAAACATGAGTAAGGCCTCATATCTTTGGAATGGGGAGGTTCATCCACTTTTTCTTGAAATGCTTGCTAAAATTGCTCAAGTACAGGGTGAAGATGCAACAATCCCAGTTGTATCTCATCACACACCCACTATTTCTATTCCACAAATTCAACATATCCCTGTTGTAACTCACACATATGAAAGGAGGCAAAAACAGTCAACTCCTTTCATGACAACATTGCATGTTGCTGACCCTTATGGTTTAGGAACAAGCAGTGGTGGTTCAAGGCTTCAATCTAGTCCAGCTAGAGAAGAGCCTGAATCAATGCCTTATGATTCACCTCTCCCAACAGGTAACACAGTTGGAAGTGTTGAGGGCAGTGTGACACTAACTGAATTGTTGGAATTATGTACCAAATTAGTCAAACAGGTTCAAACTCTGGAGAAAGATCTGGCACAGACCAAAGAACAACATGCCACAGAGTTGAATCTATTGAAGGCTGAGATTCAAAAGTTGCAGGATGAAGTTGAGAATCTCAAGAAGGAAAGACATGTTCAAGCTGTAGTTTCTTCTCCATCATCACCACATGATGATCTTTCTGCAGGTTCTGGTTATGTTTTGGGAATTTCTTCCAAATAGGGGAGGAAAACAGATGCAGAAATTAAGGGGAGGAGTACTAATTTTGAAGATATGTATGCTCAAGCAAAAGATGATGTAGCTGAGACTGAGGGGAGGAAATTAGATATTGATGATATGGTTGTTGATACTGGTATTCATCCTGAAGATATTCTTGGAACTGCTCAACAAATTTCCACTGAAGCAGACCATGTTACCACTGATCAAATATTTTCCACTGCAAGTGAAAAAGTTACCACTGATGTTCCATTACTTACCACTGCAGAGGAAGAAGCTTCCAGAAAAAGATCAGTCAAAGGTAAAGCAATTGTGATTGGTGCAGAACAAGAGCATACAAGAATGATTTCCAAGAAAGATCAAGCTCAAATTAATTTTGATGCAAGATTGGCAGAACAATTTGAAGCTGCAGAGATTGAAAATATGAAAAAGCAAAAGGAGGATGAAGTTGTTGGTTTTATGGAAGCACAGAGGTTAGAAAAACTTGAAGTAGTAATGGCACAACCACTCTCAGTGATTCCACCAACTATCTTACATGAGAAACCTCCTATGTTCTCATATGTGCCAACAGATGAAGAGATTGAACATATGATTAAACATGATCCAGTTGTAAAGAAGAAAGCTATTGAGCTTGTTGCTAACAAGACTTTGACAGAAGAACAAAGAACAGCTCAATTGGCTGATTTCATTCAAATGAAGAATCAACAAGCACCGGATGAAGTTATTGGTAAAGCCAGAAAAGGTCAAAAGAAACAGAGACAACCCACAAAGGCACAGATCATTCATGAGATGAAAGTATTTTGCTGTCATGTTGGAACTTGGAAGATGGCTGATTTCAAAGGTATGTCTCATGAAAGAATTGAAGGTATCTACTACAGAACTAAAAGGCAAGATGGTAGCTTCAGACCAATTGATTTTGAAGAAGTTGAAAGATTTAAACAAAGTAAAAGGAAAGCTTCAACAGTTGAAGGTCATGTCACAAAAAGAGTGAAAGTTCCTCAAGAGAAAGAATCTCAATCTGAGAAATGTGCAGAAGATCTACAAAGTGCAATTATCATTGTTGAAGAAGAAGATTTCTACCCAGATCCTTTACAAACAAAACATCAAATTATTGATTGGGAAGTGTACACAGCAAAGAATTTTGCTTCTACTTGGAAAATTATAAGACTGGGGGGAGAATCTTCATCATTCATTCAGTTTGAAGATCTTCTTAAAGCATGTGACAGAGATGATCTTGATACTCTTTGGAAGCTTGTTAATGAAAGATTCAAGGCTGATACTCTCAAGGATATGAAAGAAATGCAGCTCTGGGTTGACTTAAGAAGACTATATGAACCAGATCTTAATGATAAGTATTGGAAGTTTGATTCATCAAACTTGAATACTACATGGACATATTTTGATAAATGTGAGGTTCATCATGTTTCTACAACAGATAAAGTGGATGTATTTATGTTTGTTGAGAAGGAATATCCACTTAGAGCTACAACTCTTTCTGCAATGTTGAAATCAAAGTTGAGAGTTTATGCAGATAATGAAAAGGTTAGAGCTTTGATTCAGAAGATTCAAGATCAATATTCAAGAGCTGCTAATAAGTTAAGAAAAAGAAGATAAGTGTTTGGAAGAATTCCCATATCCTCAGGTTTATTGTATATTTGAAGAAACTTGTTGATTTACCTATAAATCATAAGTTTAGGGGAGGATTGTTGGGAATTATACTAACAGTTACCACGGCTAGTGAAGATGTTACAACTGCAGAAGATTGTACTTGCAGTGGAAACTCATTACCACTGCAAGAACAAATATTACCACTGCTTACTTGATAACTGTTAGAAAAACGCGCTTAGATAAATATAGAAAAGATCTTGTGTATATCTTATTCTATTAACATTATACTTATCTTGTAGAAGAGGACTCCTTGCTGTATAAAAGGAGATCCTAGGTTATAGTTAGAATATATCTTTCTAATACGTTTTTCTTAGAGCTTCAAGGTGTAACCCTAGTGATATCATAGATCACTCGTATTATTATTATTAATAATATTTGAGCTATTTGTTTGTTACATACATTGTTCTCACATACATACAACTGTTTCATTTACAATCAATCTTCTAAGTATCATTAAGTAGATTCCGCATACTTAGTGGTATCACTCAAAGTATCAATATTAACACAAGTTCAAGGTGTTTACGATCCAACACCGTTGCTTACTTTGATTTCTGTGCGGTGAGCCCACAGAACATGCGTTAATTCGTCCACCCATCTTCCTTTATGTTTGTCTAGGTGCGCTTTAATTCCTTCACCCAGACTACGATTCGCGCGTTCTACTAATCCATTTTTTTGTGGATGTTTAACTGACGCGAAGTGTTGTGTGATGTTTAACTGCGCGCACCAGTCTTTGAATGGATTATCACAGAATTGTTTTCCGTTGTCCGAAATAATCTCTCCAGGTAGGCCAAAGCGGCATACAATGTTATCCCAAATGAATTGTTTGACCTGGTTGCCTATGATACTTGCCACTGCTTTTGCCTCGATCCATTTGGTGAAGTAGTCAATGGCGACAATGAGGAACTTAAGTCCTCCTGCCGCGATTGGAAAGGGTCCTGCAATGTCAATTCCCCATTTATGGAATGGCCATGGTGAGGTGATGGGTGTTAGCTCATGTTGTGGTCGATGCGGGATGGGTCTGTGGACTTGGCAGTCGTTGCATCTTCTAATCATGTCTCGCGCGTCGCGGTGCATAGTAGGCCAATAGTACCCGGATCGCAAGGCATGCGCTACAACAGACCGTGGTCCTGAGTGCATGCTGCAAGATCTAGCGTGGATTTCCCGGAGTACGTAGTCTGCCTGAAGAGGTCCGATGCACCTAAGCCATGGTTGTAGGAATGAACGCCGATATAGGATACCATCTCGAAGTTCGAATCTCTGCGCTGTGCGCCGTATCCGTCGAGCGTCCTTTTGTTCCTGGGGGAGTGTTCCCTTGCTGATAAAATCCATGATGGGTGTCATCCATGTAGGATGTTCTTCCTCTATCACTGTGGAGATTTCCATCTCAGAGATGGATTTGTTCTTCAAGGTTTCCACCAATACCTGTTTTGACAGGTGTGCGAAGCTTGTAGATGCGATTTTACTTAGCGCATCTGCTTTTTTATTTTCTCCTCGTGGGATTTGTTTGATGGAAAACTTGTCAAAATTCTTGATCAAGGACTTGGTCTTAGCGAGGTATTGGATCATGTGTTCCTCTTGGGCCACATACTCGCCTAACACGTGGTTAGCTACTAATCATGAATCCACATTAGCTTCTAGGTTGCGTATACCCATTTGAGTTTCTATGCGGAGTCCAGCCAGTAATGCTTCATATTCTGCCTCATTGTTTCTGGCTATGAATTCAAAACGCAATGCATAAGTGTGTTCTGTTCCATCTGGGTTGGTAAGGATAAGGCCTGCGCCTGACCCTTCTGCGCACGAAGATCCGTCCGTAAATAGAACCTGTGGTTCTTGTAATGGTACGTCAACCGTTGGTGATGGAGTATCAGCATCTGGCTTCTCGATAATGAAAGTAGCCAAAATCTGTCCCTTGACCGCGGTGCGTGGCCTATAAGAGATGTTATGCTCACTCAATAACACGCTCCACTTTTGTAGCCGCCCTGATGCATCAGGTTTAGAGATAACCTGCTTGATGGGTTGGTCCGTAATTACAGCTATTAGATGCGCTTGGAAGTACCTGCGCAGTCTCTTAGCTGCGAATACTAAGGCTAGGACTAGTTTCTCTATGGCGGTGTAGTTAGTCTCTGTCTTCTTGAGAGCTTTTCTTACAAAGTATATGGGTGTTTGAACAGAATTTCTGTCTGTCAGTAGCACCGCGCTGACTGCTCCATGGGTCGCTGATAGATACATGATCAGTTCGTCCCCTTGTCGGGGTGCGACAAGCTTGGGTAGCTCTGCTAGGTTTTGTTTGAGCTATTGGAACGCTTCTTCCGCTTCTGGAGTCCATCGAAAATCTCCCTTTTTTGTACACTTCGTGAGTGTTTTAAAGAGAGGAAGTGACTTGTCCGCTGATTTAGACAAGAATCGATTTAGTCCGGCTAATTTGCCGTTTAGTGACTGGACTTCCTTTAGTGTGCGCGGTGAAGGTAGTTCGATGACCGCTCTTGTTTTTTCTGGGCAGGGTTTAATACCATCGGGTTCTATTAGGTATCCAAGAAACATGCCTTCTGTTGCTCCAAAAATGCACTTCTTGGGATTCAACTTCATGTTTATTCTTCCCAATGTCTTAAACGTTTCCTCTATGTCACGTACCAATTCCTCTTCAGTATGGCTTTTTATGACTAGGTCATCAACGTAGACCTCCAAATTGCGGCCCACTTGCTTCTCAAATGCGTTATCCACTAACCGTTGGTATGTGGCTCCTGCATTTTTTAAGCCAAAGGGCATTTTTGTGTAGCAATACACCCCTTGACTCGTGTGGAAGGCTGTTTTTTCTTCATCCTCCTTGGCCATTTGAATTTGATGGTATCCTTTGTATGCATCTAGGAAGCATTTAAAGGGATACCCGCACAAGGATTCTACTTTCCAATCAATTACTGGTAGCGGATAGCAGTCTTGTGGACATGCTTTGTTGCGATCGGTGAAGTCCACGCACATTCTCCAGCTACCATCGCTCTTCTTTACCATCATTGGGTTAGAAAGCCAATCGTGATAATAAACTTCTCGCATGATACCTGCGTCCACGAGCTTGTGCACTTCCTCCAGGATAGCTTTTGCGCGTTCTGGAGCCTGGCCGCGTTTTTTCTGCCGTATTGGAGGATATCCTTGTCGGATTTCTAGCTTGTGTTCCGTAATGACTCTTGGCACTCCGGTCATGTGTTTGGGTTCCCATGCAAAGATGTTTAGATTCTTTTGCAATAATGTGCACACAGCTGCTCTGCCCTTGTCGGACAGTGATCCCCCAATTGATATCTCTTGGGTAGGATAATCTGGGTGGGTTACAACTTTCAGGTTTGTCACCTTGGTTGTGTGCTGTTCTGGAGTGCGCGGAACTTCATCTGTCACTATGTTGCATTCTCTTGGGGATGCAATGGTGTTGTAGAGGGTGACGATCCCTCCTTCCACTAGGAACTTGAGCATCCCATGTGCTGTGGATGGAACTGCACGCATGGCTGATATTCCTGGTCTCCCAATGATGCCATTGTATGACGAGGGAGACCTGATTACCATGAAGTTCATCCAGGATGT
The DNA here is from genome assembly GCA_030686995.1 of Artemisia argyi. NCBI lineage: Eukaryota > Viridiplantae > Streptophyta > Magnoliopsida > Asterales > Asteraceae > Artemisia > Artemisia argyi. The sequence goes on from CM060705.1 coordinate 365,721, forward strand.
TGTGGAACGGTATTCATTACCGATTACCACAAGTATGCGTAATTGTCCCACGGGCAAAATCTTTTCACCTGTGAATCCAGTCAGCGACGTCGTGGCCGGAATTAACTGGTTTTGTATCTCAGGTTGTAACCTCTTGAAGCAGTGTTCATACATGATATCCACAGAGGCTCCTCCGTCAACATACATGCGGTGGATATCGTGACCCCCCGCTTGTATCTCGAGGGTGAGTGGTTCTACCACTGCGTTGTCCGCAGTAAGAGTGGGGAAAGAGATTTGGTTTCCCTTGGAAAATCTTTGGCTGACTTTTTGTTTCATATTTCGCTGCCATGATTGTATCATGTATATTGTGTCAGCCTTACTTTTTGGTATCTCTTTTTTGGCTCCACTCTTTTGTCTATTTTTCCCCTCTTTAATGTTTTTAACGAGGTGGTCCATCTTCCCTTCTTTCACTAATTTGTCAATTAGTTGACGTAGTTGGACGCACTCGTTAGTAGTGTGACCCTTCTGTTCATGGTATTCGTAGTATCCTCCTCCTATGCGCTTCTCTTCTGGAGTGCGCATAGGTGGAGGTTTTGGGAAATTTGCTCATTCTGCCGCGAATATTTCCTTAGGGGTTTTTGTGAGTGGGACGTACTTGTCGTTATCCCTTCCTCTACCTTGGTTGCGGTAATTCCTGTTGCGGTTTCCACTTTGATCATTGGATTGTCTCCTAGACTGTTCTTGTGGTTTAAAGGTTGAGTAACCTTTTTTGCTGTCTGCCGCCGCTGCTTCCCCTTGGATGAAGGATCTGGTGCGCTTTGTTAGCTCATCAAAGCTTTGGGGTACTTTGTCGTTTAACTTCCGTATTAGCTCTGGGTTATTGATCCCGTTCATGAACCCTGAGATTTTGAGTACCTCGGGGCATGCCTTGACTTGTATGCATTCATCCTTGAAGCGCTTCATATAAGCGCTTGTGGATTCCCCTTGGCGCTGTTTTACTCTGGCTAGTTCCACAGGGTTTTTTGCGCACTTCTTTCGTTGCGTGAAATTTAGGCGGAATGCCTTCCGCAATTCTTCAAACCCATTTATGCTTCGTCGTGGAAGCTTGCTGAACCATGTTCGTGCATTCCCTACTAAGGTAGAGTTGAACATATGGCACCACACAGGTTGTGGCCAATTTTCGATAGCAGCCGCTGACTCAAAAATTTTTAGGTGATCATCAGGATCACCTGTTCCATCATATGTTTTAACATTGGTGGGCATGCGCCTTCTCTTGTCATCTGAGAAATCGCTTATGCATCGCGTGAACGCATCAACCTTTTGACGACGCTAAGGAAGGGAAATATCTTCATCCTCCTCGTACCGACGTCGGTTTTTAGATTTCCAATGTCCCGTCTCTCTATCCTCGTTGTCCGAGGAGTTACTTGAAGAGGAATTGTTCCTTTTGTGGCGCTTGCGCCATTTTTCCTCGGAGTCCGAGCTTGAAGGGCTTCTACTTGAGGAGTAGTGTTTCCCAAGCCTATCTTGGATTCTTCTGCTTCCTGATCTTGAGATGCTTACGCTCGGTGAGCGTTGTCGTCCAAGTCTATCTTGCATCCTGCGGCTACCAAGCCTAGCGTGGACATTGGTGTAACTCATGGTGTCTTCGTATTCCTCCGAGTATTGAGAGCTAGATGCTGTACCCAGTCTATCGTGGACATTGGTGCGCCTCTCATTGTTTTTGCGCTCATAGTGGCGCGGTGGAGATTTTTCTTGGCCAAAGTCTAGCCGGTTTTGCAGGCCGTGGCTTGACCTTCTTCTTGCCTCCTCCCGCATGAGACTAGTTAAAGTCTCGTAATGTTGGGACACAAAATCGTTTAATGTCACCTCAGGTGTATCCTCTTCTTCTGCGAGGATGTTCGTCTCCGCACGGGGTTCCCTCTCTCTATTAGTTGCTCCTGGTGGCACAGTGTTGTCCACTATGGGTGCCATTTTGTGGGGAGTGGTAAAGAGAGTGCGCTGAATGTCCTCAGCGCTTGGGATTACAGTAGTGGCTTGGATTGTCCCCAAAGGCAATTCTACCGTGGTAGGGATTGGAGTTACATTCGACTCGCGATGACTAGGCGCACTGGTTGTTCCAGAGATTGGCCTTGGAGTCGAATCTTGATGCTTCTTCCTATGTGAATCATCACGTGTTTTCTCCGGCTGCGGAGTCCGCTGCCCTGAGTTCTTGTTTTTCGGCATTCTGGTCTTGAGTTCTTAGTGTAGGGTCCCACGGATGGCGCCACTTGTTGATACAAAAGTTGGGCTTACCTTGTTTGGACTCCTGCTCTCGTATCAATTAGAACTTTAGTGCTTATGAAACCTGCGCACTAAGAAAGCAAACAACACCGTTAGGCTTATCGTGGGATTGTCTCCCACGATTAGACTCCGGTATGAGAGTAAGTAATCGGTTTTAGGGTTTCGTTGAAGAGTTAGGGATTATGTGAATCGTACCTTTAATGAGAATGTATCATTCTATATATATGGGCGTAGAAACCGTGTAGGTTTCTTGCTCCTTACTCTTCGCACACGTGGTGCTTATCCGGGGTAAGGATATCTATTCCGTAAATATAAGATCCTTATCCTATGACCGGGTAATTTGGTTGGGCTTCGAACTGCGTGAGTCCAAGCCATTGGTATTATGGCCCAAGTCATTTGTCATGATAGCCCACTCGTGGTGGGTTTGGGCTTAGTAATGTCTATCATTTGGGCTCGTGGCCCAACTATAGACTATACGTCATCAATTATCTAATTGATTACATGGTTGCTAATTCGAGTCATATCCTTGTACATATTGTTTTGGGACGATTGGGACTCATGGGTAAAGTACTTATTTTATGGAGTAATGGGGAAGAACATCATTTATTACCCCCATATGTACGTTAATCTTAAAAGTACTCTAAGTGTTTTGATTATCTTAATTCGAGTCATTAGATTAGTTTATTGTAAAGTATGTAAAAATTCAAGTGTAAGGGGAATGTTCATTCCCTATGATGTATTATTTTGGATGGTAGGGTAAGAGTGTATGCAAAAAAAAATAATAATAAAAAAAAAAAAAAAAAATCGAAAAAATAAAGAAAAAGAAAAAAAAAAGAAAAAAAGAAAAGAGAAAAAACATACGGACTACCATCCCGTTTTATTCTATGTTTATTTTATATTTTTGTTATTTTTCATTTATTTGCTTAAGTCGAGTCTAGTCTTGGCTTAGCAACGCCATATCATACATGTAATTAACCAAGATGATTAACTCGCCACCAGTAAAGATTGCCTATATCCAACAAAACCGTGTATTCCATATCCCTACACCTAACGTTACAACCCTTTAAAAGACCTCTTTGATAGTTTATCCTAGGTGCTTACAACATGTGGTGGAGGTTTGATCATTTCCCAAGCCTATGGTAATCTATTTTGCTATGACAGGTAGTGAGAGATGTTTTCCATTTCCATATTGTGATATATACTTTATTACACCCGAGAGATGTGAGTATCTAAACACTATTTGTGAGGTGCTAGTATATGACCTCCGTGCTTGTCTTTGGTCTTTAGTGGAACGATTATTTGTTGTAATTACTTTTATATTAGTGTTAAATGACCCCTAACTTGTATTTTGACTAGAATAAAAGTGCATTTGCTTGAGGACAAGCAAATCTCAAGTGTAAGGGTATATGATGAGGCGAAAAATGATCCGTTTTTAGGGGGTCATTTAAGCCGGAATTGAAATTTATTTGATCAAATATTGCCCTAAATCGTTCCTTTTGTGATTTTAGGTACTTTGGGAGTGAATTCTGGAAAAGTAAGCATTTTGGACGTTTTTGGAGCATAAAAGTGAAGAAAACGGCAAAGTCTTAATTTTCCTTGCTGGGAACAGTACCTGACGGCGTCAAGAGCAATTTTATGACGGCGTCAAGAGCAATTTTGGTGACGGCCCAGAGAAAATGTGACGGCGTCAGCACAAGGCCGTCAAGAGTAAAAGTGGTGACGGCCCAGAGCAGAAATACACATGACGGCGTCAGATCTGGATCTAGGCAATCCGAGAAGATTTTTTGGCGGCGAGATGACGGCGTCAGAAATTTCTTCTTGACGCCGTCACCTCATGAAATCTATATATACTTTTCTAATTTTCATTCATTAGTGTGTAACTTGGGAGGAGAATTTTAGGGTCGAACTTAATAAACCCTAACACGACTTTTACAGTATTTTCAAGGGTTTTCACCCCTTGAAACCCTTCATGTTCAATTGAGATAAGTATCCTTTCAATTCATTCAATATGTCTATGTGTTTTTTGAATATATCTTACGCTTGTCTTAATTTTAACATGTTAGGCTAGATCTCTTGTGTGTTTGCTTAGATGTAATGAAACCTAGATGTTGATTATAGGTTGATTGCTTGTTTATAGTTGTAATGGATGAATGATTTCAATGTTAGGCTTAAGAAAACTGGCAGATCTCCATTGTGTAACTTGCTTGAACGTCTTAAGAAACATGAACCGATGTGTACTAGGTTTTTATGGTTTTATTGGTGCAGGTTAGTATCTCGACGTCCATATCTCCTCGTTTTATGCTTGTTGCGCATATGAGGCAGGCTGGCCTGGATCGAGCCTCGGGGATTCAGGCGCCGCGCGGGCGATCTGCGCTCGTCCCGTGACAAGTTGGTATCAGAGCAGCGATGATCTTTAGGGGCATCATTGTTAAGGGACGTTGCTTTCGGAGTTTAAGTAGAGTTGTAGTTCGATGGCCAAGAACAAGGACGTTGCTTCAAGCCAAGTCACAAGCCAAGCAACCGAAGGCCCTGCGCCGGAGGTTATCCAAGCGCTTCAAGCAATCCAAAAGCTTGAGAAGCGGGTGGGCAAGGCAGACGAACGGTCGGCCGAGCTCAAGCTTAGTCTAGCCGATCTCTCGGATGGGCTAGGCATGGTCGAGGCTGACCTTGGGGGACTTAAGGATCAAATCGACGCTGTTGACACGAGAGTGGAAGAGGTCAACAACGAGCGATCCATTGAGGCCCACTTGCTTGCCAATCAAGCCGTTGAAAGGTTGATGGAGGAGTTAGCCAAGTTGCGAGCCGAGTTCAAGGGGCAACTCCATGCCTTAAAGAAGGAAAACGAGTCCTTAAGGGAAGAAATCACTCTTTGTAGAAAGGCGGCCGTGAGCGGGGGCGTCACTATTCAAACGGGATCCAAGATGGATATCCCAAAGCCGCCTAAGTACCATGGGAAGCGCGATGCTAGGGAGATCGATAACTTCCTATGGGGCGTCGAAAAGTACTTCGACGCTATGCACTTGGATGATGATGCATCCAAAATTAACACCGCCACCATGTACTTCGGCGATGATGCCATCCTATGGTGGAGGAGAAGGGAACTCGACGTCAAGAAGGGGACTTGTTCCATCGGGACATGGGACGAGTTCAAGAAAGACTTCAAGCGGCAGTTCTATCCGGAGAATGCTAAAGAGATAGCCATGAAGAAGCTACGTGAATTAAAGCAAACCGGCTCCATCAAGGAATACATCAAACAATTCACGTCGCTCATGCTTGAAGTCGAAGATATGACCGACAGCGCCCAACTCATCTACTTTACCGGTGGGTTGCAACGATGGGCCGAGCAAGAGGTAAAACGACGGAACATCCAAACTCTTGCCGACGCCATCGCTGTAGCCGAATCATTGGTCGAGAATAGCCCAAAGAAGGACGGTCGGAGTGGTGGCAACAAGGGAAAAGGTAGGGGAGCCAAGCCCACCGAACGAAGCAGCGGCAGCAACAATGGAGGCGGCAAGTCCGAGAGAAAAGACAAAGGTGATTGGTCCTAAACAGTCATCTTTTATTAGTCAACCACTTGTGAATGGTCAACCATAATAGTCAAACTAATCAGGACCAAATGCAATTAAATCCAAGGAGTATAGAATGTTCCCAGGTCGTTAAGTCCCAACGAGGTGTGTAAACTGAAATACAACGAATGTGTGTGATCTGGTGATGTTGAATGTATAAAAAGGAATCTGATTGACCAACACTAGGAATGTGAATAGCAATAGCTCTGTCACAGCTATATCAGTAAAAACGTGCAATCAGAAACCCTAAAAATGTAAAAGGATATACAAACGTACGTTTAGGTTAAATAAACGTAAACATACGAAGCAAAACGATTATAACTAAAGTAGGAATTTGCATGCCTTAGGGGCTTAAATGCAAATTAAATAAAGTTAAAATATTTACTTTATTATTACAAACTTATTTAAAAGTTAAGAAAACCTAAAAATGTAAAAAGAAATAAAAATGTACGTTTAAATTAAATTAAATGTAAACGTACCAAAATAAAACTGAAAAATGATCAATACAAATCCCACAAATGTGAAATTTATATTTTTGAGATCCTAATGTTAAAAGAAAATTATTAGTGAATTAAAATGATTTTTATAAGTATTTATGTAATTACTATTAATTAAAAACTATTATAAACTATTTAATAATTACCTAAAAATTAAGAAAATCTAAAAAATGCTTAGAAAAATAAAATTAAAACTTAGAAAAATCTAAAATATTATAAAACAATTTTTGAAACTGAAAATATATTTATTACACAATTATACTATTTATTATTAATTATTTACTATTATTTAATCACTAAAACTATTATTGATTTATTATAAATACTAAATGAATAAAAAAAAATCTGAAACTTTTTACATAATTATTAAATAAGTAAATGAATCTAGGAAAATTATAAAAATGATATGTTATTAACAAAAATAAGCTAATAAGCAAATAAGCTTCTAAATAGAAGCTATCACTTAGCTTTAAAGTACATCTTTTTGGTATTTTCTTTTTCTGGAACTCATTATATACTGTATATGTACAAGTTTAATGAAAATAAAAAGTTTAGAAGTGAAAAATAAGGATTTGTGAGCTTATTTGCTTATTCGGTGAAGGTTTAAGCTTCACAGTTGGATTTTAAGCTTGCTATAAGCTTGGAATAAGCTCAACAACTGAAACCAAAGGAAAAGTTATAAATGTACAAGTATAAAGGACAGATATGAACAAGATTATGCACTTGGATTGTGCACAATAGTGTGAGCTTAAGGTTTAGACAGTTGAGCTTAAAAAGCTCAACTTGGATGGAGTGGAAGCTTGAATAAGCTTGGTATAAGCTCCACACAGAAAAACAAAAGATAAAACAATATTTGTACAAGCTTATGGACAGGAAACAAACAAAATGGTACCAAGGAATTCACTGAATAAGTTCACATAAGAAAATAAGCAATTCCACAGTACCCTTGTTCCAAAGCAGGCCAAAAGAGGGACTTTGCAGCCCTTGGTGGGACCCACAAATAAGCTCAGGGGTCAAAAAGAGCTTTTGACCCAATAAGCTAACCTGGGAGGCTATCCAAAAAGCCAAAGCCCACCCTGTTGGACCCACAGGAGAGCTTTTTGAGAGCTTATGAAGTATGCTTGAGTATGCTGATGAATCAGCATACTCATGAAAATAGTGATAAGTTTAAGCTACTTGCAGCCCTATTAAATGAGCTGCAAGGGGAATTGAGGCACAGGATTCTATAGTTGGGTAGATAAGCTTCACATGAAGCTAATTTACACAGGCTCTAGATCACAAATGAGCTTTTAAAAAGCTTGTGGAAATGGTGTAAGTTCACTGATTCCTCAGTGAACTGTTGTGAATGGGCAAACAACAAGCTCTAATCTAACTTATCAAATAAGCTGGAAATAGCTACACAAGCACTGAATCATTGAGTTAGATGGATTACCTTCACATGAAGCCAAAAATCATAAGCTCGGGGTCAATGAGGATCTATTTGTGGGCTTGAGAAAAAAGGCTCAACCATACAGTTTGCTTCTGTGTGGTGAGTTAGTTGGAACAAAAAGGTGGGTGTGATAAGCTGTCTAATTAAGCTACTAATGAAAAATAAATAACAAACATGAACATTAAGACACAAAGGCTACACAAAGAAGCCAAGTGCATAAGATATGGTCAAGTCATGAAGCTTCTGCAAGCTCATGAACTTGACAGCATACTTGTGACACAGGGCAAAATCAGGCAACCATAAGCAAGAAAATAAGCTATTAAATATGGAAAACAAAAATTAACAAAAATACAATAAGCAAGATTAGCAACAAAACTAAAACATCCTAAAAGCATAAAACATGAAACTAAAAAACAAAGCCACAGGAAAATAAACTTTTAATTTAAAAAACAGAAAAACAAGAAATTTTGACTTTTTTAGTTAATGATCAAAGTTGACTGTGATGAACTTCGATCTTAATCTACTGACAAAATATGATATATTAAACAATAAGAACATGAAATAAAGCTAAGTAAACAACTTTTAAACAAGTATGCAAGATTATAGGACCTAATAATCTCACAGTGCTCAAGTAAAGAGAATCAAGTGTCATTTTGACTTTTTCACAAGAAGCAATGGTTGATTAAGTTTCCACTGAGGTAATTAGGACATATGTGGTGTACATCAAACAAAAACAACAACACAGACAACCTCTAACACAGCTTAAGCATTAAATCCAAACAACCTTTTAATGGGACTAAATTGAGATTTTCACTACAAATGACTGTATAAATCTATTATATCAAATCCAAAGGTTATAATTTGTCAAATCCAACCTTTTTAAGTTTAAACAAGTAGTCACACAGTTTAAACCTAGGATTATCAATAGTATGCATATTGACAGTCAAATGGAAATTCAAAGCAACAATCCAATCCAAAACATAACCAACTAATATTAAGCTAGATTATTATTAACTAACAACAAATAAACATGAAAACATGAAAACATGAAAATTGAAGCATGAAAATAACTGAAACAGTAAAATGCAGGAATTGGTAAAAATTGCTTACAAGATGCATCCTGCTGAAACCAAAGAACCAAGGACAAATTTCACTACCTAAGGCTTTCCACAAAGCTTCTAACCCAAGGCATTCCAAAATTCCCTTGCTCCAAGCAGTTTCCATCAAGAACACCATATTTTTTATTTTTCTTGATTTTTTTTAGTATTTTTGTTTTTTAAAGACTAAACTATTTTGATGTATCTAAAAGCTTGTAAAGCTTTGTCAGGAGCCTACATGTGCTAATTAGAGTTCAGGAAACAATAATAATCAACGAGAATTGAAATGACATGGAAAATTAAAGATAATTAAGTAAAAACTTGAAATTTAAAGATAGATGGAATTAAACTGTAAATAATGTTCTATTAAGCTTTGTCAAAGATTAATACAACATTGAAAGCATTAAATGACATTTAATTTAAAAGAAAACAGTAAAGATGATCACTACGTGACCAAGGCTAATCCAAGGTACTCTTCTCCTTCCTTCTTCTTCACTCTTTATAGCATTTTTGAGTTCCCACCATCATTCTGAGCATATCCCACTACCATTGGATCTCTGAGATGCCTCCTAAGCCGTACACGTGTTTTTGGCGCCAAAATGGAGACAGAGCAATTGGACTGTTTGCGTGTGAAGAGAGGGAGCATTTAATGCAGCCTTGGGGTGTGTGATTGGAGGGATAAGGTGGGGAGAGTTGGTTTGCAAGTTGGGGTGAATACCGGTGGTAATGGAAGTGGTGGTTTGGTTGCAGTGGTATGGGAGAAAGAAGAGGGAAAAGGGTGGGTTTGACCGAGGGTTGACCCCGGTTTTAATATTTAAGGGTGAGCGGGCTTGTGTAACTTGGGCCAAGGCAGGGTTGGGCTTGGTGTTGTGTTTGTTTATTTGGATTTGGATGTTTGTTTATTATTAAGGATCCGGTTGGTTTTGTAGTGTTTATAGCCCAAGGACCAATTCTGCCACTTCTGAATTCTTGAAGGGCTTTGTTTACCAACTTTCCAAACTCACTTCCAAGGACTAAACATGCCAAATAATAATAACACAAGGGCCAAAGTTGATAAATTTCCATTTTAAAACTTCAAGGACCATTTATGTCATTTTCTTATTTATGAAGGGTTGTGTTTGTAATTTCCCAAAAGTTATTAAAATGGGTCCAAATTGTAAATTATGAATTGTACAAGGGTATTATATGTTAAATTCCACTTTTTAAATACCCAGGGACTAAATTTGCCATTTTTGTAACTTGAGGGGTAAAAGTTGCCATTTTGTGAAAACTTTTATCCAGGGATTACTAGTGAACATTTTTGGGTTCCCAAGGACTAAAGTTGACTTTTCTTTCATTCTGAACCTTCAGGGACTAGTTTTGCCAAATTATGAAACTCAAGGGACTGAAATTGGCATTTGTGTGAACTTTGCATGCTTTTCACTTGTTTTCAATCTTTTTGTACCTGAATCACATAAAAACACATTTCAATGATATTTGTAGCATTTATATGGTCATTTTTGTGTTTTTGGTCGTTTTTGTAGGTTTAACAATATAAAATATATGTCTATTTAGACACATATCAAACCCCCCACACTAAACTATTGCTAGTACCAAGCAATCTTTTATGAAAATTTAATGGATTTCATCTCTTTACCAAAAGCCATTACTTCTGGAGTAGCCAATTGTTTTAGTATTAGATACTTTGGTACAATGATAACCAAATGATTTTGAGCAAATCACCAGCTGTCAACGGATTTGATTTGTCTTTACCAAAAGCCGTTTGCTTCTAGACTAGCCAACTCTTAGATAAACTATAACTATTATCTTTGGTGAGCTGAATAACAATATGGAATTCCAAAGCCTTTACCACAAGCCATAACCTTGCGGGCTAGCCAACTCTTCACTTTTTAGGATATGGTGAGTTGAATACTATACAATTTTGGGCAAATTGTAAGACATAAACGGATTTGAGATATCTTTACCAAGAGCCGTTTGCTCTTGGATTAGCCAATCCTTATGTAGGTTAGACATGGTGTATTGATAACCATTTGTTGTGTTTAGTGCAAAGCACTAACACCAAATGAAAAAATTTTAAATTTTGGCCATTTTTGGGGGAAAAGGGCATAAAAGGGTACATATTTGATCAAATTCGCCAGAATTTCCACCCCCCCCCCCCCCCCCACTTAGAATTGAATATTGTCCTCAATATTCAAAGTCCCGGCAATTATGCCGAATCCTTGAACGTAAAAAGATAACATTTAAAGCTAAGTGGGGTAACACAACAATTATTTTATTTTTTTGTATTTACAATTTTTGATTTCATTTTCAAGATATATACAACATGTGGGGCATCTCCCCCACACTTGGGTGGTAGAAAGGGGAAAGAAGACAGAAATATGGGTGAAAACCCATATTGAGCTACTGTTTTTGATTACCGAGTCGCTAGCTTGACTCGACCCCGAATTAATTGGTTCATGGGGAAATGATTGGAAGAGAAATTGGAGTGGGGTCTACTCACAGAATTATGAATATTCATCACTAAGATGAATCTAAGAATCCTTTAGAATCAAGGAAACTTAGAAAAGGCGAGAAGAATCTTTTTGATTTTGTTTTTATAATATAAAAAGAAATGGAAAATGTTTTTGTATTTTTAGCTTTTATATATATATACAAAGGAAAAGAAAATATTTTTGCGTTTTTATATGTTTTTGGAAATGAAATATGATATTATATATAGAATATATACAATGGATAGATATTTCAACAAAACACAAATTCGTTATACGCAGCACAACTCCCCGACAACGGCGCCAAATTTTGATTGGTCCTAAACAGTCATCTTTTATTAGTCAACCACTTGTGAATGGTCAACCATAATAGTCAAACTAATCAGGACCAAATGCAATTAAATCCAAGGAGTATAGAATGTTCCCAGGTCGTTAAGTCCCAACGAGGTGTGTAAACTGAAATACAACGAATGTGTGTGATCTGGTGATGTTGAATGTATAAAAAGGAATCTGATTGACCAACACTAGGAATGTGAATAGCAATAGCTCTGTCACAGCTATATCAGTAAAAACGTGCAATCAGAAACCCTAAAAATGTAAAAGGATATACAAACGTACGTTTAGGTTAAATAAACGTAAACATACGAAGCAAAACGATTATAACTAAAGTAGGAATTTGCATGCCTTAGGGGCTTAAATGCAAATTAAATAAAGTTAAAATATTTACTTTATTATTAAAAACTTATTTAAAAGTTAAGAAAACCTAAAAATGTAAAAAGAAATAAAAATGTACGTTTAAATTAAATTAAACGTAAACGTACCAAAATATAACTGAAAAATGATCAATACAAATCCCACAAATGTGAAATTTATATTTTTGAGATCCTAATAATAAAAGAAAATTATTAGTGAATTAAAATGATTTTTACAAGTATTTATGTAATTACTATTAATTAAAAACTATTATAAACTATTTAATAATTACCTAAAAATTAAGAAAATCTAAAAAATGTTTAGAAAAATAAAATTAAAACTTAGAAAAATCTAAAATATTATAAAACAATTTTTGAAACTGAAAATATATTTATTACACAATTATACTATTTATTATTAATTATTTACTATTATTTAATCACTAAAACTATTATTGATTTATTATAAATACTAAATGAATAAACAAAAATCTGAAACTTTTTACATAATTATTAAATAAATAAATGAATCTAGGAAAATTATAAAAATGATATGTTATTAACAAAAATAAGCTAATAAGCAAATAAGCTTCTAAATAGAAGCTATCACTTAGCTTTAAAGTGCATCTTTTTGGTATTTTCTTTTTCTGGAACTCATTATATACTGTATATGTACAAGTTTAATGAAAATAAAAAGTTTAGAAGTGAAAAATAAGGAGTTGTGAGCTTATTTGCTTATTCAGTGAAGGTTTAAGCTTCACAGTTGGATTTTAAGCTTGCTATAAGCTTGGAATAAGCTCAACAACTGAAACCAAAGGAAAAGTTATAAATGTACAAGTATAAAGGACGGATATGAACAAGATTATGCACTTGGATTGTGCACAATAGTGTGAGCTTAAGGTTTAGACAGTTGAGCTTAAAAAGCTCAACTTGGATGGAGTGGAAGCTTGAATAAGCTTGGTATATGCTCCACACAGGAAAACAAAAGATAAAACAATATTTGTACAAGCTTATGGACAGGAAACAAACAAAATGGTACCAAGGAATTCACTGAATAAGCTCACATAAGCAAATAAGCAATTCCACAGTACCCTTGTTCCAAAGCAGGCCAAAAGAGGGACTTTGCAGCCCTTGGTGGGACCCACAAATAAGCTCAGGGGTCAAAAAGAGCTTTTGACCCAATAAGCTAACCTGGGAGGCTATCCAAAAGCCAAAGCCCACCCTGTTGGACCCAAAGGAGAGCTTTTTGAGAGCTTATGAAGTATGCTTGAGTATGCTGATGAATCAGCATACTCATGAAAATGGTGATAAGTTTAAGCTACTTGCAGCCCTATTAAATGAGCTGCAAGGGGGAATTGAGGCACAGGATTCTATAGTTGGGTTGATAAGCTTCACATGAAGCTAATTTACACAGGCTCTAGATCACAAATGAGCTTTCTAAAAGCTTGTGGAAATGGTGTAAGTTCACTGATTCCTCAGTGAACTGTTGTGAATGGGCAAACAACAAGCTCTAATCTAACTTATCAAATAAGCTGGAAATAGCTACACAAGCACTGAATCACTGAGTTAGATGGATTACCTTCACAAGAAGCCAAAAATCATAAGCTCAGGGTCAATGAGGATCTATTTGTGGGCTTGAGAAAAAAGGCTCAACCACACAGTTTGCTTCTGTGTGGTGAGTTAGTTGGAACAAAAAGGTGGGTGTGATAAGCTGTCTAATTAAGCTACTAATGAAAAATAAATAACAAACATGAACATTAAGACACAAAGGCTACACAAAGAAGCCAAGTGCACAAGATATGGTCAAGTCATGAAGCTTCTGCAAGCTCATGAACTTGACAACATACTTGTGACACAGGGCAAAATCAGGCAACCATAAGCAAGAAAATAAGCTATTAAACATGGCAAACAAAAATTAACAAAAATACAATAAGCAAGATTAGCAACAAAACTAAAACATCTGATGAGGTGAAAAATGAACCGTTTATAGGGGGTCATTTAAGCCCGGAATTGAATTTATTTAATCAAATATTGCCCTAAATCGTTCCTTTTGTGATTTTAGGTACTTTAGGAGTGAATTCTGGAAAAGGAAGCATTTTGGACGTTTTTAGAGCATAAAAGTGAAGAAAACGGCAAAATCTTAATTTTCCTTGCTGGGAACAGTAGATGACGGCGTCAAGAAGAATTTTATGACGGTGTCAAGAGCAAAATGGATGACGGCCCAGAGAAAACGTGACGGCGTCAGAACAAGGGCGTCAAGAGTAATTTTGATGACGGCCAAGAGCAGAATCATACATGACGGCGTCAGCCCTAGATCTAGGCAGTCCGAGAACTTTATTGGCGGCAAGATGACGGCATCAGATTTTTCCTCTTGACGCCGTCACCTCCTAAAATCTATATATACTTTTCTAATTTTCATTCATTAAAAGGAGCAACTTGTGTGGAGAATATTAGGGTCGAACTTTATAAACCCTAGCTCGTTTGTAACAGTATTTTCAAGGGTTTTCACCCCTTGAAACCCTTCATGTTCAATTGAGATAAGTATTCTTCCAATTCATTCAATATGTCTATGTGTTGTTTGAATATATCTTACACTTGTCTTGATTTTAACATTCTAGGCTAGATCTATTGTGTGTTTGCTTAGATGTAATGAAACCTAGATGTTGATTATAGGTTGATTGCTTGTTTATAGTTGTAATGGATGAATGATTTCAATGTTAGGCTTAAGAAAACTGGCAGATCTCCATTGTGTAACTTGCTTGAACGTCTAAAGAAACATGAACCGATGTGTACTAGGTTTTTATGGTTGTATTTAATGCATGAGCGAATTCTAATGATCCCATGTTAGGAGCTTCTTAACCGGCTCGACATAGGAGTGAAGTAGGAGCTTATAGAATTAGGGAAGTAAGTACGCCACCCCATGAATGGTATTAAGGAATACAATCCGTCATCCACGCAACTGTAACAAATAATTAACCTGTAAAAGATATCTAGGGAGTAGTGAAATCTAAGTAAACACAATTCTCCCATATATTGCTCACACCACTAGTTAAATTAGTTTATTTCCATTTTTGTTATTTTATTTTGATTGCATCTTAGTTATTGGGTTAGTTGATTAGCAACTAATTCCGCCCACTCCTCTAAAAACCGAGATTTTTATTTGCTTTTATAAAATA
Source organism: Artemisia argyi (assembly GCA_030686995.1). NCBI lineage: Eukaryota > Viridiplantae > Streptophyta > Magnoliopsida > Asterales > Asteraceae > Artemisia > Artemisia argyi. The sequence goes on from CM060705.1 coordinate 380,926, forward strand.
TAAAAATACAAAAAGAATTATCCCTCACCTCTAGACCTAGTTTTTAGGCTTTCTAATCCTAGCGACAAAGGCTACACAAAGATAAACATTAAGACACAAAGGCTACACAAAGAAGCCAAGTGCACAAGATATGGTCAAGTCATGAAGCTTCTGCAAGCTCATGAACTTGACAGCATACTTGTGACACAGGGCAAAATCAGGCAACCATAAGCAAGAAAATAAGCTATTAAATATGGCAAACAAAAATTAACAAAAATACAATAAGCAAGATTAGCAACAAAACTAAAACATCCTAAAAGCATAAAACATGAAACTAAATAACAAAGCCACAGAAAAATAAACTTTTAATTCAAAAAACAGAAAAACAAGAAATTTTGACTTTTTTAGTTAATGATCAAAGTTGACTGTGATGAACTTTGATCTTAATCTACTGACAAAATATGATATATTAAACAATAAGAACATGAAATAAAGCTAAGTAAACAACTTTTAAACAAGTATGCAAAATTATAGGACCTAATAATCTCACAGTGGTCATGTAAAAAGAATCAAGTGTCATTTTGACTTTTTCACAAGAAGCAATGGTTGATTAAGTTTCCACTGAGGTAATTAGGACATATGTGGTGTACATCAAACAAAAACAACAACACAGACAACCTGTAACACAGCTTAAGCATTAAATCCAAACAACCTTTTAATGGTACTAAATTGAGATTTTCACTACAAATGACTGTATAAACCTATTATATCAAATCCAGAGGTTATAATTTGTTAAATCCAACCTTTTTAAGTTTAAACAAGTAGTCACACAATTTAAACCTAGGATTATCAATAGTATACATATTGACAGTCAAATGGAAATTCAAAGCAACAATCCAATCCAAAACATAACCAACTAATATTAAGCTAGATTATCATTAACTAACAACGAATAAACATGAAAACATGAAAATTGAAGCATGAAAATAACTGAAACAGTAAAATGCAGGAATTGGTAAAAATTGCTTACAAGATGCATCCTGCTGAAACCAAAGAACCAAGGACAAATGTCACTACCTAAGGCTTTCCACAAAGCTTCTAACCCAAGGCATTCCAAAATTCCCTTGCTCCAAGCAGTTTCCATCAAGAACACCATACTTTTGATTTTTCATGAATTTTCTTGATTTTTTTTAGTATTTTTGTTTTTTAAAGACTAAACTGTTTTGATGTATCTAAAAGCTTGTAAAGCTTTGTCAGGAGCCTACATGTGCTAATTAGAGTTCAGGAAACAATAATAATCAACAAGAATTGAAATGACATGGAAAATTAAAGATAATTAAGTAAAAACTTGAAATTTAAAGATAGGTGGAATTAAACTGTAAATAATGTTCTATTAAGCTTTGTCAAAGATTAATACAACATTGAAAGCATTAAATGACATTTAATTTAAAAGAAAGCAGTAAAGATGATCACTACGTGACCAAGGCTAATCCATGGTACTCTTCTCCTTCCTTCTTCTTCACTCTTTATAGCATTTTTGAGTTCCCACCATCCTTCTGAGCATATCCCACTACCATTGGATCTCTGAGATGCCTCCTAAGCCGTACACGTGTTTTTGGCGCCAAAATGGAGACAGCGCAATTGGCCTATTTGCGTGTGAAGAGGGGGAGCATTTAATGCAGCCTTGGGGTGTGTGATTGGAGGGATAAGGTGGGGAGAGTTGGTTTGCAAGTTGGGGTGAATACCGGTCGTAATGGAGGTGGTGGTTTGGTTGCACTGGTATGGGAGAAAGAAGAGGGAAAAGGGTGGTTTGACCGAGGGTTGACCCCGGTTTTAATATTTAAGGGTGAGTGGGCTTGTGTAACTTGGGCCAAGGCAGGGTTGGGCTTGGTGTTGTGTTTATTTATTTGGATTTGGATTTTTGTTTATTATTAAGGGTCCGGTTGGTTTTGTAGTGTTTATAGCCCAAGGACCAATTCTGCCACTTCTGAATTCTTGAAGGGCTTTGTTTGCCAACTTTCCAAACTCACTTCCAAGGACTAAAATTTCAAGGACCATTCATGTCATTTTCTGATTTTTGAAGGGTTGTGTTTGTAATTTCCCAAAAGTTATTAAAATGGGTCCAAATTGTAAATTATGAATAGTACAAGGGTATTATATGTTAAATTCCACTTTTTAAATACCCAGGGACTAAATTTGCCATTTTTGTAACTTGAGGGGTAATAGTTGCCATTTTGTGAAAACTTTTATCCAGGGATTACTAGTGAACATTTTTGGTTTCCCAAAGACTAAAGTTGACTTTTCTTTCATTCTGAACCTTCATGGACTAGTTTTGCCAAATTATGAAACTCAAGGGACTGAAATTGACATTTGTGTGAACTTTGCATGCTTTTCACTTGTTTTCAATCTTTTTGTACCTGAATCACATAAAAACACATTTCAATGATATTTGTAGCATTTATATGGTCATTTTTGTGTTTTTGGTCGTTTTTGTAGGTTTAACAACATAAAATATATGTCTATTTAGACACATATCAAACCCCCCACACTAAACTATTGCTAGTCCCTAGCAATCTTTTATGAAAATTTAATGGATTTCATCTCTTTACCAAAATCCATTACTTCTGGAGTAACCAATTGTTTTAGTATTAGATACTTTGGTACAATGATAACCAAATGATTTTGAGCAAATCACCAGTTGTCAACGGATTTGATTTGTCTTTACCAAAAGCCGTTTGCTTCTGGACTAGCCAACTCTTAGATAAATTATAACTATTATCTTTGGTGAGCTGAATAACAATATGGAATTCCAAAGCCTTTACCACAAGCCATAACCTTGCGGGCTAGCCAACTCTTCACTTTTTAGGATATGGTGAGTTGAATACCATACAATTTTGGGCAAATTGTAAGCCATAAACGGATTTGAGATATCTTTACCAAGAGCCGTTTTCTTTCTTTTTGAACCTTCAGGGACTAGTTTTGCCAAATTATGAAACTCCAGGGACTGAAATTGACATTTGTGTGAACTTTGCATGCTTTTCACTTGGTTTCAATCTTTTTGTACCTGAACCACATAAAAACACATTTCAATGATATTTGCAGCATTTATATGGTCATTTGTGTGTTTTTGGTCATTTTTGTGGGTTTAACAATATAAAATATATGTGTATTTAGACACATATCAAAAGGAAAGGGGTCCTCGTCATCGTCGTCGAACAAGCCCAAGCACCGCAATTGCTTCTTGTGCGGAGGGCCGCACTGGGCTAGGGAATGCCCAAACCGACAGAAGCTCAATGCCCTCATAGCTTCGGGTGAAGACTCGTCAGGGGACGATGCGCAAATGGGCAATTTGCGACTATTGGGTAGCGTCAAGGCAACCATCGGAGCTGAAGGGAGCAGCAAGGTCACCAAGGTGAGTACGTTGCCCCGCCCGAAGAAATCCTCTCTTATGTTCGTTGAAGCATTAGTTAATGGGCACGCTTCCAAGGCACTCGTCGACACGGGTGCTACTCACAACTTTGTTGCCAAGGGTGAGGCAACAAGGTTAGGGTTCAAGTATGCCAAGGAGCCAGGCCGGTTGAAGACCGTCAACACTTCACCCGTGCCTATCCTCGGCATAGCTAGAGGGGTGCCTCTTCGTTTGGGTGAATGGGAAGGCACCATGGATCTCACCGTCGTCAACATGGACGACTTTTCACTTGTGTTGGGCATGGAGTTCATGGATTCAGTGAAACCATGGACTTTTGAGCGGGACGGCACAATGATGATTGAGAAGGATCAAGGAGCGTGGTCCGTCCCTATTTCTCGGGAGGAAGTCGAAGCCAAGATGCTGTCGGAAATCCAACTTGCAAAGGGAGCAAAGAAGGGTCATGCGACGTTCTTGGCGACGCTTATTGAAGACGGTCCTCAAGGGGCCGAGATCCCACAAGAAGTTTCCGGAGTGCTTGAGGAATTTGATGATGTGATGCCTCCGGAACTCCCCAAGAAGCTTCCCCCTCGAAGGGAAGTTGATCACGAGATCGAGCTGGAGCCAGGGGCTAGGCCTCCAGCCATGGCACCGTATCGGATGGCACCTCCTGAACTCGAAGAGCTAAAGAAGCAACTCAAGGAGCTGTTGGACGCGGGGTTCATCAGGCCATCCAAAGCACCATATGGAGCACCTATGCTTTTTCAACGCAAGCATGATGGGAGCTTGCGAATGTGCATCGACTATCGGGCATTAAACAAGATCATCGTCAAAAACAAGTATCCGATCCGCTAGTCGCCGATCTTTTCGATCGACTCGGGAAAGCCAGGTACTTCACTAAACTTGATCTTCGGTCGGGGTATTGGCAAGTAAGCATAGCCGAAGGAGATGAACCAAAAACGGCTTGTGTTACTCGCTATGGGTCTTACGAGTTCTTGGTGATGGCTTTCAGTCCCACCAACGCCCCGGCTACGTTTTGCAATTTAATGAACAAGATCTTCCGGCCTTTTCTCGATAGCTTTGTAGTCGTCTATCTCGATGATATCGTCGTGTATAGCGACAACTTACAAGACCACGTGCAGCACCTTCGGCAAGTTTTTCAGGTCTTGCGGGAAAACGAGTTCTATGTAAAGAAGGAGAAATGCTCGTTCGGCCAAGAAAAGGTGTCTTTCTTGGGGAACCGTATAAAAGCCGGAAGAATCATGATAGAGCACGATAAGGTGCAAGCTATCAAAGAATGGGACGAGCCCAAGAACGTATCGGAGCTACGTTTTTTTCTTAGACTAGCAAATTACTATCGGCGCTTCATCAAGAGCTATTCGGCAAGGGCAGCACCATTAACCGACCTTTTGAAGAAGAAAGTTCAATGGTTATGGGGCGACGAGTGTCAAAAGGCCTTTGATGATTTGAAACAAGCAGTCACTGAAGAGCCGGTCTTAGCATTGCCTGACTATTCAAAAGAGTTCGAGCTCCACACCAATGCCTCCGACTATGCCATTGGTGGGGTACTTATGCAAGAGGGGCATCCGATTGTACACGAGTCTCGCAAGCTCAACGATACCGAAAGGCGGTATCCTGTGCACGAAAAAGAGATGACGGCAGTCATTCATTGCTTACGAGTGTGGCGACACTACTTACTTGGGAGTCGGTTCACCATCATGACCGACAATGTGGCAACAAGTTACTTTCAAAATCAGAAGAAGCTAAGCCCCCAGCAAGCTCGTTGGCAAGACTTCTTAGCGGAGTTCGACTACAAAATGGAGTATAAGCCGGGCAAGATTAATGTAGTTGTCGATGCTCTTAGCCGGAAGGCTATGCTCGCTAGCGCAAGCACTGTCGCTAGCAACATCCTTGATCGGATCAAGGATGGGTTGGTCCAAGATCCTATGGCCATGGGACTCATGGAGATGGCCAAGGAGGGCAAGACTCGACGGTTCTGGATCGAAGATGGGATTCTCTACACCGTCGGTCCCCGAGTCTACGTGCCTAAGTGGGACAACCTTAGGCGCGACATTATGAAGGAGGGCCACGATTCAATGTGGGCTGGACATCCGGGCATGCAGCGCACGTTGGCACTCTTAGAGGAGACTTGCTATTGGCCTCATATGCGGGACGACATCGAGGCCTATGTGAAGACTTGTCTTGTATGCCAGCAAGACAAGATAGAGCAACAAGTGCTGGCGGGTCTATTGCAGCCATTGCCTATCCCGGATAGGCCTTGGGAAAGCATCTCAATGGATTTCATATCGGCCTTACCCACATCGGAGGGATGTGGTTCTATCATGGTGATCTTTTCCAAGTATGGCACATTCATTCCGGCACCAAAGGATTGTTGATGAGGCGAAAAATGATCCGTTTTTAGGGGGTCATTTAAGCCCGAATCCGAATTTATTTGATCAAATATTGCCCTAAATCGTTCCTTTTGTGATTTTAGGTGTTTGGAGAGTGAATTCTGGAAAAGAAGCCATTTTGGACGTTTTTGGAGCATAAAAGTGAAGAAAACGGCAAAGTACCAATTTTCCATGCTGAAGACACTAGGTGACGGCGTCAAGAGTTACACCCTGACGGCGTCAGACATGAAGAATAAAATACCGTAGGTGGTGACGGCGTCAAAAGTCATCATGACGGCGTCAAAGTGCCAAGAATAAAACACCGTGGTAGCTGACGGCGTCACATAGGCCGTCATAAGTAGATCAAGCCCGTCCGAGGAAGAATTTGGCGGCGAGGTGACGGCGTCACATGTTTGTCTTGACGCCGTCAGCCCAGTTTTCCTATATATAGTTTTCTAGTTTTTTCATTAAAAAAAGGAGAAGTTTTGGTGAAACCCTAAAGACGAATTTGGTGGTACTTTTACAGGTTTTTCAAGGGTTCCAAACCCTTGATACCTTGCATTGTAATTGAGATAAGTGTTCTTCCAATTCAATCAATATGTCTATGTGTTGGTTGTTTATCTCTTGTTCTTGTCTCAATTCCATTATGCTAGGCTAGATCTCTTTTGTGTTTGCTTAGATCTAATGAAACCTAGATGTTGATTATGTGTTGATTACTTGTCTATCCTTGTTCTTGGATGAATGATTTATATGTTAGGCTTAAGAAAACTGGCAGATCTCCAAATGGTAACATGCTTGAACGTAACATGAACCGAGGCGTACTAGGTCTTTATTGGTTGTATTTAATGCATGAGCCACTGTTTACAATCCCTATAGTTGTGCTGGGTCATGGTGTAGGAGGAGATAAGAGCTCATAGAGTTGGGGAGTTATGTATGCCACCCCACGAATGGTATTAAGGAATACAATCCGTCATCCATACAAGTATAACAAGTAATTAACATGTAAAAGATATCTAGGGAGTAGTGAAGTCTAAGTAAACACAATTTCTCCAAATACTGCTCACAACTTTGTAATAATTAGTTTAATTTCATTTTTATTATTTTATTTTGATTGCATCTTAGTTTTGGGTTAGTTGAATAGCAACTAATTCCGCCCTATCTTCCAAAACCCGAGATTTTACTTGCTTTCATAAAAATATAAAAAACACAAAAATAATCATCTCTCACCTTTAGAACTATTAATTAGGTTTTCTAATCCTAGCGACACTATTCCTAAGCTGAACGATCAATCCCCCGGTACTTGTCACTATACTATACTACAACGATCAGGTACACTGCCTGGTGGGGGTTGTAAGCTTCTCGAGATCCCTCGAGAGGTAAAGCAAGGTGCGATTCCCACGCATCAAGTTTTTGGCGCCGTTGCCGGGGAATAGTTATTTTCTAGGTTAGGATTTCTTTTTATTAGGTCTACTTGCTAGATTCCTTTCTAGTAAGATTTTATTTTTATTTTTTTTAGGTTTTCTTTAGTCTATCTTATTTCTTCGTGCCTTTGTTCGTAACTCTTTACCATCCGACATCATGGAAGGTGGTAACATCTTTGAACCCGTCATCCCACCACAACAAAACCCACCATTAGAACCCCTTAGGCCCCGAACCTTAGGAGAGTATTCCCGACCTAGCCACCAAGGCTACCGAAACACCATTGAGCTCACCGGAGCCAATGTGACCCCCTTGCGATCCGACACCATCCGGTTGGTGCAAAGCGGATGTGCGTTCCATGGACTTCGTTCCGAAGATCCAAACCAACATCTTAAGGACTTTCTCAAAATTGTAGATTCCATAGACCCAGATGTTGAAACTAGAGAGACTACCTGTTTACGCCTATTCCAATTCTCTCTATGGGATCAAGCTAATCAATGGCTTGAGCGGTTACCCATGGGATCCATCACCACATGGGACAATCTTGCCAATCGCTTCCTTACCCAATTCTTTCCGCCGGAAAAGACTGCAATGCTTAGAAGGGACATTTTGTGGTTTGAGCAACAGCGGGGTGAAACTTTCTACGAAGCTTGGGCCCATTTTAAGGATCTCCTCCACAAGCTCCCTCATCATGGCATAAACCTTTGGTTATTAGTCCAGATTTTTTACGACCATGTTGACTATCACACTAAGCGCACCATCGACAGGGCTGCGGGAGGTAAACTGCGTGATAAGAACGCCGAGGAGTCTTGGGCAATCATCGAGGAGCTCGCCACTAACAATCAGGAATTGTGGGAGTTTAAACATACGATAGAAGCGGCCATCAATGTAGTCTCGACATCTGGAGGAACCACCGAAGTACCCGATGAACTCCTATGCAAACTTAAGGCAAAGGTTGACTATTTTGAGGAAAGGCAAAGGCGACCTTTGAGTCCTAGACGGGCTACTGTCAATTCTATCTCAAAAACAACTTCGGCACCATTGTCTGAATCACCCTCTAGGGAAAACGCCGAGACTTTTCAGGACTATGCCCCACCTTGTTCCCCTCCCAAGGAACTTAGCTCGGAATTTGAGGCTAGGATGAGAGAATATATGGCGACTCACTCTGATCGGCTTGCTAGATTCGAAGAAGCAGTTTATAAGCAGAAAGAGGAGATGCAGGAGAAAATGAATGAGATGTTGAGTCTATTGGAAGAGTATGCCAATCAGAAAACCCCCGAACGGATACTGCTAAGGAAAGAAAGCGCCACCCCCACCACCCAATTTGTTAACTCCATCACCATTGTCCAAAAAGATAACAAGAAGGTAGAAACTCCTTCTAAACAGACCTTAGAAAAACCACCAGAATCTCAACCTTTGAGTTACTACCTGAAGCATGATATAAACAAAAACACCATAACAAATTGGATTAAGGGTGATGGGCGTAACCAATCCTCCGAGCAGGTTCCTGAGAAAGAGGAAGATGAGTATGATACGCTTCCTGGAGGATCAGTATTCGAAAAACTAGTGGTACAAAAGGTAGCTACTAAGCAGTTAGCATGTGGGAACTTTGAAATACCAACGAGTATCGGGGACTTGAAACATCTTAGTGCTTACACCGACCAAGGATCGGAAGTAAATCTTATGCCTCTAACTATTTACATCCAACTAACGCCTAAAATGCCAGCCCCTACTCGTGTTAGGCTATCTCTCGTTGGGCACTCGTACATCTATCCCTTAAGGATTGCAGAAGATGTATTAGTTAATGTTGCAGGATTCATGTACCCCGTTGATTTTATGATCATTGATGATAAAGGGGATGGATGCATGCCAATAATCCTTGGATCACCATTCCTTACCACCGCTAGGGTTGTCATTAAGTATGAAGGTCGGAAGATTGAGCTTAAATCTGGAAAAAGAAAGATTAGCATCCCCATGACCCCGCGAAGTGGGCATGAGAATTTGAGTTGGAGAATGATCAAAAACAACATTGGCACGACACCCATTCGTGTTCAGAATAAGATTCTTGCATGGGAGGCAAGAATCAAAAGCTATAAGAAAGCTAAGGATGAAAGAAAAAAAAGCAATAAGGTTCCGATTGAACTCGAACATACTCGACATGAAAAAAATCATACACCATTTGAGAAAGGGAACTTGGTGCTCTTGAGACACTTGGAAACAACAATACCACCCGATAAACCAAGTCCTTGGTGGTATGGGCCATTCACAATCGAAGGATTGAGCCAAGAAGGGGTAGCTAACTTGAGAAGCAAATTAGGTGGGAAGGTAATTGCGAGTACCGACAGATTGAGGCACTACCACCATAACAGTAATGATCGCAACTATATGGGGTATATCATTTCAAATGAGGAAATCACGTAGTAACCCATGACTTTGAGTCTAGCTACAAGACTCGTAAATAAAGAAAAGCGCTTCTTGGGAGGCAACCCATGTTTTGTGTGATTTTATTTGTTTGATTGTTATTTGCTTCCGTATGCATGTTTTATTTTTATTGTTGGTTGATCATGTTTCTCAATTAAAACGTGGAAATACTTTATTATGTTGTTTGGCCTAGTCTTAACTTCAACCTAAAGGTATTTTTGCAAACGATAAGTGTAAGGGGAAACCCCAAATATGTTTTTAAGAAACAAACCAATCATGATTCTCCACAATATTAAATGAACATGTATATTCGTATTTGTTAGAGTCAAATGCTTGTATTGAGTCATAATGAAGTTTTGCAGGATTTTCCAGGAAGTAGGACAAAGTTTTTCCAGAAATTTTCCGGAAACTTAACATAAGAATTTCTGCAGGTCCATTCTGACGGCGTCAGAGCATTACTCTTGACGGCGTCAGGAGTTAAAAATCTGGAAATTTTACCGGTTTTGTTTTTCTAACGGAGTCTTATGGTTTTTGTGAATTATTAAGTTTTATAATCTCCAGGAAATCTGCAAACTTCATTCCACAAGCATTATATCTTACTTTGTTTTCTAGGATTTAGTAACTTATATAAGATGCCGCCGATTTTACGCGAGGTTGCCTTGTCTATTGTTGTCAGGATTTACAGGTTATGTATGACAAGAAGATGATTTATATTCTGGAAGGGAAGCTTTGATTGTTCGTTTTCTTGGAGGAAAATTTAACCTGGCCAACCTATAATCCATACCGAGCGAATCAGGGGAGTATTTGATTTCATTCTCTTTACTTTTTCACTTTTACATTCTTTACTTGAACATTGGGGACAATGTTCATCTTAAGTGTAAGGGGAGGGTAAAAAGATGATACCTTACATATGCACTTTCGCTTGAGTTTGTTTTGTTTGATAGAAGATGTGTAATAAAACTATGAGAAATACTTGTTAGTGCAATTTTAGCGCCAAATTTAAAATTTTTTACAACATTTAGGAGTGAAACTTTAGCCATAGCAAGCGTCTCATGGATAGGAGATTGTATGACTAGCACATAACCGTATATTCAGAAAAATTCTCCACCCAAATATGTGAGGTTCGCCTTTAGATTTGATAGGAAAAGCATTTACTATTAATGCTTATGAGTGTACCGGTAGCATTTAGATTCTAGAACTTGCGTTAGTGATGCATCCCGAGACCGCTAATGAGACTACATTCGTGTGGTAGGATTTACTACATGATAAGAGGCATTAGGATCACCCTTGTGTTAAACCTGTATCATAATTACTTGACCATTTAAGTCATACTACTTGACTAGTTAAGTCAACTAATTTTTCCCACACCCTTAGCGTTGTACTCATTTTTAGTACACGATACCCCTAGTACACCCCTCCGAGCCTATCTTTTCGTTTCTAACTTTAAGCATCTTACTTAAAGGAAGAATTTGTTACACCCCACTTAAATGTACACCCAAATCGCCTTAGCCTTCCGTGTATGCGCTCATTTTTAGTGCATTATTGTTATTTGTTAAACCCTAAGTTAACTTTCTAATTGATTACATGGTTGCTAAGTCGAGTCATATCCTTGTACATATTGTTTTGGGACGATTGGGACTCATGGGTAAAGTACTTATTTTATGGAGTAATGGGGAAGAACATCATATTATTACCCCCATATGTACGTTAATCTTAAAAGTGCTCCAAGTGTTTTGATTTTCTTAATTCGAGTCATTAGATTAGTTAAATGTAAAGTATGTAAAGATTCAAGTGTAAGGAGAATGCTCATACCCCTATGATGTATTATTTTGGATGGTAGGGTAAGAGTGTATGCAAAAAAAAAAAAAAAAAAAAAAAAAAAAAAAAAAAAAAAAAAAAATCGAAAAAATCAAGAAAAAGAAAAAATAAATAAATAAAAAATAAAAAAAAAAAAGAGAAAAAACATACGGACTACCATCCCGTTTTTATTCTATGTTCATTTTATGTTTTTAGTTATTTATTAGCTTAAGTCGAGTCTAGTCTTGGCTTAGCAACGCCATCTTGTACATGTAATTAACCAAGATTGTTAACTCGCCACTAGTAAAACTTCCTTTATCCAACAAAACCGTGTAATTCATATCCCTATACCTAACGTTACAACCCTTTAAAAGACCTCTTTGATAGTTTATCCTAGGTGCTTACGCCATGTGGTGGAGGTTTGATCCTTTCCCAAGCCTATGGTAATCTATTTTGCTATGACAGGTAGTGAGAGATATCTTCCATTTCCATAATGTTATATTACTTTATTACACCCGAGAGATGTGAGTATCTAAACACTATTTGTGAGGTGCTTGTGTATGACCTCCGTGCTTGTCTATTGGTCTTTAGTGGAACGATTATTTGTTGTAATTACTTTTATATTAGTGTTAAATGACCCCTAACTTGTCTTTCGAGTAGAATAAAAGCTCATTTGCTTGAGGACAAGCAAATCTAAAGTGTAAGGGTATATGATGAGGCGAAAAATGATCCGTTTTTAGGGGGTCATTTAAGCCCGAATCCGAATTTATTTGATCAAATATTGCCCTAAATCGTTCCTTTTGTGATTTTAGGTGTTTGGAGAGTGAATTCTGGAAAAGAAGCCATTTTGGACGTTTTTGGAGCATAAAAGTGAAGAAAACGGCAAAGTACCAATTTTCCATGCTGAAGACACTAGGTGACGGCGTCAAGAGTTACACCCTGACGGCGTCAGACATGAAGAATAAAATACCGTAGGTGGTGACGGCGTCAAAAGTCATCATGACGGCGTCAAAGTGCCAAGAATAAAACACCGTGGTAGCTGACGGCGTCACATAGGCCGTCATAAGTAGATCAAGCCCGTCCGAGGAAGAATTTGGCGGCGAGGTGACGGCGTCACATGTTTGTCTTGACGCCGTCAGCCCAGTTTTCCTATATATAGTTTTCTAGTTTTTTCATTAAAAAAAGGAGAAGTTTTGGTGAAACCCTAAAGACGAATTTGGTGGTACTTTTACAGGTTTTTCAAGGGTTCCAAACCCTTGATACCTTGCATTGTAATTGAGATAAGTGTTCTTCCAATTCAATCAATATGTCTATGTGTTGGTTGTTTATCTCTTGTTCTTGTCTCAATTCCATTATGCTAGGCTAGATCTCTTTTGTGTTTGCTTAGATCTAATGAAACCTAGATGTTGATTATGTGTTGATTACTTGTCTATCCTATTTCTTGGATGAATGATTTATATGTTAGGCTTAAGAAAACTGGCAGATCTCCAAATGGTAACATGCTTGAACGTCTTAAGAAACATGAACCGAGGCGTACTAGGTCTTTATTGGTTGTATTTAATGCATGAGCCACTGTTTACAATCCCTATAGTTGTGCTGGGTCATGGTGTAGGAGGAGATAAGAGCTCATAGAGTTGGGGAGTTATGTATGCCACCCCACGAATGGTATTAAGGAATACAATCCGTCATCCATACAAGTATAACAAGTAATTAATATGTAAAAGATATCTAGGGAGTAGTGAAGTCTAAGTAAACACAATTTCTCCAAATACTGCTCACAACTTTGTAATAATTAGTTTAATTTCATTTTTATTATTTTATTTTGATTGCATCTTAGTTTTGGGTTAGTTGAATAGCAACTAATTCCGCCCTATCTTCCAAAACCCGAGATTTTACTTGCTTTCATAAAAATATAAAAAACACAAAAATAATCATCTCTCACCTTTAGAACTATTAATTAGGTTTTCTAATCCTAGCGACACTATTCCTAAGCTGAACGATCAATCCCCCGGTACTTGTCACTATACTATACTACAACGATCAGGTACACTGCCTGGTGGGGGTTGTAAGCTTCTCGAGATCCCTCGAGAGGTAAAGCAAGGTGCGATTCTCACGCATCAATTGTACTGCCGAGCAAGCCGCCAAGTTATTCTTTAAGCACGTGGTCAAGTATTGGGGGCTTCCTCGGAGCATCATAAGCGATCGAGACCCAAGGTTCACGGCCAAGTTTTGGACGGAGTTATTCAAGCTTCTTGGGTCCGGTCTACATTTCTCAACAAGCTTTCACCCACAAACCGATGGGCAGACAGAGCGGGTGAATGCCTTGTTGGAGCTTTACCTACGGCACTTCATGAGTGCCAATCAAAAGAATTAGGCCAAGTTGATCGATGTGGCTCAATTTTCGTTTAATTTGCAGCGGTCCGAGGTAACGTAACAAAGTCCATTCGAGATCGTCATTGGCCAACAACCTTTGACGCCACAATCAGTTGCGTCGGGCTACACGGGGAGTAATCCCGCTGCCTACTGGCTCGCAAAAGAGTGGGATAAACAACTAGACATCACGAAGACCTACTTGAACAAGGCGGCCAAGAAGATGAAGAAATGGGCAGACAAGCATCGAAGGGCAGCCGAGTATCAAGTCGGAGACTTGGTCATGGTCAAGT
>CM060705.1:400000-420000 GCA_030686995.1 Artemisia argyi
GTTTATGCTTTGTAATTATCAAAACATAGAGACATTGTTAATATGTTAACAATGTTTTTAGACATTATTAATTTATGTCAACACAAGGGATCCGAAGCAAAAACCGTTCTCAAGCACCTTTCCACGGTGAAGTTAAAAACCATTCCGACATCCGATTGAACGAAAAGGGGAAAACCGTAATTTACCCACCGTCATCCCCGGAAATGCATTCCCGTTGTATATTTCATGCAAACCATCCGATCCCACTATAGCCGACGCACACATTCCTCCAAGCCTAACAATACCGGCTTCTCCTGCGGGACAGAAAGGGGTGGGGGTAAAATCATAATTTCACCCCCACCCCTTCTGGATACTTTTTATGCACCATCCGATCCCACCTAGTCGATGCATACGACCTTCCCAGGCCCAGGGGAAGTCTGATGGGGCTGGGCATGCCTAAGCTGCCCAGCACCCCTCAGTGACCACCTCCCCCCTAAAGAGGCTTATTTTTCAGATAGCTAAAATACTTAGTGAACATTCAAGTGTGAGTAACATAATAATGGGTCAAAACTTGTAAAAATGTGATAATAACACCCCATTTTTTTAGTGGGTCGTAAAGAATGGGTGTAGAGGCAAATTTTGGAACTTTTCTTTTTCGGAAAAAGTATTTTTTTAATTTTTATTTTTAAATTGGGAAAAATAGGAAAAAAAAAAAAAAAAAAAAAAAAAAAAAAAAAAAAAAAAAAAGGAAATAAATTATGGAAAAATAGGGAAAATTCTGGAAAAATAGGGAAAAGCTCCCAACAAAAATATAAAGTTGGAATTTACAGTTTTATTAATAAAAATATTTTTTTTTACTTGTAAAAAATAGGTAAAAAAGGGAAATAATTATGGAAAAATAGGGAAAATTATGGAAAAATAGGGAGAAGGTTCCAATAAATTTTGGGTGGTGGAATTGACACTCTTTGAAAATAGGAGGCAGCATTTTGAGTGATTAGAACCACCATTTCCACCGTTTGCCCTTTATTTTCCGCCGTTGTTGTATTCTCTACTATGGACCATTTTACATCGATATAGCCATTTTTGTATCGATTTACTGTCAGGTTATGGTCCCAAACCATCTCATATGACCCTAGGAAGTGTCCCATGCCATCACTTACACTTTTAAAAATATTTCCAAAACTCTCAAAAAATGTGGATTATATATAGCCTTCATTTTCCACAATTTTTGGTTATTTTCAGCCCAAAAACAAAATAGCTCCATACCACTCCTACTAGTCCATGGTGGTCATAGGAGGTATTTGAAGTGATTAGAACCACCATTTTCATTCGTTTATCCACCTGTTTTTAAATTCTTTTCCAATGAACATTATTTTACTGATAAAACCATTTCTGTGGCTTTTCATTTGGATTTATTGGCAGGTTATGGTCCTAAACAATCTCATATGACCCTAGGCGGCGTCCCGTATCATCACTTGTGTTTTCAAAAATATGCCCAAAAAATGTTCAAAAAGCTTGGATTATAGCCTTCATTTCTTGCCATTTTCAGCCATTTTTGGCCCCAGTTACGGAATGGGTCCAAATCCTTTCCACCAATCTATGGTGGTCATAGGAGGCCTTTTGAGCTGTCAGAACCACAAATTCATTCGTTATCCCACCTGTTGTGCCATTCACGAATTCTTTTCAACAAACCATATTATATCCGTAAAATCACCCGTATTCCTTAGGTTTTCCTTTTATGCCAGTCATTTTGGGGGGAAGGGGTGTGGGGGGCGCCTTTTCCTTGATTCATTCCTCATATAAAACTTTCCCAGAGCCTCTAAGTTGGAAAAGTAGATGTTTTTAAGGATATGGGGTGTTTTACTTGTTCGATTACTAATTATCCTTGCCCTTGCCTTGCCTTGGCCTTGCGTTGCCCTTGTGCCTTGGCTTGGCCGTGGCTTGGCCTTGCCCTCATGCCTTGGTCCTTGCCCACGTGCCTTGGCCCTTGCCTTGCCCACATTCCTTGGCCTTTCCCACGTGCATTGGCCTTGCCCACGTGCCTTGGCCTTGCCCTCCTGCCTTGGCCTTGGCCTTGCCCTCGTGACTTGGCTTGACCATGCCCTTGTGCCTTCATGCCCATGTGCCTTGGCCAAGCCTGCATGCCTTGGCCCTTGCCATGCCCTCGTGCCTTCATGCCCACGTGCCTTGGCCTTGCCCTCGTGCCTTGGTCCTTGCCCACATGCCTTGGCCCTTGCCTTGCCAACATGCCTTGGCCTTGCCCACGTGAATTGGCCTTGCCCACATGCCTTGGCCTTGCCCTCCTGCCTTGGCCTTGGCCTTGCCCTCGTGACTTGGCTTGAACGTGCCCATGTGCCTTGGCCTTGCCCGTGTGCCTTGGCCCTTGCCTTGCCCTCGTGCCTTCGTGACCACGTGCCTTGGCCTTGCCCGCGTGCCTTGGCCCTTGCCTTGCCCTCGTGCCTTGATCAGGGGCCTTCGTGCCTTGGCCTTGCCCACGTGCCTTGGCCTTGCCCACGTACCTTGGCCTTGCCCTCATGCCTTGGCCTTGGCCTTGCCCTCGTGACTTGGCTTGACCGTGCCCTCGTGCCTTCGTTCCCACGTGCCTTGGCCTTGCCCGTGTGCCTTGGCCCTTGCATTGCCCTCGTGCCTTGGGCGTGGCTTGCCCTCGTGCCTTGGCCTTGCCCACGTACCTTGGCCCTTGCCTTGCCCGCGTGCCTTGCCCTTGTGCCTTGGGCGTCCCTTGCCCTCGTGCCTTGGGCGTGCCTTACCCTCGTGTCTTGGGCGTGCCTTGCCCTCGTGTCTTGGGCGTTCCTTGCCCTCGTGCCTTGGTCGTGCCTTGACCGTGCCTTGGTTGGGGGCCTTCGTGCCTTGGCCTTGCCCCCATGCCTTCGTACCCACGTGTCATGGCCTTGCCTGCGTGCCTTGGCCTTGCACGAGTACCTTGGCCCTTGCTTTGCCTGCGTGCCTTGGCCTTTCCCGCATGCCTTAGCCTTGCCCTCGTGCCTTGGTCCTTGCCCACGTGCCTTGGCCCTTGCCTTGCCCACATGCCTTGGCCTTGCCCACGTGCATTAGCCTTGCCCACGTGCCTTGGCCTTGCCCTCCTGCCTTGGCCTTGGCCTTGCCCTCGTGACTTGGCTTGACTGTGCCCTTGTGCCTTGGCCTTGCCCGCGTGCCTTGGCCCTTGCCTTGCTTTCGTGCCCACGTGCCTTGGCCCTTGCCTTGCCCTCGTGCCTTGGTTGGGGGCCCTCGTGCCTTGG
Organism: Artemisia argyi; assembly: GCA_030686995.1. Classification (NCBI taxonomy): domain Eukaryota; kingdom Viridiplantae; phylum Streptophyta; class Magnoliopsida; order Asterales; family Asteraceae; genus Artemisia; species Artemisia argyi. The sequence goes on from CM060705.1 coordinate 403,237, forward strand.
CCTTGCCTACGTGCCTTGGCCTTGCCCACGTGCCTTGGCCTTGCCCACGTACCTTGGCCTTGCCCTCATGCCTTGGCCTTGGCCTTGCCCTTGTGACTTGGCTTGACCGTGCCCTCGTGCCTTCGTTCCCACGTGCCTTGGCCTTGCCCGCGTGCCTTGGCCCTTGCCTTGCCCTCGTGCCTTGGGCGTGGCTTGCCCTCGTGCCTTGGCCTTGCCCGCGTACCTTGGCCCTTTCCTTGCCCGCGTGCCTTGGGCGTGCCTTGCCCTTGTGCCTTGGGCATCCCTTGCCCTCGTGCCTTGGGCGTGCCTTACCCTCGTGCCTTGGGTGTGCCTTGCCCTCGTGTCTTGGGCGTGCCTTGCCCTCATGTCTTGGGCGTTCCTTGCCCTCGTGCCTTGGCCGTGCCTTAACCGTGCCTTGCCCTCGTGCCTTGGTTGGGGGCCTTGGCCTTCCCACGTGCCTTGGCCTTGCCCCCATGCCTTCGTACCCACGTGTCATGGCCTTGCCTGCGTGCCTTGGCCTTGCACGAGTACCTTGGCCCTTGCTTTGCCTGCATGCCTTGGCCTTGCCCGCATGCCTTAGCCTTGCCCTCGTGCCTTGGTCCTTGCCCACGTGCCTTAGCCCTTGCCTTGCCCACATGCCTTGGCCTTGCCCACGTGCATTGGCCTTGCCCACGTGCCTTGGCCTTGCCCTCCTGCCTTGGCCTTGGCCTTGCCCTCGTGACTTGGCTTGACCGTGCCCTTGTGCCTTGGCCTTGCCCGCGTGCCTTGGCCCTTGCCTTGCCTTCGTGCCCACGTGCCTTGGCCCTTGCCTTGCCCTCGTGCCTTGGTTGGGGGCCTTCGTGCCTTGGCCTTGCCTACGTGCCTTGGCCTTGCCCACATGCCTTGGCCTTGCCCTCATGCCTTGGCCTTGCCCTCGCGACTTGGGTTGACCGTGCCCTCATGCTTTCGTTCTCACGTGCCTTGGCCTTGCCCGCGTGCCTTGGCCCTTGCCTTGAACCTCGTGCCTTGGGTGTGTCTTGCCCTTGTGCCTTGGCCTTGCCCGCGTGCCTTGGCCCTTGCCTTTCCCGCGTGCCTTGGGCGTGCCTTGCCCTCGTGCCTTGGGCGTACCTTGCCCTCGTGCCTTGGTCGTGCCTTGCCCTCGTGCCTTGGTTGGGGGCCTTCGTGCCTTGGCCTTCCGCACGTGCCTTGGCTTTGCCCCCATGCCTTCGTGCCCACATGCCATGGCCTTGCCTATGTGCCTTGGCATTGCACGAGTACCTTGGCCCTTGCCTTGCCTGCGTGCCTTGGCCTTGCCCGCGTGCCTTGGCCTTGCCCTCGTGCCTTGCCTTGCCCTCGCGCCTTGCCATGCCCACGTGCCTTTGCCCTTGCCTTGCCCTCGTGCCTTGGTTGTGCCTTGCATTGCCCACGAGCCTTGGCCATGCCATACCTTGCCCTCGTATCTTGGCCCTTGGTTGTGCCATGCCTTGCCCACGTGCCTTGGCCCTTGGATGTGCCATGCCTTGCCCACGTGCTTTGGCCTTGCCCACGTGCCTTGGCCTTACCCCTATGCCTTCGTGCCCACGTGCCATGGCCTAGCCTGCGTGCCTTGGCCTTGCACGAGTACTTTGGCCCTTGCCTTGCCTGCGTGCCTTGGCCTTGCCCGCGTGCCTTGGCCTTGCCCTCGTTCCTTGGCCATGCCTTGACTTGCCCTTGTGCCTTGCCTTGCCCACGTGCCTTTGCCCTTGCCTTGCCCTCATGCCTTGGCTGTGCCTTGCCTTGCCCATGAGCCTTGGCCGTGCCATACCTTTCCCACGTGTCTTGGCCCTTGGTTTTGCCATGCCTTGCCCACGTGCCTTGGCCCTTGGTTGTGCCATACCTTGTCCACGTGCCTTGGCCCTTGCCTTGAGCCTTGGCCCTTGCCTTGTGCCTTGGCCCTTGGTGTGTTGGCCTTGTCCCTTGGTCATACTCACCTTAAGCCTCGAAGTCGGAAAAATAAGTGTTTTTAAGGATGTGGGGTGTATTAGGGAGGGAGGGGAGGGACGAATCAAAGCGACATAGGGCTGAACCTCAGTGGATCATGACAGCAAGGCCACTCTGCAACTTACTGTTAGGTTCACCATTTCTACAACATAATCACATAAGAATTCTAGAGAGAGAAAGAGAGTTTAGAGGGAGACAGTGGAAGGAACACCTAATGATAATATGAGACAAATAACCTTACTTAGTGAACCAACCCACCTCAAATGAGGTTGTACATAGATATTTATAGGTAAGGATTAGGGCTTCTCTAAACTTTCACAATATGACATACTTAGCCCTTAGACTTTATCCAAACCTAAAAACCAAGCATAAAACTTACAAAATACATAAAATAACTAATGTTATAACTAAGTAATGCAACCTATACCAAAACTCAATGACCGACACTTGAATTAATAAAGTCTATTCCCAACAATCTCCCCCTAAGGGTCGGTCATCAAAGGTTGCTTGACGTCGTCATCTTTAATACTTTGACTTTGTAGTTGACGTCCTTAAAAAATAGTTAGAATAATCTTTCATCGTTCTTTGTACTTTGTTCCTTGTTGATGTAATGGTGATCATGTTATGAAGTTGTCTGCCGATTATCCCTTCGGTGTCTGTAGTGGTTGTCCGCCATTCCAACATGCTTATACATCTTTGGACTTTGACTTATGAAATCACGAAGTTCCTTTGCATATGCTTAGATCTTTAGTCTTTTATACTTTGCAGATTCTTCTTATTGGCGTAGAATCTTTCTTTGAACTTTGTGGTGCTAAGATCTTTGGGGGAGCGTTCATATGCTTCAAGATGTATGTATAAGCATGCTGGAATCTACCATCATGGAGGAGATGTACCTGCAAGTAAACAGTTAGCAATAATCAACCGGTACTTACAGATAAGGAATTAGAGCTTGTCAACAGCATAATGTGAAGACTCCTTCTAATCCTTATCCAGGCCGTTCCCATATCAGATACTCCCGAGGGAGCTTACGAGACCTACTAAGTAGCTCAATGACTGGGTGAGTCGCTGGGGATCACTCCACGACTGTAGACCGCTATAGAACCACCGCGAACACTAAGCGTAACCCTTCTGGGGTTACCGAAGTGACCTGCTGTCAGGGCTGTTAGATGTTGACCCTGGCAGGAATTTCCGTTCAATCATTGAGAAATACATATGTAATTCTCTCATAAACGTTCTCGGCAGATTGCTAAGATCTGCGAAGGACTCGATAATTTACAGCTGGTGCCCATTGATGTAGAACACCAGTTGTAGAAATACTAAGTGTTCCTAAGAGATATTTGATGTATCTCATGGCTCTAGACTCGATAAGTGCTCACTTAGGTTTCCTATACGGAGACTAGGGAGGGGTCTCCTGCTTCAATATCAACTATCTCTAAGAGATAAGTCGATAGATTACACTGGTTCCCCGTGAGAATGAAACAAGCTCTTTTAAGAGAACTTGAGTGGTTAAGAAGGTTTAGTGCATTGCGTCACTGGGTCCATGATGACTTAATCTTCAATACCGGTGTTGTCTTTGCAACAACCAGTAGCATATGAATTGAACCCGGTGTCTGCCCTAAGGTTGAACATATGGAGGGCTATTTTTTTCACCCTTTTCTTTACTTTTCTTTTTAATTCTTCAACCCCTTCTTTCTCCTTTCATTCTTTACTCCTTTTTTCGTATCATACCTAAGGACTTCTAGTTCTAACTATTGGTGATGTCCTTGGGTAGATCCCTCCGGCTTAGGCGGATCATAGGACGGTTATTTCCTAACCTTAGTCACCTTATAACTCCATGACTATCCTATAATTACCATTGAAACCTTTGAAAATCTCTCAAAGTGTTTGTGTTTATCAAACATTTTGTTTAACACTTTGAGAGTTTTATGTTTTATGAAGGGCTCCCCTTTCACATGTGCTCATATGTATTTACTAAATTTGCACATGCGGGAGGAGCGAGCACTTTTGAATTGATCCACTTTCAGTGAACTAGACCGATTCGAGACACGCTTACATCACTAGTTAGACTAGCTTGAAGTTATTACCCGGCCTGGTCAAGTCCACAGAAAGTTTCTCGAAACGGTACATTTCTACTAAGACTAATCCTTTTTCGAGACACGCTTACGTGGCTAGTTAAAGAGTTCCATTGTCAGCTTTTAGGTGACAACTAGCTCTAGTAACTAACTTGATGTTATAACCCGTTGAGGAAAAGTCTTTTCGAATTTACTAACTTTTATGTTTCGTCAATTCCTGGGTGAATCTGAGTCTAGCTCGCATGAGATTTAACATTTCAGCAACTTTTAACTTTCATATTTTAATCACTTTCCTTTTCTCCCCCTCAAAAATAGCATATAAGATGTTGTTTTTGACAAACATTTGATTAAAATATGCTTTTTGAGTCTTATGGGGAGATATCAACAAGAACTTTTGTTTTCCAAAACGATGAATTGTCAAGTGCTCCCCCTCAACAAGTGAATACTCATTGAGGTGAAATACTTGTCTTTTGAGCAGAATTATGAAAATCAGAAAATGTTTGATTAATTCTACTCAAAAGTAAGAAGCCTTCGCTCCTTATATTAGGATTGAGGCACTGAAGCGTACCTCAGGGTCCTTTAATTACAAGCACGGGTTGTACATTGTTATGTGTGCACAAACCAAAGTAATAGATGAAGAAAAAAAATTATGATGAAACAAAATTAATGTTATACCAAATTGATCACATTCGAAGAGGAGTGTCAGGACGGCGGTAAGTGAGTATGTCAGGAATCGGTTCTCTTGCTCCAATCAAGCTTTCCAACCTGCGTATCTGCTCCCTGAACCTAAGCTTTTGATCAATCCTAGCCAAGAACTTAACTGCTTCTTTCACATCTCTTTTATTCCATCCCACGTTAATCCCACTATTATGTTCCTTGATCTTTTCATTCAGCTTAATTCTGACAAATCTGAGAGTCTGATCCCCAAATTTATGAACCTCTTCGTATTTCATGAAACGGTAACTATCATTGTGCGGGTAAATTACTCCAAAAGGTTTGTTGTTGAAGATGAAAGGTCTTAAGCGAATGTTAGGAGGATATGATTGTGGAGCAGTAAAGTTGAGTGACTTTTGATAACTTTCGACCCCGAGTTGTGCATCTTCGACTCTTGCGTTGATAATGGTTTGGCGCATGAAGAGCAAAACAGAGGTGATGACGTCATACTGAAGGCTGCCGGACAAGTTTTGAAGTTTGCCTTGAACCTTGAGTAAGTATATGTCAGCAATGTCATTGAGGTTCAAGCAATGATAGTCAGCTTCACTGAAAGTATAAAGTTGATCATCACTTCGGCGGACCTCAATTTTATCAAGAAAGTTATATCCATATCTTTTCTCAGTTTTTAGGACTGCTGTGATGGCAAGAATGCGATGATTAGAGAAGACTCTGTGACTGGATCGGAATGTCAGCTTGTATTTGTAGAACCATCTACGCATCTCTGGCCAGGGAAGCGTACACAAGGCAGCTTCATGATTATATTTGGAGATAGAGGTGGAATGCAAGCCTCTCATTTGATCTTCGAGTGTTTCCAGAGGATATGAGGCGGCCCTGAATTTGGTGAGAGATGTTGCATAATGGTGATTCGGATTCGTGTTCCCATGAATAAGGTAGAGAAGATCTTTGTTGAAGAAGTATTGCTTGGGGAGCTTAGGATCACTTGGAGGACCAACAAGAGGTAATGGTTGTGAGAAGTCTTGATAATGGAATTCATCAGCGAGGGGTTCCGTGCCATGATAGAGTTTATCCCAAGACGGTCTCTTTTCCCAAGTAATGTTTTCAGACAAAGCTCTTGCAACCTCCTCCACGTTGTATTCAAACTCAAGTTCAGATGTAGTGCATGTCTTGAACTCGGTGAACCCTGCTTTGCGAATCTTAACTAAATCAGACAGCTGAAGTCTTTGAGTCTGCATCACCTTTTTAATCCTTTTTGTGAAGCCTATAATTGATCCTTCAGTCATTTCTTCAGCTTCAGGGTCATCAGGGTAAGCATCAACCATTTCATCAAACCAGTTAAAGGAAGGAGCATCAGGGTTAATCCATTCAGGAGCAGGAATTAACTGAGCATCCTTGGGCGGTTCCGTAATGGTTTCGGTGATAAGTGGAGGGATTACATCCATATCGACATCAGCATCTTCAGTTGATTGTGAGGGGTTAGGATCCGTAGTAGATTGTGGAGGGTTTGGATCAGCAGAAACGTTAGTGGTTGCGGTTTTGGTAGGAGCACTGGAGGTGGAACCGGACACTTTCTTCCTCTTATCAGGTTGTGGCTGATCGTCAGGGTCGGAATCATCATGTCGACGCTTAGTAGTCTTTTTGCAGGATTCGCTTTTCTTTTCAGCTTTCTTGATAGACCTGATAAGTGCCTTGCGTAGCTCATTTTCTTCCGGATCATTCACAATAGCTTCCAGTAATTTACCTTTGAGATCACTTATTGAAGGTTTTGGAGGAACAGTCTGAACAGTGATTGGTGTAGTTTGAAACCGGTTAGAAACGAGCTCTGCAAGATTCCGGTTGACATAATGTCTCACAGCAGAAGGAAGTTCCTTCTGAACATACTTCTGAACTTCCCCAGGTAATCTCTGTTTCACCTGCTCCTCAACTGCTTCATCAACTTTATATGTTTTGAACGATTCAATCTCAAGCTTTTGCTCATTTACTTGTAACTGGAGTGCATTGTATTGATCACGTAATGATTTCAACAGGCTTGAGTGAACCACAGTTGTGTTAGGGATTTGATGTGGATGACTTTGAGGTTGTGATAAAGGTTGTTGTTGTGGTTGTACTGTTGGTTGTCCTTCATCAACTCCTACAATGTCAATAGGGGTATCTTGACTGGTTTCAAGTGGCTTATCCTTTTTCTCACCATCCGACTCCTCATCATCTTCATCATTTACTTCTTCTTCATCATTCACTTTTTCTTCATCATTGACTTCTTCACTTTCCGATTCGTCTTCTTCATCATCACTTTCTTCATTCTCGGATTCCTCATCATCTTTGTCTTTTGAAGCTTCAACTTCAACTTCAGGTTCAGCTGGTTTATCGAGTGATTCGTTTTGATCAGAACTTGATGACTCAGCTTCATCTTCAGAGTTATCATCACTTTGTTCAGAAGATGATTCGGTTTGTGAATGTGTTTCTTCTGATGTTTGATCATTTTCTGATTCTTGAGTTGGGCTTACAGGATTTTGAGTTCCAGAACCTTCACCTTTCTTTGTAACTTTTGCGATTCTTTCTGCTTCCGATTCTTTGCTTTTTCTTAAGGTTAGTTGCAGTTGTTCATCTTCTTCGGATTCAGACATTGGAGAGGTGATTGTTTCTTCTTGAGTTTCAATAGATTTTCCCTTATCTGGCTTCTTGCTTGAAGTCTTAGTGAGTTTTTCAGTTTCTGTTTCCTGATGAGCATCTCCTTCGTCATCAGTTGGTTCATCACGAATAGTAGTCACTTTCTTCTTAGGCTCTTTTGTGACCCTTTTGGTTCTGGATTTTGGAATGGTTTTAATTTTAGAGGCTGTAGAAGTTGTCTTTGTAGAAGTTGTCCTTTTAGAAGTTCTCCTTCTCTTCGTCTGAGTCAAACCCACTTTACCGATTTTCTGAGCTTCATCATACCAAGTGTATGCCTCAGTGTCACGAACATCATCAGGTATAAGACTATCGGGAATTCTCATTCCTTGTTTTTCAGTGTTTGTCTTCTGAATCCTGGTTTTAGAGTATTTATGATCTATAGAAGGGGTGTGTTTCTTGTCTTCCGATCTAGGATCAATATCAGGGTGTTTCTCCATGAAATGAGCAATGAGACACTTTGTGAATCTGTAGAATGGAATTCTCGAGGTAGATGATTTGAGAAACTGTTTTGCGTGATTAACCATGTCTACCCAAATTAATTGAGCATAGTCTAACTGAACTTGTTTGACAACCCCCCAGAAGATCTGCATCGTTTCTAGAGTAGGATGTTCATGACCGGTTTCTCTGCCCGTTAAACTGTTGGCAAGAATTGAGTAAAGTGTGAGCCAGGGTTGTGGAATGTATTTCCTGTCAACGTGGGATATGTTTCTTAGTTTGATTATTGATTCATCGTACTGAAGTTCCCGAAGAAGTTTGATAACATCGGATAATGACGGCATATGAGGGAACTTTTTGAGATTCGGCAAATCGAGAACAGTACGGAGAGTTTTTACATTGAACATAACCAGTTTGTGATCAAGATGAACCCCCCAGTGATTTTTCATCTTTGCTGATTTCAATACTTTCCCAAAACTGTGTTAAGTAGACCTCAGGTACTTCAGTAGTGATGGTGAGGAGGTTGTAAATGAAGTGTCTCTTAAGGATTTCCAGAATGATTTCACAAGTATCATGACATGCGATTGAGTCAAGATCTATCCTATGGTTTGTCTTAGCAATTACTCTTTCATCTCCTTGAATCAATTCGTGTCTAGGTGTTGATTTCTTTGCCATATTGAGACCTGAAATGATTCATAGACCAACAAAAAAACCACATGGTGATTAGCTCGTTAGTGTTAGATAAAAGAATAATATCCGAAAACAATCGCCTAAGATAAAGTCAATCAACACATATTCAACTCATGATAATTCAACCAAGAGACATACACAATCCTCATTAGAATCAATCACAATACTAAGATAAACATGAAACTCGATAATTTTTCCATTGACGAAAAATCCATGGCTTGAAAAAAAAATTTTTTTTTTTTTTGAAAAATTTCGGCAGCATTTCTTTTCATAAGCATGGAAAAAATTAGAACCCATACGTGATGGTTCCATTATGAAACTCCTGTCTCGGAGTGAAATAAGTATGAAATTAATAGCACAACTTGAAAGATAGTTTAGACTTAACTTGAAAAAATTTTGTACATAACTTGAAAAATTTGGTTCCAAACTCGATAGACAATTAGGAAAAATTAGAGTTTCAAACTCGAAAAGCTCATTTGGTTCCAAACTTGATACACAAATTTTTTCAAACTCGATAACATCTAAAAGTCACAAACTCGATAGACAGTTGAGTTCCAAACTCAATATGCAGTTGAGTCTCAAACTCGATAAGTTCATGGTTTTCAAACTCGATAGACCGATGGGTCTCAAACTCGATAACCTCATGGGTCTCAAACTCGATAGACACAATAAGTCTCAAACTCGATAGCCTATAAGTGTCTCAAACTCGATAGACATATGGGTCTCAAACTCGATAAGTTCATGGGTCTCAAACTCGATAAGTTCATGGGTCTCAAACTCGATAGACACAATAAGTCTCAAACTCGATAGCCTAAGGATCCAACTCGATAACCTCTCACTTCAGTTACAAACTCGAAAGACACTATTTTTAAGGCATTAAACTCGATAACTTCTAAGGTCTCAAACTCGATAGACAAAGGTATCACACTTGATAATCTCACTACAGTTTCAAACTCGAAAATAACAAGATTTTTCAAACTCGAAATCCACCATGTGTTGCAAACTCGATATGCACTAGGAGTTACAAACTTGATAGCCATAAATCTAAACTCAATAATCTCATACCAAAACACAACAAGCAGTATCAACTACAACCAAACTCGATGAGAGCAGTTGATAATAACCTATTAAGCACTACCCAAGATTCAAGAAAATCAACATTACACGCAACCAATCAAATAAGCTCATATATCTCAGTTTTATCATAGAAAAAAAATGGGCTTATGAAACCTAAACCACCTAATGATCTCTTAATTGAGGCAACTACAATTATGACCAAGTTGGAAATAGGACCAATTTGACATGCCGCAATTGACTATAACAATTAATTAACCTAAGTTACACTCAACAAGATACACCCAAATTCGGATTAACATTAAACCCTAGACCATAGAATGGACTTAGATTTAACAATTGAAAGCATGTAATGAATAAGTTAATTGTGAATACTCACAATCAATGACACAACTTCTTGAAAAATTTCTTGATTTCTGGAAAAATTCTTGTTATCGAGTGTTGTTGGGCGCGTATGGTGGTTTTTGGGAATGAGTAAGAAAATCAAATAAGCCGTATAAAGAAAAGATATACATATGGGTTCAAGATGATGACACTATTGGCCCCCCTACTTGTTAAATCAAAGAAGTTGTTATGATTAACACATTTAGTCCCTTAATTTTTAATGACAAAAGAAAATGTAACGAGAATAATGGATGTGGCATCCTCTTGAACCAACCATAAGAAGTAATTTGGAAAACTTTTTAACAAGCAATGGTTCAAGAGGAGTCGAGATTGAGCGAAAATAGTGATGAGGAAAAATTTGAGAAATAAAGAAAAATAAAGAAGTTAACAAAAAATCTTTTTCTCCCCCTCAAGATATGCATGTAATAATGATTTTTCAGAAAAAAAAAAAAACGTTGTGAACGTGCATATTTTGAACAAGGGATTTTTTTTTTTTTTTTTTTAATATGAGAATATTTACAAAGATAGTTTGATGTTTGACGATCACTTGTGTTTTAAAAACTTTTCCAGATCATCTGGAGTCAAACATCGCATACCAATTTGGTGAACTAGACTCGCAAACCTTGATGGTGCTAAAGATTTGGTCAGTAAGTCCGCCAATTGGTACTCAGTTCCAACAAAATAAAGTTCAACGGTACCCTTTTCCACATGCTCTTTGATGAAGTGATATCGGAGATCGATGTGTTTGGATTTGCAATGATGTACTGTGTTGCAGGAGATAGCAATTGCACTTTTGGAATCACAGTAGATGGGAATCTTGTTGAATAGGTAGCCATAGTCCTTAAGTTGTGATCTCATCCAAATGACTTGAGCACAACAAGCAGACATGGCTACATATTCAGATTCTGTAGACGACAGTGAAGTGCAGTCCTGCTTCTTTGATTGCCATGACACAAGTTTGTCTCCGAGAAATTGTAATCCACCAGATGTACTTTTGCGTGTGTCTAAACAACCTGCATGGTCAGCATCTGAAAAAGCAATTAGTTCAAAGCCAGAATCCTTCGGATACCAGATTCCCAAGTTAATGGTTCCCTTAATGTATCGAAGGATTCTTTTGACCTCACTGAGGTGTTTTTCAGTTGGTTTGGACTGATAGCGAGAGCACATATAGACAGCAAATACTATATCAGGTCTACTAGCCGTGAGATACATGAGGGACCCAATCATACTTCGGTATTTGGTAGGGTCAACAGGTGTCCCATGTAAGTCAGCGTCTAGTTTTGTGGTATAGCCCATCGGTGTATTATAAGTATCACAACTCATCATTCCATGTTTCTTTAAAATTTCAAGAGCATATTTGGACTGATTTATAAAAATTCCACGGGGCGATTGATGAACTTGTAGTCCTAGAAAGAACGAAAGTTCACCCATCATGGACAATTCAAAATTATCTTTCATTAGTTTTGCAAAATCATTAGAGTAACTTCTTTTCGTTGAAGCAAAAATAATGTCATCGACATATATTTGAACAACAAGTAAGTCCTCCCCGTAGGTTTTTGTAAAAAATGTTGGGTCCACCGATCCTTTAGTAAATTTATTGGTCAGCAAGAAAGTAGAAAGTTTGTCATACCACGCCCGTGGGGCTTGTTTGAGTCCGTAGAGTGCCTTTTTGAGTCAGTAAACGTGATTAGGACGCTCAGGATCAACGAAGCCTTCTGGTTGGCTGACATACACTTCTTCACGGAGATCCCCATTGAGAAATGCTATTTTAACATCCATTTGGAAAACAACCATGTTCCTGTGTGCAGCTTAGGCCAAAAAGATCCGAACAGGTTCATGTCTAGCCACTGGAGCAAAGGATTCAGCAAAGTCAAGTCCTTCTAATTGGGAGTATCCTTTCGCTACCAGGCGTGATTTGTTACGTATGACAGTTCCTTCTGCATCTAGCTTATTTTTCCAAATCCATTTCAGCCCAATGACAAAGACTCCGTCAGGTCTTTCAACTAATTCCCAGACTTCTAATCGGATGAACTGCTGAAATTCCTCTTGCATAGATTCAATCCAGTTGTCATAAGTCATTGCTTCTTTAATGTTCTTTGGTTCCTCTTGACAAACTGTGAGTGCATAGATACAAGTTTCTCCATCAGTGTGAAGGCGTTGTCTTGTCATGACCGGTGCATCTGGATGACCAATAATATGAACTAGTGGATGGTCTCGAGTCCATTTGTGTGTTGAAGGGTGTAGTTGATAAGTATCTCGCATGTTAGCAGGATCCAAATAACGTGTAGATGACTCAGCTATATCAGGAGATGGAGGATCCGGTGCAAACGGGTTAAAGAACGCATCAGGATCATGCTCTGCGGGTTGTGGAACTAATTGTTGTGTTGGATCTTCAGCTGAGTGGCGAGAGTTAGAAACAGTTTGTTCTACTGTAGATGGTGATGCAATTGGAGGACCGTTTCTCTCAACAGTTGTGGTAGTTTGTTGAGGTGATACTGGTACTGGAATGTTTTCAGGTTGAGCAGCGAAATTAGGTGAGACCTCAGTAGAACGGTATTCAATTGTATCATCAAATAGTGGAGCAAACAAGGTTTCCAATTCTTTGCGATTGAGTGGCAATGATTCGGCTGAAGAATCCGGAGAGTGAAGACGGTTGAATTCGGGTCCTAAGCTCTGTTGCTCAGAAGCCATCTGTGTGAGTTCATCAAAATTAGCGTGAATAGTTTCTTGAATTTCTCTTGTTCGACGATTCCAGATTCGAAAACCTTTAGAATGTTCACAGTATCCAACGAACACTCCAATGTCAGCCTTAGCTTTAAGTTTACCTAAATCATCACGATCATTTTTCGGATAACAGAGTGCTCCAAATACATGAAAGTAGTCGATGTTTGGTTTCCTTTTGTGAACAATTTGGTAAGGTGTTTTGCGATGGCGTTTTGTGATCATGCAACGGTTTTGAGTGTAACATGCAGTTGAAACCGCTTCCGCCCATAAGTAATCTAGTAATTGAGCATTAATCAACATAGTTCTAGCAGCTTCCACTAACGTCCTGTTGCGTCTTTCAACAACTCCATTCTGTTCTGGGCTTCTAGGAATAGATGTTTGATGTTCAATTCCCACTTTCTCAAAATAAGACCGAAGTGTCTGATTCTTAAATTCAATTCCATTGTCAGTTCTGACTATTCGGACCGTGTTTCGTAACTGAACTTGAATTTTAGTGAGAAAGGTGATGATCATTGAAGGAGCCTGATCTTTACTTCGTAGAAAATAAACCCAAGTCCATCTGGAGTAATCATCCACAATTACAAGAATGTAGCGTTTACTGTTGATACTTTGAACACACATCGGTCCACACAAATCCATATGAAGCAATTGTAAAACATGATTCGTACTGTGCTCTGGTTTAGAGGGAAAATGAGCACGAGTACTTTTACCTTGTTCACAGGCTGAACATAAGTGATCTTTGGTGAATCGGAATCTTGGAAATCCATCAACAAGTTTATAACGAGCAAGGTCCGTCATTGTTTTGAAATTCAAGTGCGAAAGACGTTTGTGCCATAACCAAGATTTAGTCGATTCAGCTTTGGAGAGAAGACATATCGGAGATGTTGCAATCATATCTGACATAGATATTGTATAAAGATTGGAGCCGCGTGAGCCAGACATTAGATCGTTTCCTTGTAAGTCACGAACAAAGCAAGTTTTCTCACGAAATGCAACTTCTAGATCCCCATCACAGAATTGACCAACAGAGAAAAGGTTGTGTCCAAGGCCTTCCACATAATAAACACGACTTATTTCAATGTTCCCACTGATAAAGTCACCATATCCCATGATTAAAGCGTAATGATCATTCCCGAATCTGACAGTACCAATGAACTTTGAGACAAAGTTGTGTAACAGTTTGAGATTGCCTGTCATATGTCGGGTGCATCCGCTATCAACAATACAGAGAACAATCCGTACCACCTGCATCACAAGAAGAAGACACGGATGGAACAGAAGTAAGGGTGGAACCCAAAGAAAATGCGGGTTCCGGTTGGTTAGAATCACATGTATTCAACAATTTAGGAATCCATTTGAATTCTGGTTTTTGTTGTAACCAACGTTGCCAATTCCAACTAGTTCGTGCTTTCTTAATGGTGAATTCACTAGTGGTTGGCTGAGTCCTAGATTTGTTCTCGGCACTTGTGGGGGTAACTTCTACTACATTAGAAACCGTAGAGGGCGGCTTTCCTAAAATAGACTTAGAGGCAGTAGTGGGCCTAGAAGGAATGTGTGTCCTACGTTTCTTATGACGATTAAGAAGAGAATTAGCTATACACTTAGTATGTTCACCAGATGATACGCTTTTACGACAAAACACACAAGATGCATTAATATTCAAAACATTCAAAGGTTCAACATTCGTTACATTTAGATTTTGATTAGAATTTGCCAGATTAGAATCTAAATCCGATGCAACATGAGTTTTATTCAAATTCCTAAGGTGATCTTCTACTCCTTGAGCTTCTAGTAATCCTCTCTTACGTTGTCAGAGCCTATTCTTCTTTTTACTTTGTCGCTTGGGTCTGCTAACGCTATTAGGGGAGACTAGTCATGTAGAAGTGGAGTTATCAACATTAGTATTTTGAACAACCTTTCCTTTATCAGTTTTGTCTAATTTATACATTCCTGGTGCTATCACCGTGGTGTCCACCATTTTTCCTTTTTCAAGTAGCTTAACTTTCTCTTTTAAATCAATGATGATGTGATTTTTATCCTGAATTTCAGACTCGAGTAAACCATTGCAATATTTGATGTCATCGCGGTTTTGTTGCCATTCAGCGTTTTCAATTTTTAAATCCGCAATTTCTTTCTCGTATTTGAGACAAAGACTTTTTAAAGACTCATTGTTTTTGCAGAGCTGACAAGAGTTTGAAAGATTTTGATTTTGAAGTTTCAATTCCTTTTTAAGACTTTGAGCTTGACACCATTCAAGCCTTTGTTTGAGTTGACAAATTTCTTTTGAAAACTGTTTTGTCACATCATCATTCTTATTCCTCAGATTATCGTTCTCATGTTTCAGTGTCTCAATTTCCACATTCAACAAGTTATTATCAACACAATGATCATGCTTAAGCATAGAAGTACCAGAATTATAGAGATCATTCATGATAACAGACAAAATATCAGCATTGAGAACTTGTTCCAAGAGTCGATCAGCATCATTTTTTAAAACTCTATTTCTTTGCTTTTGAACCAAAATGTCATTTTCAGTTGCATTGAAAACGTTTATCATATTTTTGACCTCCTTTTGAAGTTCCTGATCCCAACGTGTAGCACATAGACGGAGGTGTTGAACAATTGGCTTCATTTGTTTTTGAAAAATATCTCTCTTTTCTCGCTCGTAAGCGGATTGAAAAGTTTCAATTTTTATTTCAGAATTACGTTCAATTGTTTCCTCCAAAATTTCGATGTCTTCCATAAAGGTTTTGAAATAATTTAAGACACGAACACTTTTGGGTAAGGGCGAAAGTTCATCGGATGATGGTAAAGTACCATTTATTTGTGCTACAGTTTGGACAGGGGCCGCATAATGAGATGAAACATATGACTCTTCGATAAACCATGATTTCTCAGGTAAGTCCTTTTGAGTAACAAAAGATTTAGAAATGGGAGGAGCTTTTGAATAGTCATATGGTGTCCAATGTTGAACATTACTCATTTTAGATCGACTCTCGTCTTCAAGTTCTTCTTCTTCCTCAGTATCAAAAACAACAGCACGCACAATCGTATTATCAAGCAAATAATCCATACTGTAAATTTTTGGAATATCTTTGAATGCCTTGTGAAGAAACATAGAATTGTAGTCGCCAAGTGCAAATCCTTTATCGGGTCTCGGTTTTAAAGTAAATTTCTGAATTGTTGTGACAGAGTTCCCGTGTTTGTAAACAATGTTACGAAATTCTTTGAGTTGTTTTTCAAGATCAACAATATCACCGAGTAAGTCATCTATATACTTCCTTTTTCGTATTTTATGTTCACAAAAATCCTTTTTACAACTTTACAATTCTGTTTCTGTTTTTGAAAGTGTTGTTTGAAGACGTTCAACTTGCATTTTCAATTCACACTTTTCACTTTCAAGTTTCGAAATCAACTTTCCGTTTGACTCAATTACATCTTGCATTTTGCGTTGAAGATCTTGTTCTTTGTTGTAAGAATCTTGAAAAGCTTTTTCAAAACTTTTTGCATTTTTAATCTTGTCTTCCTGATTTGAAAGCTGAATTTTATAACACTCAATGTCTCTTGCAAGTGACGCATTTTGTTCTTTTAAAGCTTTATTTTTCTCGTTGCATTTTATGATTTGCAATTGTTGAGCATCCAGTTGTTTAGATAACAATATTAGGTCAGGGTCTGGATCAAATGATGGTTCATGTTGTTCTAAATGATCATCTTTATCATTCTCAATAGGATCATCAAATGAAACAACTGTGTCATCATCAAATATGACAACGGTGCTTATTTGTTCATCTGTTTGAGAGGATGAAGATGATTTAGATGGAACAACTTGCGCCATATCTGATTCATAAGCAGACGGTGAGACTATATCATTAATAAAGCATGCATTGAGGTCATGTACCTGAGACAAGCCGTCAGTGTCATACACTGGACCTAAATCATTAAGCTTAAGTTCCTGCATGTTGGCCATAAGCATCACAGCTGCATTAGCTTCTAGATCTTCCATGTCATCGTCATTGTGCACATTTTCCATGAAGTTGTTGTCCTGTTCTGGGAAATGTCCATCCTTTTCATCTTGAAGAGCCATAAG
>CM060705.1:427500-432500 GCA_030686995.1 Artemisia argyi
AAAAACACGATTTTTTCACCCAAAAACACCACGATTCGCCCCCGGTTAGCTCTGATGCCACTTGTTACTACCAAGAAACACGTTCCGGAGGACGCGGTTGATGGAAATACACCATGGTTTTAGAGATAGAAAGTAGAGAGAGAAAGGTGGAGAAAAGGGTTTATATTAACAAAGAATAAATGAAACAATACACACACTTTCCCACACCCCTCATGGAGAGTCATGAGGGGTATTTATAGGCTCATTACATCACATGTTTGCCTATATTACAATAATAGTCCCTAAAGTACTATTTGTATGATATCTAGTCCATTTCTGAGAGATACGCTCTAGAACCCGCGCTTAATCCGATGGGTTCTAATCAAACCAGATTAGGACCCGCACCAAACAGTCAGACTTCTTGACACATCAGTTCAGGACTCGTGCCTCAAGGAGCTCAGTCAACAAACACGGACAAACCTTCAGAACAAGAACTGGAAAATTTCTTCGAGTTAATGTTTGATGAATATTATGGTGGAACTTCAACAAATGCATCTCAACAACATTCCACTGCACCCGCTCAAAATCAACCACCACCACCACCACTGGATGCATCTACAACAATCGAAGCTGAAGCACCAACTACCTCAACATCATCTACATCTACTCAAGCCACTCCAGTACTTGAAACTGAACTACCAAGAGTTGATGAGCAAAATCAAAACACAAATTTTCAAGAAGAACCAACAAATAATTCAAACGATGTTGCGTTAGAAGAAGGAGAAGAAGTATTTGAAAACCCGTTTGCAATAGACTCTGCTGAATCTTCTTCAAGGTTACAAGAACCGTCTAACACACATACGTTAAACCCAAGGTACCCTTCTACGTTTCAATGGACAAAAGACCATCCAATAGAACAAGTTATTGGTGAACCTTCAAAGCCAGTTCAGACAAGGAGACAACTTGCCACCGATCTCAAATTGTGCATTTACATTTGCTCAATAAGCCTCAAAGAACCAAAGAACATTCGGGAAGCAATGGCAGAAAACCCTTGGATTGAAGCGATGCAGGAGGAACTTCTTCAATACCTGTTACATGATAGTTGGGAACTTGTTGAACGACCACTTGATAAACGCGTTCTTGATCTCAAGTGGTTGTGGAAGAACAAACTGGATGAGGAAATGACTGTAATTCGTAACAAAGCTCGTCTCGTGGCTAAAGGATATCCACAAGAAGAAGGGATAGATTTTGAAGAATCATGCGCGCCTGTAGCTAGACTTGAAGCAGTCCGGATTTTCTTAGCCTATGCAGCTCACAAAAACATCACAGTCTATCAGATGGACATTAAGACAGCTTTCTTGAATGGAACTCTGAAAAAAGAAGTGTATGTGAGTCAGCCAGAGGGATTTATCGACAAAGATCATCCAGACTATGTCTACAAGCTTAAGAAAGCCATATATGGTTTAAAACAAGCTCCAAGAGCGTGGTATGACGAACTATCATCTTTTTTGCTCAAAAACAATTTCACCAAAGGAACGGTTGATGACACCTTGTTTATCAAAAAAATCAAAGATGATATTTTGATCGTTCAAATTTACGTGGACGACATAATTTTTGGATCAACCAATCCTAACCATTCAAAACATTTTGAAAATCTCATGAAAAGCAAATTTGAAATGTCCATGATGGGGGAACTAAAATTCTTTCTTGGTTTACAAATACATCAATCCCCTCGTGGTATTTTTATCAATCAAGCTAAATATACAATAGAGATTTTGAAAAAACATGGAATGGAAAATTGTGATTCTGTTGGTACTCCAATGGTCACTTCACCAAAAATTGATGTTGATTTGTTTGGGAAACCCGTCGATCCGAAGAAATATCGGAGCATGATCGGTTCTCTCATGTACTTAACTGCTAGTCGACCTGATATTCAATTTGCTGTTTTTTTGTTAGCACGGTTTCAGGCAAAGCCTACCGAACTTCACCTCAAAGAGGTTAAAAGGATCTTTCGGTACCTACGAGGAACCATTAACATGGGACTTTGGTATCCGAAGGATTCGGGGTTTAATCTAACAGCCTTTTCAGATGCCGACCATGCAGGAGATCAAGTTACAGCAAAAAGTACATCAGGTGGAGCACAATTTTTGGGTGAAAAGCTAGTCAGCTGGTCGTCAAAGAAACAGGATTGTACTGCGCTATCAACCGCCGAAGCCGAGTATGTGTTTCTATCTGCGTGTTGTGCCCAAGTTCTTTGGATGAGGACTCAGCTCACAGATTATGGCTTTACTTTTGACAGAATACCTATGTATTGTGACTCAAAAAGTGCCATAGCCATCTCGTGCAATCCCGTACATCACTCTAAGACGAAGCATATCAAAGTCCGCTACCATTTCATCAAAGAACACGTGGAAGAGGGTACAGTTGAATTATTTTTTGTTAAGACTGATTACCAACTCGCCGATCTATTTACTAAAGCCCTTCCAAAAGAAAGGTTTGACTATTTAGTTCGACGAATTGGCATGCGAAGCCTAACTCCTGAGGAGCTAGAACGTCTTCTCGAATCTTCTTGAAAAATGTTTTCAAAATCGCTTCACTGTAAATATTTTTGAAAAAACAAAATACAAAATTTGAAAAACCAACAAAAACAAAATACAAAAATATAAAATTTCAAAAAATACAAAAACAATATAAAATCCAAAAATATTCTTCTCACGACATGTCTCTCGTATAAATCAATATTCTGTACGTTTCTAGAAATGTCATTCAACAATGATACGGACATGTACAGATGCTTGAATGGGAGTTCTTTTTAATGTTTTTCTAAAACATGTCGTTTCTCAAAAGTTTCTTCACGATGGCTTTCGTATACTTCTGTACGAAACCCGTGCTTCAAAGTGAAATCTTTTCAAAACATGGGTCCGGGTATAATAACTCAAAAAGATTTCAAATAAGGACCCGAATGATGACTTCTGATTATTTCAAATCATGGACTCGCATTTTCAAGGATGAAATCTTTTTCAACAAGTTCGAGTCTAAACAAACGAAAAAGACTTCAAACAAAAACTCGTTTTCAAAATAGTAATCTTGAGCACTTTTTCAAGATTCATCAAAAGATTTTTCAAAATCTTTCAAATGAGTGCTCAAGATAACTCCCTCAAAACCCTTAATTGATTTTAAAATGTGCTATCATTAAGGGGGAGTACAAAAACAAAATGTTCCGAATTCATGCAAAATGAAATCTGTCTATCTCTCCAAAAAGCTTTTTCTTAATCAGTTGATATCAAAAATATCACGATATGCTATTTTTGAGGGGGAGAAGACATGATTAAAATGTGATCAAAAATGTTTAAAGCCTGTGACTGAATCTCAAAAGAGCTAGACTCAGAATGTACCAATGAATTGACGAAGCTTAAAATGTCAGTAATCGAAAAGACTTGTCCTGGACTGGTAATAATTTCAAGCTAGTCTAACTAGTGATGTAAGCGTGTCTCGAATAGGACTTGTCTGAGTAGAATGTACCGTATCGAGAGACTTTCTTTGGACTTGATCAGGACGGGTAATAACTTCAAGCTAGTCTAACTAGTGATGTAAGCGTGTCTCGAATCGGTCATGTTCACTGAAAGTGGATCAATTCAAAAAGTGCAAACTCCTCACGCATGTGCAAATTTCTTAAAAAATTCATAAGCACATGTGAAGGGGGAGTCCTTCAAAAGAAACAAAAACTCTCAAAGTGTCAACAAAAATGTGTTTATATTCATAAACACTTTGAGAGATTTTCAATCAAAGGTTTCATGGCAATTATAGGATTCATGGAGTTATAAGGTGACTAAGGTTAGGGAAAACCGTCCTATGATCCGCCAGAGCCGGAGGGATCTACCCAAGGACAATTCCAATAAAGTAGAATTAGAAGTCCTTAGGTATGATTGAAAAAAGGAGAAAATGAGAAAGGAGAAAGAAGGGGTTGAAGAATTAAAAAGAAAAGTTCTGAAAAGGAGTAAAAAGAAATAGCCCTCCATATGTTCAACCTTAGGGCAGACACCGGGTTCAATTCATATGCTACTGGTTATTACTAAGGTGACACCGGTATTGAAGATAAAGACGTCATGGACCCAGTGACGCACTGCACTAAACCTTCTAGCCACTCAAGTTCTCTTAAAAGAGCTTGTTTCATTCTCACGGGGAACCGGCATAATCTATCGACCTGTCTCTTAGAGATGGTTGATATTGAAGCAGGAGACCTTTCCCTAATCTCCGCATAGGAAACCAAATGTGCACTTATCGAGTCTAGAGCCCCGAGATTCATCAAAAGATCTCATAGGAACACATGATCTTTCTACACTGGTTGTTCATCATTAACGACGCCAGATGTAAACTTAAGAGTCCTACGCAGATCTTAACAATCTGCCGAGAACGTTTATGAGAGGAATTACTTATGTATATTCTCAATGATTGAACGAAAATTCCTGCCAGGGTCAACATCAAGCAGCCCTGACAGCAGGTCACTTTGGTAATTCTTTATGGGTTACGCTTAGTGTTCACGGTGGTTTCAAATGGTCTACAGTCGTGGAGTGATCCCCAGCGACTCACCCAGTCATTGAGCTACTTAGTAGGTCTCGTAAGCTCTTTCGGGAGTATCTGATATGGGAACGGCCATGGTAAGGGTTAGAAGGAGTCTTCACACTATGCTGTTGACGATCTCTAATTCCTTATCTGTAAGTACCGGTTGTTTATTGCTAACTGTTTACCTGCAGCTATACATCATCTCCATGGAGAAAGATTCCACATGCTCATACATGCATCAACAAAGTCAAAGGAAAGTTCTCACAAAGATCAAAGGATAGCAACAGTCAAAGAAAGATTCTACGCCAAAAAGAAGAATCTACAAAGTAAAGTGACAAAGAT
Organism: Artemisia argyi; assembly: GCA_030686995.1. Taxonomy (NCBI): domain Eukaryota; kingdom Viridiplantae; phylum Streptophyta; class Magnoliopsida; order Asterales; family Asteraceae; genus Artemisia; species Artemisia argyi. Next base: position 432,385 of record CM060705.1, read on the forward strand.
CAACGTGAAAGAACGGGAATAACAAATGTATGTGTGACAAAGACTTACGACGTATGAGCATGTTGGAATGGCAGACAACCACCTCAAACACAGAAGTAACGAAAGGCAGATGACAT
>CM060705.1:437500-455000 GCA_030686995.1 Artemisia argyi
CTTACCGGATTTACCTCAAGAAAACGCATGCAACGAAAACAGATGTCGCTATAGCACTCGATAAGGTGGCAGACACACGCCCTCCGACGGAGAGGAGTTCACATTAATCCACCATACAAAGCACGAGCATCAATCAAGGGATTCGAAGCAAAAACCGTTCTCAAGCACCTTCCCATGGTGAAGCTAAAAACCATTCCGACATCCGATTGAACGAAAAGGGCAAAACCGTAATTTACCCACCGTCGTCCCCGGGAATGCATTCCCGTTGGATATTTCATGCAAACCATCCGATCCCACTATAGCCAACGCACACATTCCTCCAAGCCCAACAATACCGGCTCCTCCTACGGGACAGAAAGGGGTGGGGGTAAAATCGTAATTTCACCCCCACCCCTTCCGAATATTTTATATGCACCATCCGATCCCACCTAATCGATGCATACGACCTTCCCAGGCCCAGGGGAAGTCTGATGGGGCTGGGCATGCCTAAGCTGCCCAGCACCCCTCAGTGACCACCTCCCCCCTAAAGAGGCTTATTTTGTAGATAGCTAAAATACTTGGTGAACATTCAAGTGTGAGTAACATAATAATGGGTCAAAACTTGTAAAAATGAGATAATAACACCCCGTTTTTTTTTAATGGATCGTAAAGAATGGGTGTAGAGGCAAATTTTGGAACTTTTCTTTTTTGGAAAAAGTATTTTTTTTTTTTTTTTTTTTTTTTTTTTAATTAGGAAAAATAGGCAAAAAAGGGAAAAATAGGAAAAAAAAAAAAAAAGGAAATAAATTATGGAAAAATAGGGAAAATTATGGAAAAATAGGGAAAAGCTCCCAACAAAAATATAAAGTTGGAATTTACAGTTTTATTAATAAAAATAATTTTTTTACTTGTAAAAAATAGGTAAAAAAGGGAAATAATTATGGAAAAATAGGGAAAATTATGGAAAAATAGGGAGAAGGTTCCAATAAATTTTGGGTGGTGGAATTGACACTCTTTGAAAATAGGAGGCAGCATTTTGAGTGATTAGAACCACCATTTCTACCGTTTGCCCATTATTTTCTGCCGTTGTTGTATTCTCTACTGTGGACCATTTTATATCGATATAGCCATTTTCGTATCGATTTACTGTCAGGTTATGGTCCCAAACCATCTCATATGACCCTAGGAAGTGTCCCACGCCATCACTTATACTTTTAAAAATATGTCCAAAACGCTCAAAAAATGTGGATTATATATAGCCTTCATTTTCCACAATTTTTGGTTATTTTCAGCCCGAAAACGAAATAGCTCCATACCACTCCTACTAGTCCATGGTGGTCATAGGAGGTATTCGAAGTGATTAGAACCACCATTTTCATTCGTTTATCCATGATGAGGCGAAAAATGATCCGTTTTTAGGGGGTCATTTAAGCCCGAATCCGAATTTATTTGATCAAATATTGCCCTAAATCGTTCCTTTTGTGATTTTAGGTACTTGGAGAGTGAATTCTGGAAAAGAAGCCATTTTGGACGTTTTTGGAGCATAAAAGTGAAGAAAACGGCAAAGTCTCAAATTTCTATGTTGGGAACAGTGCATGAAGGCGTCAAGAGTAATTCTTGACGGCGTCAAAGTCCCAAGAATAAAATATCGTGGTTGATGACGGCGTCACACAGGCCGTCAGAAGTAGATCAAGGCCGTCCGAGGAAGTATTTGGCGGCGAGATGACGGCGTCACACCATTGCTCTTGACGCCGTCACCCCTATTTTCCTATATATAGTTTTCTAGTTTTTCACATTAAAAGGAGAGAAGTTTTGGAGAAACCCTAAAGACGAATTTGGTGCAACTTTTACAGGTTTTTCAAGGGTTCCAAACCCTTGATACCTTGCATTGTAATTGAGATAAGTGTTCTTCTAATTCAATCAATATGTCTATGTGTTGGTTGTCTATATCTTGTTCTTGTCTCAATTCCATTATGCTAGGCTAGATCTCTTTTGTGTTTGCTTAGATCTAATGAAACCTAGATATTGATTATGTGTTGATTACTTGTTTATTCTTGTCTTGGATGAATGATTTTATATGTTAGGCTTAAGAAAACTGGCAGATCTCCAAATGGTAACATGCTTGAACGTCTTAAGAAACATGAACCGAGGCGTACTAGGTCTTTATTGGTTGTATTTAATGCATGAGTCACTGTTTACAATCCCTATAGTTGTGCTGGGTCATGGTGTAGGAGGAGATAAGAGCTCATAGAATTGGGGAGTTATGTATGCCACCCCATGAATGGTATTAAGGAATACGATCCGTCATCCATGCAATTATAACAAGTAATTAACGTGTAAAAGATATCTAGGGAGTAGTGAAATCTAAGTAAACACATTTTCTCCAATTACTGCTCACAACTTTAATATAAATTAGTTTATTTTCATTTTTAGTATTTTATTTTGATTGTATCTTAGTTTTGGGTTAGTTGAATAGCAACTAATTCCGCCCACTCTTCCAAAACCCGAGATTTTACTTGCTTTCATAAAAATATAAAAACACAAAAATAATCATCCCTCACCTTTAGAACTAGTAATTAGGTTTTCTAATCCTAGCGACACTATTCCTAAGCTGAACGATCAATCCCCCGGTACTTGTCACTATACTATACTACAATGATCAGGTACACTGCCTGGTGGGGGTTGTAAGCTTCTCGAGATCCCTCGAGAGGTAAAGCCTGTTGCGATTCCCACGCATCAAGTTTTTGGCGCCGCAGCCCGGGGAATAGTTATTGTCTAGGTTAGAATTTCTTTTTATTAGGTCTACTTGCTAGATTCCTTTCTAGTAAGATTTTATTTTTTATTTTTAGGTCTTCGTTAGTCTATCTTTTTCTTTGTGTATTTGTTCGTAATTTCCATTGACTCTTCTGTTCACCATTATGGAGTACGCGAATCCACCATACCACCAACCACAAAGACCATTCTACCCTATTGACATCTCGAATTTCAAACAATATCGAGATGAACCCATATATGATGCGTGGACTCGTTTTAAAATTTTACTTCGAAAATTCCCTCATCATAGTTTCTCTTTAGCATCCCTAACCGAAATCTTTTACTATCGTGTCAACCGATGTGACCAAATGTGCATCGATGATTTTGCCAATGGGGGCCCTAGGGAATTAACTGCTGAAGAAGCATGGGATACCATAGAAGACTGTGCCCAATATTATTATAGAGTAGACAACCCAACAAACAACATCACAAATCAATCAAAAACAAGTTTGATGGAGCAAACAGGAAGTTTATCTGGGGATGATTACTTAGGGATACCTGTGTGGATGTCACCTAAAGCCATAGTACAAAGCAAACACATAGGTAATCTAGATAAAATGGAGGATGAGGTAAGTAACGTAAGCCCACCAAGTACCCCACAAATCCTACCATCATTTGAGGCACACACACCGCCCGTGACTTACCCGGAAGAAGTAGAGGAGACTATAGGAATCCCAACGGAGGTAGAACCTTTGGACCAAGTACCACTTGAGGATATAGGTTTGAATACTTGTAGTGATAACCTTACTCCTAGTTCTAAGGAAGTTCCTAGTTTTGATGAACCAGAGCCTCAACCAAAACCGTTACCTAATCTTCCATCCTTGGATGAAAATTTAGGAATTAAAGTAGGTTCCGATCCACCCATCAAACCATATAGTTCGGGTAGTTTTACGTTAAAGGTAGTGGACTCTAAGCCATGTAGAGAGGAAACCAATATAGGAGTGGAAAATGACCTTACATGCTTACATCACCCATTTATGATTGATCATAAGACACATTATGGGTTTAAACCGGGTTTATTAGGTCAAGATGGATTCCCAACTAGGAGTCTCTCGAAGTTGATAGAAGATGATTCCTTTCTAAGAGAAAATCTTAATCCGCCCACTAACCCGATTGAATTAGGTAAGGTTATGATGATAGGAGCACATCCCTTTGAGCATATAATTCATCCACCACTCTTTTCTCACGAGGCATATTTACACCCTAAGGGTGTGTATCGCTACTTTCACCCGCACTTAATCCTAAGTGTAGGGAAAACCTCACCTTTATCCGTGAAATAAGGGTAGAGTCAGGCTCGTGACTCGAACAAAAACAAGCACTTATTGGGAGGCAACCCAAGCTTTATTTATTTGTTTGTTTGTTTGTTTATGTGTTTGTTATTTGCTTCCGTATGCATGTTTAATTTTTATTGTTGGTTGATCATGTTTCGCAATTAAAATGTGGAAATACTTTACTTTGTTGTTTAGCCTAGTCTTAACTCCAACCTAAAAGTATTTTTGCGAAAGATAAGTGTAAGGGGAAACCCCAAATATGTTTTTAAGAAACAAACCGATCATGATTCTCCACAATACTAAGTGAACATGTATATTCATATTTGTTAGAGTCAAATGCTTGAATTAAGTCATAATGAAGTTTTGCAGGATTTTCCAGGAAGTAGGACCAAGTTTTTCCAGAAATTTTCCGGAAACTTAACATAAGAATTTCTGCAGATCACTTCTGACGGCGTCACGAGATTACTCTTGACGGCGTCACGTGTAAAAATCTGGAAATTTTACCTGTTTTCTTTTTCTAACGGAGTCTTACGGTTTTTGTGAATTATTAAGTTTTATAATCTCCAGGAAATCTGCAAACTTCATTCCACAAGCATTATATCTTATCTTGTTTTCTAGGATTTAGTAACTTATATAGATTGCCGCCGATTTTATGCGAGGTTGCTTTGTCTATTTTCTCAGGATTTACAGGTTATGTATGACAAGAAGATGATTTATATTCTGGAAGGGAAGCTTTGATTGTTCATTTTCTTGGAGGAAGATTTAACCTGGCCACCTTATTATCCATACCGAGCGAATCAGGGGAGTATTTGATTTCATTTTCTTTACTTTTTCACTTTTACATTCTTTACTTGAACATTGGGGACAATGTTCATCTTAAGTGTAAGGGGAGGGTAAAAAGATGATACCTTACATATGCACTTTCGCTTGAGTTTGTTTTGTTTAATGGTAGATGTGTAATAAAACTATGAGAAATACTTGTTAGTGCAATTTTAGCGCCAAATTTAAAATTTTTTACAACATTTAGGAGTGAAACTTTAGCCATAGCAAGCGTCTCATGGATAGGAGATTGTATGACTAGCATATAACCGTATATTCAGAAAAATTTTCCACCCAAATATGTGAGAATCGCCTTTAGATTTGATAGGAAAAGCATTCATTATTAGTGCTTATGAGTGTACCGGTAGCATTTAGATTCTAGAACTTGCGTTAGTGATGCATCCCGAGACCGCTAGTGAGACTACATTCGTGTAGTAGGATTTACTACATGATAAGAGGCATTAGGATCACCCTTGTGTTAAACCCGTATCATAATTACTTGACCATTTAAGTCATATTACTTGGCTAGTTAAGTCAACTAATTTTTCCCACACCCTTAGCGTTGTACTCATTATTAGTACACGATACCCCTAGTACACCCCTCCGAGCCTATCTTTTCGTTTCTAACTTTAAGCATCTTACTTAAAGGAAGAATTTGTTACACCCCACTTAAATGTACACCCAAATCGCCTTAGCCTTCCGTGTATGCGCTCATTTTTAGTGCATTATTGTTATTTGTTAAACCCTAAGTTAACTTTCTAATTGATTACATGGTTGCTAAGTCGAGTCATATCCTTGTACATATTGTTTTGGGACGATTGGGACTCATGGGTAAAGTACTTATTTATGGAGTAATGGGGAAGAACATCATTTTATTACCCCCATATGTACGTTAATCTTAAAAGTGCTCCAAGTGTTTTGATTTTCTTAATTCGAGTCATTAGATTAGTTTAAATGTAAAGTATGTAAAGATTCAAGTGTAAGGGGAATTCCCATTCTCTATGATGTATTATTTTGGATGGTAGGGTAGGAGTGTATGCAAAAAAAAAAAAATCGAAAAGTCAAAAAAAATATATATATAAAAAAATAAAAAATAAAAAATAAAAAAAAAAAAAAACATACGGACTACTATCCCTTTTCATTTTATGTTTTTGTTATTTCTCATTTATTAGCTTAAGTCGAGTCTAGTCTTGGCTTAGCAACGCCATATTGTACATGTAATTAACCAAGATTGTTAACTCGCCACCAGTAAAACTTCCGTTATCCAACAAAACCGTGTAATTCATATCCCTATACCTAACATTACAACCCTTTAAAAGACCTCTTTGATAGTTTATCCTAGGTGTTTACGCCATGTGGTGGAGGCTTGATCCTTTCCCAAGCCTATGGTAATCTATTTTGCTATGACAGGTAGTGAGAGATATCTTCCATTTCCATAATGTTATATTACTTTATTACACCCGAGAGATGTGAGTATCTAAACACTATTTGTGAGGTGCTAGTGTATGACCTCCGTGCTTGTCTATTGGTCTTTAGTGGAATGATTATTTGTTGTAATTACTTTTATATTAGTGTTAAATGACCCCTAACTTGTCTTTTGAGTGGAATAAAAGCGCATTTGCTTGAGGACAAGCAAATCTCAAGTGTAAAGGTATATGATGAGGCGAAAAATGATCCGTTTTTAGGGGGTCATTTAAGCCCGAATCCGAATTTATTTGATCAAATATTGCCCTAAATCGTTCCTTTTGTGATTTTAGGTACTTGGAGAGTGAATTCTGGAAAAGAAGCCATTTTGGACGTTTTTGGAGCATAAAAGTGAAGAAAATGGCAAAGTCTCAAATTTCTATGCTGGGAACAGTGCATGAAGGCGTCAAGAGTAATTCTTGATGGCGTCAAAGTCCCAAGAATAAAATACCGTGGTTGATGACGGCGTCACACAGGCCGTCAGAAGTAGATCAAGGCCGTCCGAGGAAGTATTTGGCGGCGAGATGACGGCGTCACACCATTTCTCTTGACGCCGTCACCCCTATTTTCCTATATATAGTTTTCTAGTTTTTCACATTAAAAGGAGAGAAGTTTTGGAGAAACCCTAAAGACGAATTTGGTGCAACTTTTACAGGTTTTTCAAGGGTTCCAAACCCTTGATACCTTGCATTGTAATTGAGATAAGTGTTCTTCTAATTCAATCAATATGTCTATGTGTTGGTTGTCTATATCTTGTTCTTGTCTCAATTCCATTATGCTAGGCTAGATCTCTTTTGTGTTTGCTTAGATCTAATGAAACCTAGATATTGATTATGTGTTGATTACTTGTTTATTCTTGTCTTGGATGAATGATTTTATATGTTAGGCTTAAGAAAACTGGCAGATCTCCAAATGGTAACATGCTTGAACGTCTTAAGAAACATGAACCGAGGCGTACTAGGTCTTTATTGGTTGTATTTAATGCATGAGCCACTGTTTACAATCCCTATAGTTGTGCTGGGTCATGGTGTAGGAGGAGATAAGAGCTCATAGAATTGGGGAGTTATGTATGCCACCCCATGAATGGTATTAAGGAATACGATCCGTCATCCATGCAATTATAACAAGTAATTAACGTGTAAAAGATATCTAGGGAGTAGTGAAATCTAAGTAAACACATTTTCTCCAATTACTGCTCACAACTTTAATATAAATTAGTTTATTTTCATTTTCAGTATTTTATTTTGATTGTATCTTAGTTTTGGGTTAGTTGAATAGCAACTAATTCCGCCCACTCTTCCAAAACCCGAGATTTTACTTGCTTTCATAAAAATATAAAAACACAAAAATAATCATCCCTCACCTTTAGAACTAGTAATTAGGTTTTCTAATCCTAGCGACACTATTCCTAAGCTGAACGATCAATCCCCCGGTACTTGTCACTATACTATACTACAACGATCAGGTACACTGCCTGGTGGGGGTTGTAAGCTTCTCGAGATCCCTCGAGAGGTAAAGCCTGTTGCAATTCCCACGCATCAATCCACCTGTTTTTAAATTCTTTTCCAATGGACATTATTTTACTGATAAAACCATTTATGTGCCTTTTCATTTGGATTTATTGGCCGGTTAGGGTCCCAAACAATCTCATATGACCCTAGGCGGCGACCCATATCATCACTTGTGTTTTCAAAAATATGCCCAAAAAATGTTCAAAAAGCTTGGATTATATCCTTCATTTTCAGCCATTTTTTGCCCCAGTTACGGAATGGGTCCAAATCCTTTCCACCAATCTATGGTGGTCATAGGAGGCCTTTTGAGTTGTCAGAACCACAAATTCATTCGTTAACCCACCTGTTGTGCCGTTCTCGAATTCTTTTCAACAAACCATATTATATCCGTAAAATCACCCGTATTCCTTAGGTTTTCCATTTATGCCAGTCATTTTGGGGGGTGTGGGGGGCGCCTTTTCCTTGATTCATTTCTCATATAAAACTTTCCCAGAGCCTCTAAGTTAGAAAAGTAGGTGTTTTTAAGTATATGGGGTGTTTTACTTGTTCGATTACTCATTATCCTTGCCCCTGCCTTGCCTTGGTGCCTTGCCTTGCCTTGGCCTTGCATTGCCCTTGTGGCTTGGCTTGGCCGTGGATTGGCCTTGCCCTCGTGCCTTGGTCCTTGCCCACGTGCCTTGGCCCTTGCCTTGCCCACATGCCTTGGCCTTGCCCACGTGCATTGGCCTTGCCCTCCTACCTCAGCCTTGGCCTTGCCCGCGTGCCTTGGCCCTTGCCTTGCCCTCTTACCTTCGTGCCCACGTGCCTTGGCCCTTGCCTTGCCCTCGTGCCTTGGTCGGGGGCCTTCGTGCCTTGGCCTTGCCCACGTGCCTTGGCCTTGCCCTCATGCCTTGGCCTTGGCCTTGCCTTCGTGGCTTGGCTTGACCGTGCCCTCGTGCCTTCGTTCCCACGTGTCTTGGCCTTACCCACATGCCTTGGCCCTTGCCTTGCCCTCGTGCCTTGGGCGTGCCTTGCCCTCGTGCCTTGGCCTTGCCCACGTGCCTTGGCCCTTGCCTTGCCCGCGTGCCTTGGGCGTGCCTTGCCCTAGTGCCTTGGGTGTGCCTTGCCCTCGTGCCTTGGGCGTGCCTTGCCCTCGTGCCTTGGGCGTGCCTTGCCCTCGTGCCTTGGGTGTGCCTTGCCCTCGTGCCTTGGGCGTGCCTTGCCCTCGTGCCTTGGGCGTGACTTGCCCTCGTGCCTTGGGCGTGCCTCGCCCTCGTACCTTGGTCGTGCCTTGTCCTCGTGCCTTGCTCGGGGGCCTTCGTGCCTTGTCCTTGCCCACGTGCCTTGGCCTTGCCCCCATGCCTTCGTGCCCACGTGCCATGGCCTTACCTGCGTGCATTGGCCTTGCACGAGTACCTTGGCCCTTGCCTTGCCTGCGTGCCTTGGCCTTGCCCGCGTGCCTTGCCTTACCCTCGTGCCTTGCCTTGCCCACGTGCCTTTGCCCTTGCCTTGCCCTCGTGCCTTGGCCGTGCCATGCCTTGCCCACGAGCCTTGGCCGTGCCATACCTTGCCCACGTGTCTTGGCCCTTGGTTGTGCCATGCCTTGCCCACATGCCTTGGCTCTTGCCTTGAGCCTTGGCCCTTGCCTTGTGCCTTGGCCCTTGGTGTGTTGGCCTTGTCCCTTGGTCATACTCACCTTAAGCCTCGAAGTCAGAAAAATAAGTGTTTTTAAGGATGTGGGGTGTATTAGGGAGGGAGGGGAGGGATGAATCGAAGCGACATAGGGCTGTGATGAGGCGAAAAATGAACCACTTTTAGGGGTCATTTAAGCCTGGAATTGAATTTATTTGATCAAATATTGCCCTAAATCGTTCCTTTAGTGATTTTAGATACTTTGGGAGAGAAATCTGGAAAAGGAAGCAATTCGGACGTTTTTGGAGCATAAAAGTGAAGAAAACGCCAAAGTCTTAATTTTCCTTGCTGGGAACAGTAGGTGACGGCGTCAAGAAGAAAATCCTGACGGCGTCAAGAGCAATTTTTCATGACGGCCCAGTACAGAATTGAAGGCGTCACGAGGTAGAGCGTCAAGAGTAAAATGCGTGACGGCCTGGAAAATGTTATAACGTGACGGCGTCAAAAGTAGATCAAGGCAGTCCGAGAAGTATTTTGGCGGCGAGATGACGGCGTCACCAATTTGTTCTTGACGCCGTCAGCCTCAATTTCCTATATATATTTTTCTAATTTTCATTCATAAAAAAGAGAAGTTTTGGAGAAACCCTAATGCCGAACTTAGTACGAATTTTACAGGTTTTTCAAGGGTTCTCAGCCCTTGATCCCTTTCATGTGTAATTGAGATAAGTATTCTTTTAATTCAATCAATATGTCTATGTGTTGGTTGTCTATATCTTGTTCATGTCTTAATTCCATAATGCTAGGCTAGATCTATCTTGTGTTTGCTTGGATCTAATGAAACCTAGATGTTAATTATGTGTTGATTACTTGCTTATGGTTGTATTGGATGAATGATTTCGATGTTAGGCTTAAGAAAACTGGCAGATCTCCAATTGGTAACATGCTTGAACGTCTTAGGAAACATGAACTGACGTGCACTAGGTTTTATTGGTTGTATTTAATGCATGAGTAAATTCTAATGATCCCATGTTAGGAGCTTCTTAGCCGGCTCGACATAGGAGTGAAGTAGGCACTCATAGGATTGGGGAATTAAGTGCGCCACCCCATGAATGGTATTAAGGAATACAATCCATCATCCACGCAACTATAACAAGTAATTAACGTGTAAAAGATATCTAGGGAGTAGTGAAATCTAAGTAAACACAACTTCTCCACTTATTGCTCACAACCTTAGTTTAATTTAGTTTATTTTCATTTCTAGTATTTTATTTTGATTGCATCTTTAGTATTGGGTTAGTTGACTAGCAACTAATTCCGCCCAAATCCTTCAAACCCAAGATTTTTACTTGCTTTCTAAAAAATATAAAAATACAAAAATAATCATCCCTCATCCTTAGAACTAGTATTTAGGTTTTCTAATCCTAGCGACACTATTCCTAGCTGAACGATCAATCCCCCGGTACTTGTCACTATACTATACTACAACGATCAGGTACACTGCCTGGTGGGGGTTGTAAGATTCTCGAGATCCCTCGAGAGGTAAAGCCTGGTGCGATTCCCACGTATCAAGTTTTTGGCGCCGCAGCCCAGGGAATAGTTATTGTCTAGGTTAGAATCTCTTTTTATTAGGTCTACTTGCTAGATTCCTTTCTAGTAAGATTTTATTTTTATTTTTAGGTTTTCTTTAGTCTATCTTATTTCTTTGTGTTTTTGTTCGTAACTCTTCACCGCCTGCCATCATGGCAACCGACGAATCCTCTAACCTTTGGATCACTAGGAGTCGTAGTTCCACTAGAAGCCTTGTCTTGCCTTATGCAGAACCCGAAAGAGAAATGCATAGATTAAGACAATATCACTCAACTTCTGAACCATCTAGCGTTGCCATCAATTTTGATGCACCCCTTTCTGAAGAAAATTCAGAAAATCATGTTACAACCCCTAGCTCCCAACCCAACGACGAGATGAGTACCCCCGCAACTCCCATTCCTAAGCGTCTTAAGGACTACTCCTCCCCAACCCCTCGTGGCTTCTCAAACGCCATTGTCTACCCAAACGAACACACCAACGAGGTCTTGCATGCGAACGATGTTTGGCTTGTCCAAAGTGTGTGTAAGTTTTGTGGATTAGATGAGGAAGATCCAATTCAACACATTAAAGACTTCTTGAAAATAGTAGACACCCTCCATACGGATGGGGCTACTAGAGACACGTCCCGATTGCGATTCTTTCCTTTCACCCTATATGAAAAAGCCCATGAATGGTATGATAAACTTCCTTCTAAATCTATTTTCACATGGAAGCAACTCATATCCAAGTTCTATGAGAAGTTATTTCCACCTGGAAAAACCTCAGCATTTAGAGATAGGATCCTCCGTTTCCGAAAAGGGAAGGACGAACCCTTCCATAAATCGTGGGTTAGATTCAAAGATTTAATAAGACAAGTTCCCCATCATGGCATTGAGCTCTGGCTCTTGGTCCAAATCTTCTACGACAATGTCTCCTCTAATGATCGAAACGGAATCAACCAATCTAGAAAAGGGAGATTGGCTAATCTTAGTGCCGAAGAAGGATGGGATAGGATTGAAGAATATGCTCAAGACCAGGATGACACTTGGGATGAACCTGATTCGACTCTCAGCATTTCTGAAATCACATCAGATCGGTTGAGAAAAATTCACAAAAGAGTGGAATACCTAGCTGGGTCGCAGTTACCTAAACAACTTTTGAATCCTTACTTAATCTGCGATTACTGTGGGGGCCCGCATGAGGTAGAAGAATGCGGAGGAGCAGCCACAACTGAACATGCATGCTTGTCAGGAGGGGACATCTATGCTGATCCCTCCCTTCTGCCTTTTTACCAAAATGACGATTACACCCTCTGGGGAAATCTGGTAAAGAGAAAAGAAGGAGAGGAAGGCCCTGAATTCGAAATCAGGAGCACTTTTGAAGATGACCTTGGTCACTTCACTCAAGAAAAAGGCTTGCAAATGAAAGGTCTTAATGAACTTTTCGACGAGCAGCAGGATGACATTGGAGAATTTTTCAACAAGCTTAACTTAGCCATAGATAATCTTGAAATGCCATCGGTAAGCAAAAAAGACCCCATACTCGCGATAACCACTCGAGCTGGAACAACAACCAAGGACCCACCTTACCCAAGCTCGTCCCCCATCGCCCCTGATCCAAACAAACCTGGCGAGGAGGAGGAGGATGTAGGCAGCAAGACCCCCGACCAACCTCCCTTGACGACCCCTTCCCCATCAACCCTACCTAATCAACCTTTAAGAATCCCGTTCCCATCCCGATTAAGAAACCAGAAAACTGAGAGTGATAATAAAAGATTCTTGTCATACCTAAAAGATTCGGTTGTCACCATACCCCTCCTTGATGCTTGCTATCACATGCCAAAGTATAGCGCATACTTTAAAAAACTACTTGCTAACCGGAAGAAACTCAAGGGTCTTGTGACCCTGGGGAAGAATGCTCAGTGGTGACCCATCGAGGGCTACCAAAAAAGGTAGACGATCCAGGCAGCTTCACCCTGCCTTGCTCCATAGGATCTCTATCAATCAAGAATGCTCTTGCCGATTTGGGAGCGAGTATCAATCTCATGCCTCATTCTATGTTCCTTAAATTAGGATACTCTGGATTAAAGCCTACCCGTATGAACATTCAACTAGCTGATAGATCAGTCAAGTACCCCGTAGGGATATGCGAGAATGTGCTAGTCAAAGTTGGGAAATTAAAATTCCCAGTCGACTTCGTAATCCTGGATATGGAGGAGGATGACTTGGTACCCATCATCTTAGGGAGAACATTTCTTGCTACCGCTCGTGCAGTCATTGATGTTTATGACGACAAATTAACCTTACGAGTGGGAACCGATAGCACAACCTTCGACATTAAGGATTATATGGACCTCTCCCTCGAAGCAGCTAACCGGCTCTATTTCATTGGGGAGGTCGATGAACTCACATATGTCATTGATAGTTGTGTCGATGAACAGATCGAGGAAGGCTGGCTACGGGACGAGAGTTTTCTGCCTTTGCTAGAGGTAGAAAAGACGGAGGATGTTGGTGCAGTCTCCTTCTACCCCAGACAAGAGACAACAGAGCATATTGAGCTCCGAAAGCCCGAAAACAAGCTTAAACCTTCTATTATCGAACCTCCTGAGTTAGATCTTAAAGAGCTTCCTAACCATTTAGAGTATGCCTTCCTTCAGGGAGAGGACCAACTACCGGTAATCATAAACTCTTCCTTGGAACATGGACAAAAAGCTAAACTCTTAGAGGTCCTAAAGAAATATAAGGGAGTACTCGCATGGAGTGTAGCCGACATTAAGGGGATTGACTCAACTTTTTGCACACATAAGATTCTCATGGAAGAAGATTATAAACCTATTGTGCAACCTCAGAGGCGGGTGAACCCCAATATTAAAGAAGTAGTAAAGAAAGAAGTCATCAAACTTCTAGATGCAGGATTGATTTACCCAATCTCGGATAGCCCATGGGTCAGTCCTGTACAGGTTGTACCTAAGAAGGGTGGAATGACTGTAGTTAAGAATGACAAGGGTGAGATGGTGCCCCAGAGAACGGTCACTGGATGGCGGGTATGCATTAACTATCGGAAGCTCAATGATGCCACGAGGAAAGATCACTTTCCCTTACCATTCATTGATCAAATGTTAGAGAGATTGTCTGGACACGAGTACTATTGCTTCTTGGATGGATTCTCTGGGTATTTTCAAATTCCCATAGCACCTGAGGACCAAGAAAAGACCATGTTTACTTGCCCTTATGGAACATTTGCCTACAAAAGGATGCCTTTTGGGCTATGTAACGCCCCCGCCACTTTCCAGCGATGCATGACCGCAATCTTTCACGAACTCATGGAAGACAGCATGGAAGTGTTCATGGATGACTTTTCGGTCTTCGGGAACTCCTTCGACCGCTGTCTTGCTAATCTAGAGAAGATGCTTAAACGTTGTGAGGAAACCAACTTGGTGTTAAACTGGGAAAAGTGTCATTTCATGGTAAAAGAAGGGATTGTGTTAGGGCATAAGATCTCAGGGAACGGAATAGAGGTGGACCAAGCTAAAGTTGAAGCTATATCTAAGTTACCATACCCCACGACTGTTAAAGCAATACGCAGCTTCTTGGGGCACGCCGGGTTTTATCGGAGATTCATCAAAGACTTCTCCAAAATAGCTCGGCCAATGACTCAATTGCTTGTGAAGGATGCTCCGTTCGATTTTTCCCAAGAATGCAAGGATGCATTCGATCTCTTAAAAAAGGAACTCACACAAGCTCCAATCATGATCACACCCAACTGGGAGTTACCGTTTGAAATCATGTGTGACGCTAGCGATTTCGCTGTCGGGGCTGTATTGGGCCAACGGCGTGACAAGCTTTTCCAACCTATTTACTACGCTAGCAAAACCATGAATCCCGCTCAAGAGAATTACTCCACCACCGAAAAATAATTATTAGCCGTAGTGTTTGCATTCGACAAATTCCGACAATATCTTGTCCTTTCAAAGACAGTCGTTTTCACTGATCACTCGGCTCTTCGATATCTTTTTGCAAAGCAGGATGCTAAGCCATGACTAATTCGGTGGATCTTGTTGCTACAAGAATTCGATGTTGAGATTTGCGATAAGAGGGGGCGGAAAATCTAGCCGCAGATCATCTATCTCGTCTTGAAAACCCCTTGGATAAGCACGATAGAAGTGAGATTAGGGATTCATTTCCTGACGAACAACTCATGTTAATGATTGATTCGGAGCCTTGGTACGCCGATTTTGCTAATTATCTCGCAAGTAGACTAGATACGAAAGAAAAAGGTTCTTTTCTCAGTTAAAATACTACTTTTGGGATGAACCATTTTTATTCTGAAGGTGTCCAGACCAGATTATAAGACGCAATGTTTCGGAAAGTGAGGCAGTAAAGATTATGAGGGAATGTCACTCTGGTCCCTCTGGAGGGCATCATGGGATAAACACCACCGCCCGAAAGATTTTCGATGCGGGATTCTATTGGCCCACAATTTTCCATGATGTCAAAGAGATGGTGCAGGCATGCGATGCATGTCAACGGGCCGGGAACATATCACATAGGGATGAAGCACCTCAGAATTTTATACAAGTATGTGAGGTCTTCGATGTTTGGGGAATTGACTTCATGGGACCCTTTCCATCTTCAGGGGGGAACGAATACATTCTAGTTGCCATCGATTATGTTTCAAAATGGGTTGAGGCACAAGCCCTTAGGACCAATGATGCCAGAGTAGTTATTCATTTCCTGAAAAAGCTTTTCTCTAGATTCGGGATTCCTAAGGCTCACATCAGTGATAGGGGGAACCACTTTTGCAATGCACAAATGGAAAAGGTCATGAAGAGGTATGGAGTATCCCATCGGTTCTCCACCGCCTATCATCCACAAACCAATGGCCAGGTCGAAAATACCAATAGGGCTATTAAAAGAATACTTGAAAAGACGGTTAGTCAAAATAGAAAAGACTGGTCATTTAAACTCGACGAAGCCTTGTGGGCATTCCGAACCGCCTACAAAACACCTATTGGAACGACCCCGTTTCGCATGGTGTATGGTAAGGCATGTCACTTACCAGTGGAATTAGAACATAAGGCTTATTGGGCGCTAAAGACATGTAACTTAGATTACACAATTGCTGGAACTAATAGGTTCTTGCAATTACACGAGCTTGATGAGCTTAGGTTAGAAGCCTACGAATCTTCCATCACATATAAAGAGAGAGCAAAAAGATGGCATGACCAGAGAATTAAGAAACCCAAAGAATTTTCAGAGGGAGACAAAGTCCTATTGTACAATTCTCGGTTGAGATTATTTTTGGGAAAACTTAAGTCTAGATGGTATGGACCGTTTACGGTGAAGAATTCCTCTAAAACTGGAGCCGTGGTGTTATTAGACGATGAAGGTAGGGAATTTACTGTTAACATACAACGTGTAAAACATTATCAAGAAAATAACAATGAAATGATTAGTGAGGAGGATGTGACGTTTGATGATGAGGTCACGTAGTAACCCATGACCTTGAGTCTAGCTACAAGACTCGTAAATAAAGAAAAGCGCTTCTTGGGAGGCAACCCATGTTTTGTGTGATTTTATTTTGTTTGTTTGTTATTTGCTTTCATATGCATGCTTTATTTTTATTGCTGGTAGATCATGTTTCTCAATTAAATAGTGGAAATACTTTACTTTGTTGTTTTGGCCTAGTCTTAACTCCACTTAAAAGTATTTTTGCAAAAGATAAGTGTAAGGGGAAACCCCAAATATGTTTTTAAGAAACAAATCGATTATGATTCTCCACAATATTAAATGAACATGTATATTCGTATTTGTTAGAGTCAAATGCTTGTATCGAGTCATAATGAAGTTTTGCAGGATTTTCCAGGAAGTAGGACCAAGTTTTTCCAGAAATTTTCCGGAAACTTAACATAAGAATTTCTGCAGGTCACTTCTGACGGCGACACGAGTTAACTCTTGACGGCGTCACATGTAAAAATCTGGAACTTTTACCAGTTTTGTTTTTCTAACAGAGTCTTATAGTTTTTGTGAATTATTAAGTTTTATAATCTCCAGGAAATCTGCAAACTTCATTCCACAAGCATTATATCTTATTTTGTTTTCTAGGATTTAGTAACTTATATAGGTTGCCGCCGATTTTATGCGAGGTTGTCTTGTCTATTTTCTCAGGATTCACACTCACAGGTTACGTATGACAAGAAGATGATTTATATTCAGGAAGGGAAGCTTTGATTGTTCATTTTCTTGGAGGAATATTTAACCTGACCACCTTATTATCCATACCGAGCGAATCAGGGGAGTATTTGATTTCATTCTTTTTACTTTTTCACTTTTACATTCTTTACTTGAACATTGGGGATAATGTTCATCCTAAGTGTAAGGGGAGGGTAAAAAGATGATACCTTACATATGCACTTTCGCTTGAGTTTATTTTGTTTAATGGTAGATGTGTAATAAAACTATGAGA
>CM060705.1:3671112-3833612 GCA_030686995.1 Artemisia argyi
CAGCCAATCCAACATCTTCACTTGAAAACTGCACAAGCCGGCGTGCAATGTAAAGCGGCTGTTCTCCAGCTTCCAACGTCCTCGCCAGCCAATAAATCGATGCATTTGCATCACTTCCTCTCATCGACTTATGTAAAGCACTTATAAGATTGTAATGCTGTTCACCGTCTTTGTCATAAGAAAGATGCTTACTTTGCAACGCTTGTTTTGCATCATCTATACTCAAACTCAAAACAACATCAACATTCTTATCCAAATCCAATACATTATTCCCATTGTAACCTAAGCGTGCAGCAGCAGTAATAGCCGATATTTCCAAAGCATTAAGGGCCACACGCGCATCTCCATCACAATGTTGCGACAAATACTCAACAACCTCATCACTAACTTGAATCTCCTTCGGCATAAACCCTAAACTACAAACCAACCCATTGTCACGATCATCCCTAGCACGTTTAAGAATAGTAGCAATATGACCCGGTTCAAGCAAATTAAGGGTAAGCACTCTACAACGAGACAACAAAGGCGTAATCAAATGAAACGAGGGGTTCTCAGTAGTAGCACCAATAAACACAATACTACCATCCTCAATGACCGGCAAGAAGGAATCCAACTGCGACTTATTAAACCTATGAACCTCATCAACAAACAACACAGTCCTGACACTATTAATACCATTTTTCTTAATTCTCCTCGCCTCGTCTACAACGTCCCTAACATCCTTAACACCAGCAGTAACAGCAGACAGGGAAACAAACCGATACGAGGAACTTAGAGAACACGAATTAACAATGGCACGGCCGATAGAAGTCTTACCAGTACCAGGTGGGCCCCATAGGATAAAGGAAGGAAGGCGATTGGCCTCGATAGCTGATCGAAGGAAAGACGACTTGTTGGAGAGGAGATGGTCTTGTCCTATTATGTCGTTGATTGTGTGGGGACGCATTCGCTCTGATAATGGCTTTTCGCTTCGAGAAGGTTGTTTTCTTTTTTTACTACTAACTACTGTTTGTTGTTCTTTTTGTTGAGGTTGATGTTTTTGAGGTTGTTGTTGTTTGGGGTTGTCGGGTGATTTTGTCTTTTTGACGTTGTCGAAAGAGAAGAAACGGTTGATTTTGGGTTGAGTGGTAGTGGTGGGAGAAGTAATAGAGGAAGATTGATTGTTGAGAATCCATTCGGTGGCATCAGAAAGTGAAGAATTACTACCACCGGTGGCTGAGAGGGCTTGGGATATTAAGTCATCGGAGAAACCCATCTCAGCCAAAAGCTGCTCTTTTTCTTTTTCTTTTTCTTTTTCCATTTCCATTTCCCGCTTTTCTTCCCTCTTTTGGTCTTCCTTGGAGGATGAATGGGTTTAAATTAATTTGGGGAAATTATCACCCCAAATCATCTCCCCAACTATTTGTACTACTTTGTCAACTAGTTTCATGTTGGCTACTTGGCTTAAGAAAATGTTGTTGACCATTAGGTGTACTTGGTGTTATTGTATCATGTTGTCTACTTTATTGGGTTGGGCAGGTTTTGACATTTACTCATTTAGAAATTTGACCCCTAACCCAACCTTGTGGGCTCCTCTGGAAAAGTTAACGTGGTTATTCATTGCATGCACCTCCCCTGATGTTCCTCTTGCAAAGTTTATGACTCGTTGATGAACCTCGTTTTCTAGTATTTGTTGACCTTCCTTGGTGGTTATGGATTATTTATGACATGCAAGGTTGTAAATATCGCTCGGCGGTACCTCGGCGGTCGACCACCGCCAAGCGCCAAGACCGATATGGCAGCGATATATCAGTGATATATCGGAGACCATAAATTATAAAGAAATATGAAAAAAAACCCTAGATCTAGGCTAGATCTGAAGTAAATATGAAAAAAAAACCCCTAGATCTGAAGTTAAACGGCGTTGACCGGCGTGAATCTGAAAAAAAAAACCCAGATCTGGCGTTGACCGGCGTTGACCGGCGTTGACCGACCGCCGCCAAGGCCGATTTTTGACCGATTTTGACCGCCAAGCTCCGATTTTGACCGATTTTGACCGATTTTGATCAAAACGCCAAGTTAGACCGATATGGGAAATATCGTGGCGGTGGACCACCGCCAAGCGCCATGGCGCCGCCATATCGGCCGCCATAACCGATTTTTACAACACTGATGACATGGGAGTTTGTGGTTGTTCACAAGTTATTTTGTTGGGTTAAAAACTTTGTTAAAAAAAATAGTAAAATAAATAAATAAAAATTATAGGTGGCAAAACGGGCGGACCTTAATCATCTCTTTTAACTCCCTAATCCTAGTACACCCTTCCATTAATGTAGCCATTCCTGCAATGGCATTTCATCTAATATAGTTGCATTGAGGTGATTCTAGTGTTTGTCAGCAAAGAGTACGTGATTCTAGCATTTGACACACAACGAGTATATAGCGTTTGAAATTCATTCATTCACAAGACTTGACTTAGGCATATCATCAAACACCTTACATGCATATTCAACTATCAATTATAAATTTACTAACCTCTAGTTAACAAATTTAATAACTAATTTGAGTTAGGCATATCATCAAACACCTTATATGCAACAATTTCATAACTAAATACCTTTAAGTAAAAACCTCTAATGAACTAATCAACTATATTAAACCACAATTTCAGTTCAAATTCACATATTAAACGCCACAATTTCAGTTCAACAACAACGAATCGCAACCCCTATTGAGGTAATTAACTAACAACGAATACCTGAGCAGGTTTGTTAAGTGCGGGTGAGAGCGATTTGTTAATTATGTGCAGAACATGAGTCCGTTCGAGCATAGATGAGTTTGAAGACTTTGAGCAGTTTGTTAAATGGGGATGTTTGTTAATTGGGGGTATTTTGAGTTATTTGAAGAGAATAGAATTTAAGCTAATTAAAAGGATTTTTATAGCATATATACTGTAATGCTTAATAAATCACTAAGTTGCCTTAAATGGAATAGACTTTCAGTTAGAATTTATATATATAATATCATTTTTTATTTAAAGTGTAGTAAAACTAGGGCCGAGCATCGAGCCAAAATCGAACTGAATTAAAAACCGATTTTGAGTAAAACACGAATCGAGAACTGAACCAAAATGAACCAAGTCAAACCAAAACTGAACCGAACCAGTTCGGTTTGGATGATTTAGGTGCATTTTTTTGTTTTCGCCCTTACCGAGCCGAACCAAACCAAACCGAATCCAAAAACCATAAATATGTAAAGCAGAAAACCGAACCGAGTAAGGTTGGTTCGGTTTGGGTTGGAACGGTTCGACTCGGTTTTTCGTTGGTTTGCTCACCATTAAGTAAAATTATACATTTGCTCACACTTATAAAAAGCATAGGTAAAACCATACATTTGCTCACACTTACAAAAAGTATAGATAAACAATACATTTGATCGCACTTGATAAAAAATATAGGTACAAACATAGACTTTTGCTCACACTTACAAAAAGTGTGGGTAAAATACTAACTTTTACTCATACTTTACAAAAAGTGTAGGTAAATCTTCATATCTGCTTATACTTTTTATAATATGTAAGTAAAACTTACACATTTGCTTACACCTGTCAAAATGCGTGAATAAAACTTAATCTATGCTCACACTTTTTTCTAAAAGTAAGGATATGTGGATGTTTGCTCACACTTTTTACACGTGTCATCAAAAAAAGTGTCACTAAAAGACCTCTTTTCTTGTAGTGTGCTTATAATATGGTAATGTTCAATTCTCACCAACTAATATGTGGTTACTGATCTCGTAAGTCTTGATCACTTGTATCACGAAACCATAAAAAAGGCATATATTGTGTCAATGTGTTAGTTATATATATGCAAGCTAGACTGGCCGAGTAACATGATCTTGATAAAAAAAAAAAAAAAAAAAAAAAAAAAAAAAAAAAAAAAAAAAAAAAACATTGGCGGATTGCTCCCCGATATGAAATTTCATCCCTTGCAAAAACATTCTTTAGTATTTGGATCATTAAATATGCATGGCTTGTAGAACATCTTTAGGCTGATCACTTACCATTCCCGTTTCCTTAATGGCTTAAGGTTAGTTAATGTAAGCATATAACTCCATAGTGGAAGTGTTTTGGATAATAGAATTCTTAAAAGTCCTAGCCAAATTAAATGCTATGGATGAATAGATCAATCATAGCTGTATATGAAATTGTTATTGTTCATATAGAAATATGATCTAAGGGGACATAACTTATCCTTCCCCATTGTGAGGTTGGATTGTATGCAGGGACAGAGCCAGAAAGAAATATGACCGGGTGCACAAATTTTTTTTAACCGTAATATAATAGAGTTAAAAAGTGGTGAAAACGAAAATTTCATTAAAACGATAAATAAATGAACATATTACCTTCTAATTAGTGATTCTACTATCTCCATAGCAAAAAAACACTTACGCGCACCCTCATTTTTAATATTAATAAGTTCTTCTTTCTCTATTACATAAGTTAAAGTGCCGTTAAAATAATCATCACTCATCCGATTACGCAAATCAGTTTTTATTAGCTTCATTTTAGAAAAACATCTTTCAACCGTCGCAGTAGCAATAGAAAAGTCTAAAACCAACTTCATTTAAGCATCACTTTTCGCGCGCGCGCGCGCACACACACACACACACACACACACACACACACACACACACACACACACACACACATATATATATATATATATATATATATATATATATATATATATATATATATATATATGACAACAATAAAAATGCCCCATGACAACACAATTGGGGTACTATTCATATTCTAATATATTGTTGACTATCACTTAAACTTGTTATCCCTATTTGTTTTAATAGAAATTGCATAGTTATTCACTTATTCTTATTGTCCTGAGCCCTTATTGATAATGATAGACTATACGAAACCAACAAATTAGTCAAGATTTCATACAACCAATCAAAACATGAAAATTTTAAAAGACATAATAAACAAATGAAAGATATATGTTACGACTTATGAACCTTTTTCATCTTTGTGGTGTTGGTTCAATTTTGAATTTTGTAAATTGTTAGGATGATAAATAAACTTGTTCCATTAAAAAAACTATTTCATAGGCTTTTGTGCTTTAATTTATTAAACTTGTTTCATCTTTGGGTTTTTACAAAATTTTATATTTATTTTTTATTTGTAAGTATACGAACTAAATAATACTAAAGACACATTTTAATGCACTGGGTGTATTTAAGATACATTTAAGAAAAATCGATAAGTTTATCAAAAATTAACACTATATCGAAAAAATCCATGGGGTGCACGTGCACCCACGGGCACCCCCTTGGCTCCGTCCCTGATTGTATGTTTTTCTTCCAGTAATATTATTTCCTTTCTCCGGTAAAAAAAAAAAATGTATAATTTACTCAAATAAAAATTTTAGAGTTGCAGATACAAACAAACAGAGAAAGACTTTGTTGTTCCCTTGCCTTTATTATTTTATTAAAAAAAATTAAAAAATAAATACTACCTCCGTCCCATAATAAATGTCCACTTTGACTTTTCTTAGTCTTTCTTATTAAACTTTGACCATAAATATTTACATTTGTGTTATATGATACTTTATGAAAAATATATAAATGGATTGGGTTTTAAATGTATTTTTTATTTGATATAATTTTCATCAAATATTATATAACGCAAATAAAAATATTTACGGTCAAACTTGAACAAAAAAGACTCAAA
The DNA here is from genome assembly GCA_030686995.1 of Artemisia argyi. Taxonomy (NCBI): domain Eukaryota; kingdom Viridiplantae; phylum Streptophyta; class Magnoliopsida; order Asterales; family Asteraceae; genus Artemisia; species Artemisia argyi. The sequence continues at coordinate 3,676,841 of CM060705.1, forward strand.
AAATTCAAAGTGGACACTTATTATGGGACGGAGGGAGTAATAAAATAAATAATAAAAGTTTATTATTAACAAAATCCATGCATGGTGGTTTTATCAATCTCTCACCTAGTCTTCTTGTGCTTTATAAATACACACAACTTTGTTGGCAAATTTCAGCAAGCAACAGAAGATGGGTATTAACGGTGATACAAAGTATTCCCGTGATCGATCTGCAGGATTTCCCAAACCAATCATCAAAATTGTTAGCTGCATGTGAAGAGTGGGGCTGTTTTAGGTTGGTCAACTTCAATGAAATACTTCCCAAGACACTGATGCTGGAGATGCAGGCGGTGGCCCGGTCACTTTGTGATTTACCGGAGCAGATCAAGCGCTGGAACATCGACCACCAAGTCCCCGAAGATGGATATGCTGCTCCGTCGCCCAAATACCCATTCTATGAGGCCATAGGAATGCAGGACTTTACGTCAACTCCTGGTGTTGACCTTTTTTGCTCGCAATTAGATGCCACGCCTCAGCAAAGGTACGTACGTACGTAGGTTCATACATACAATATATATATATATATATATATATATATATATATATATATATATATATATATATATATATGATTTTTTTAATTTTGGTATGCATGGCATGTGTTTCATTCAGAGAGACGATTAGGAAATATGCTGAAGCTATAGATGGGATTGCTAGGGAGATCGTAAAGAAAATGGGTGAAATTTTAGGAGTGAAAAGTGAAAACTTAAAATTCGAGAATTGGAAATGTAAAAGCAGGATAAACAAATACCATTTCACCCCTCAAAGTTTTGGAAGCTTGGGTGCGCCGGTGCACACAGACTCTGGTATCCTAACCCTCGTCCATGATGATGAGGAAGGCGTTGGTGGTCTAGAAGCTATGAGCCCCTCTGGCGACTTCGTCCCCTTCGATCCATGGCCCGGCACCCTTTCTATTCTCATTGCTGACATGGCAACAGTAATTAACTATATATATACATACATTTGTTTATATAACTAACTAACTAACTAACTAAGTAAGTAAATTAATGGAAGCAGGTGTGGAGCAATGGAAGATTTCGCAATGTTAGGCACAGGATTGTAAGCAAAGATGGAAAGTCACGAGTGTCGGTTACATCGTTCGTTACAGGAGTAGCTGAGATACTTGAACCGTTACCGCAACTTGTGGATGATCATCACCCTCACTTGTTCCTCCCTATCGATTGTGAAGGCTCCAGGAAACTGAGTTACTCAAAGAATTTGCACGATGGTGAAGCTCTTGCACTCTTGCAATCCGACAACGTTATTCAAACTTGAAGTGGGTGAGGAGGTGTCAAGGTGGTTTGAGCATGCATGAATAAAAGCTACTTTCATGGGATGCATGAATGAATAAAAGCTTCTTTCTGTTCGTTTGTCTTGGGGTTAATTAGTTTAGCCTCTTAATTTTCCATTTCTGTCACTCGAGTGTGTGCAACTTTTTAATTAGTTATTTTGTTATTGTATGCGCCTAGTCATAGGCTGTGATTTCCAGTTCAATAATTAATGCATCCTATTAAGACCCTTGGTAATGATGTTGTGAGCCCAAAATGCACCACTCCCTCAGGCGTTTTAAGTGAATATTTTGGTTCCAGCGTTTTGTAGACAACGATCCTTGTCTTCCACCTAGCTCCCTCTCTATTCACTTTTTCCAAACAATCACAAATTCTTATTCCTTTCTCTCTCACATTTTTTTTTATTATAAAAATATTTAAAAAATAATAATATTATAATAAATAATAACCCATAACGTACAATACACTCATTACCACTGCTCCACTTCTTCTTCAAACGCTACTATGCTGAGTGACTGAATTACTACTACACGGTGCACGACACCATATTTGGAGCTTTATCTTACTGTTATTTCATGTGCTCCATCTTTGTTAATTTGATTTCCTAACATCCATGATGCATTGGATTGGATTGGATTCAATATCTTCATCTCTAGTACCATACCTACGTGTGCTGCCGGTGCCGGTGTCAGTGAAATAATAATAATAATAATAATAATAATAATAATAATAATAATACCCATATTGCTATATTAATTAATTAATCAATGTTACTCTTCATTATTATTATTATTATTATTATTATTATTATTATTATTATTATTATTATTATTTTTGTCAGTTTTCTTATTCAATCTCTCTCTAATTTAATATCATGATTAGAATGCAACTCTCGGTGTGTTAAGGGGGTGGCAGTCATGATTCGATGCCTCCCCCATGATTCGTCACCGGTGGCGGAGCCAGGAAATTAGCACATTGTCACGACCGGCCTACTCGATACGATTATTTTCAAGGTTCACTGGTACAAAAAGTTGTATTGGTCACGCCAAATGTGTGACGATATGCCTATAGTCACACACATTTTTTTCGTTGTGTGTCACCATAGGTCCCGCCACCGTAGGTGGCATATGGTCACATTGTTGAGTTTTTTCCATCGAAAAAGAGTGACGAAAACCCCGAATGTGTGTGACAAATTAGGCACAAGTTTTGTTGGATTAGTCATTATCAGTGACCGTAAACACTTTATAGTCACGCGAATGTTTTTTGAGAGTAACTATTTTTCAACCTTTGGCCACATAAATATATAATATATGTGACATTTGAGATGATATATTCAAGTAAATGTGTATTTTGTGTGACTATTTTTCGTCCTGTGGCCACATAGATATACAATAAATGTGGTGTTTGTGATGATTTAGTCACACAATAGGTGTTGTTTTTTTGGAGTTAGTCACATACAATTTAACACAAAGTGGTCAAAAGTGTTAATAAGTGTGACCATATGCTATTTAAAGTGAAGAAATGTGTATTTTGTGTGACTATTGATCATCCAATGGCCACGTGAATTTTATATTTGTGTGGCCTTTTGTAATATTTAGTCACAAAAAGCATGATTGTTTTTGGTATTTAGTCACATACCATTAAGCAAACAGTGGCCAAAAGTGTTAATAAGTGTGACCATATGCTGTTTAAAGTGAAGAAATGTGTATTTTTTGTGACTATTGATCATCCAATGGCCACATGAATTTTATGTTTGTGTGGCCTTTTGTAATATTTAGTCACACAAAGCATGTTTGTTTTGGGTATTTAGTCACATACCATTAAGCAAACAGTGGCCAAAAGTGTAAATAAGTGTGACCATATGCTGTTTAAAGTGAAGAAATGTGTATTTTGTGTGACTATTGATCATCCAATTGCCACATAAATTTTATGTTTGTGTGGCCTTTTATAATATTTAGTCACACAAAGCATGATTTTTTTGGGTATTTAGTCACATACCACCAAGCAAACAGTGGCCAAAAGTGTAAATAAGTGTGACCATATGCTGTTTAAAGTGAAAAAATGTGTATTTTGTGTGACTATTGATCATCCAATAGCCACATGAATTTTATGTTTGTGTGGCCTTTTGTAATATTTAGTCACACAAAGCATGTTTGTTTTGGGTATTTAGTCACATACCATTAAGCAAACAGTGGCCAAAAGTGTAAATAAGTGTGACCATATGCTGTTTAAAGTGACAAAATGTGTAGTTTGTGTGACTATTGATCATCCAATGGCCACATGAATTTTATGTTTATGTGGCATTTTGTAATATTTAGTCACACAAAGCATGTTTGTTTTGGGTATTTAGTCACATACCATTAAGCAAACAGTGACCAAAAGTGTTAATAAGTGTGACAATATGCTGTTTAAAGTGAAGAAACGTGTATTTTGTGTGACTATTGATCATCCAATGGCCACGTGAATTTTATATTTGTGTGGCCTTTTGTAATATTTAGTCACACAAAGCATGTTTGTTTTGAGTATTTAGTCACATACCATTTAGGAAACAGTGGCAAAAAGTGTTAATATGTGTGGCCGTATGCTGTTTCAAGTGAAGAAATGTGTATTTTGTGTGACTATAGATCATCCAATGGCCACGTGAATTTTATGTTTGTGTGGCCTTCTGTAATATTTAGTCACACAACGAATAAAGCAAACAGTGACCAAAAGTATTAATAAGTGTAACTATATGCATCTTTTAGTCACATTTAAAAAATCAATATATATCAAAACAATTCAAATATATATCAAAACAAATTCAAATACAATAAAATTGGAATGTATATAACTGAACAAAATATAAAATTGGACATCCTTTTATACAACAAGGAGTCCTAGTCGGCTTATAATAGTTTTTTAAGTATCTATAATCTTTTCCATAAGCAAGTAGCAAATTCGAGCGGTCTTAATCTCTGAGGAGTACCAACTTTAACTAGCAGTAGTAACTTTTGTACTAGCAGTAGTAAATACTTGGCACATTTTCTTTGATGTTCATGAGCTGCACTAAATCCATCTAAGCAATATTAACACAAACATGATCAACAGTAATTCAAACAACATCATGAAGACTTTTAATCCAAAACAATGGACATAATAATAAAATTTGCAATTAAACTTACAAGTTTTTCTCCCATTGATCTAATCTCATCATCTCGATATAAAAGCCTTGAAAATGTAGGCTGCTGCATATCAACACATCAGGATGAGAGCAGAACTAGAACATGTCAAAGCTCACAACATAACAGAACTAGATGAGCCACTGGTTCAACTATCTGCACAAACATGATAGGAGAGTTAATACTAGTACCACGTTAGTACTGCTGTAGCAGAGTTACTACTGCTAGTATATATATATCAATTGATTCCTCTTCCGGAATCGTAAATTGTTCATATTGTTGTACAAGAAGATCTATTTTGTTATCTTTGACTTGACTATTACCTTGGTGAGTGATTAGTAAAGAATCCCAAATTTCTTTTGCGGTTTTACACATAAAAATTCTTTCATATTCTTTGCGTGGTAACGCATTATAAATAACCATTTTAGCCTCATTATTTTTTGCTAGTTTCTTTTTCAAATCATCATTTTGTTTTTCAAAAGCTACAATTTCATCCATTTTAGTTTCAACATTATATTGAATAGGGGGAAAATCACCAAAGGTAATAATATGCCAAAGATCAAGATCTTTTGATTTCACATACGTTTCGAATCTATTTTTCCAATATAAAAATCCATCACTTTCAAATAGTGGTGGTCTTTGCATAGATTGTCCTTCTAAATATTTTTCAGATTCCATAGATCGTTACAAGTTTTAAAATACAATATATTTTAAAATTCTTGCTAGACGTGGCTCTTGATACCAATTGTGGAAAACTAGAAGGGGGGGGGGGGGTTGAATAGTTTTACGTCTTTTTAATTAGTTGTAAAAAATAGTTTTAGTGTTTTAAAACTTAGATTCGATAATATGTGATCTCAAGTCTTGCACAATACAAACAAGTATCAATACGAAATATATAACAATGATAAGTAACAATAATAAGTAAGAGATGGAAAGATCGAACCGCGAGACAAGAGATTTATAGTGGTTCGGCTACAAGGACACCTTCCTTGCCCTACTCCACTCCCCGAGCACCTAACTCGAGAGTTTTCTTCACTATATCAACAAGCTCCCTTATGGCGGAGAAAACCTTACACACCAATTTACACACCAATATTCACACCAATTTACACACCAATCTACACACCAATAATCACACCACAACACCTTCACACCTAAGTCACAACTTCTACACACCTTCTTCAAGTCAATCTACTTCACACCTAGCTTCTTCACACCAATAGATTTCCTAGCTTTTCTTCTTCTCACCAAGCTATCAACTAATCACACAAGCTATATCTAACACAACTATCTACAAGCAAATATTCACAACAATCTTCACAAAGAGTATGTAAATAATCTTGATGATACACCAACAACTTGGATGTGGAGATCACAACAAGTTGTAATACTTCTTGACTAGGAAGATAGAAGTATTCTTCTCTTGCACTTGAGAGGATGGAAATTGGATCACTTTGAAACAAAGAATATATATACACTTATGATCAAAGGATGAGAGAATAGAGAAATAGATCTGGATCAGAAAGTTTTGGAGTGCAAAAGGTGAGGAAAAAGTGTGAACTGATCCAGTATTTAAAGGGAAGAAAAACACTGTTCTGGAGCGTGGTCGGTCCCCTTAATTAGTGGCCGGTCCCTTTAATTATTAAGGGGGCCGCCTAAGGAATTAAGGGGGCCGCCCATTTCAGAACATTGGTTTTTCTTGTCTTTTAGTGGGGAATATTTTTCTGGATAGAATTTGCCATTTTTGGTTGGAAATTTGAAATCATATATTTATAATGAATTAAACATATTCTTTTAATTCCAAAAGTAATTTTGTAAAAGATATAAGATGTTTAATACATTTTATAAAAATTCTAGTGATTAGAAAAATTTCCTTTGATCATGAAATGTAATAAACTCTTTGCTTATTCATACCTTAAGTGATATGGAAGCAAAGACAAATATTAAGCACTAAAAACTTGTTTACGTCATAAGTTTTAGATTAATGAGTTTATGCTTTGTAATTATCAAAACATAGAGACATTGTTAATATGCTAACAATGTTTTAAGACATTATTTATGTCAACATCGTTTATAATCAAATTCTCAACTATCATAAGTTAAAACCTGTTGACTCTTCGCCGCCTTAACTTGCTTTTGCAAGGTTTCACTAGAGACCAAATGTTTTCGCTTCGTTGGTATTAATTTTAGTCCAGTATTTTGTTCACTAATATTTGGTATCATAGTTGGTGGTGTAACCTGTAGAACCGGTTTGTCGTAGCTTAAGCGTTTTTGTATGTTCGATAGTTTTAACAGGTTCCTATATGTATATATAAAACACGGTACATTAGTCATGTATGTAAAACTAAAAATAATCAAAGGTGGATGTTTTATTACTTACAACTGTTTCCATTACTGGTACGTTTTTCAAAGTTTCAATGGCCATTGGAGTGGTCACCTGCAATATAAATTAAGAAATACAATGGTGTTATCATTAGAAAATGAAATTGTTACAACATAAAAAATGGCTTACATCTGAGTCTAATGGCAGTTTCTTTCTGCAAAAAAATGTGGGAAATGTAAGAAACCAAGGCACTAATAATGCTGCATAATATAAGATCTGCCAACCATGAAACAGTAAAAATATATATATGGGTTGGCTTTGGTGACTAAGATGGAGTATACCCACGCCTCGAAAATGAAGTGTGCCAGAAAATTCAGCTGAGGGAATTTTTAGCCAGGCATCCCATGTATCATCCTCACCCGTGAAAATAGCATGTAGCCCCTGCAAGAAACAAGTAACATGATTAATGCTAACATAAAAGACGACAACATTAAATGTCCCAAATGTACGTTTAGCCTCAAAAACAAACATGCGGGTTGCATATCAACTCGGGCAACAAATAATATACAATTGGTTGCAATTTTCTGTAGTGCCAAACGTGGAACGAATAAATGTCAAATACATTACCAAGCAAGCAAATCACTAACATTTGGTACAAATGAAACAGTTTCACAAAAAGCAACCATATTTGAGTTAATTTCATATATAACAGATGTTAAGTTAATATTTTGATAGATAACTTATGCAACTGCGATAAGCAAACTCCAACTGTTCAGCAACATCCTCCCGGAGTGAAAACCAAGTAAGACTCCCTTTACGAGCAAAACAGTGGCCTCTTAGAATACGTCGATTGTCTCCATTCCAATAAACAGGAAAACTATGTCGTCTTAATAAGTCTACCTGCAACGATTACCATCACACGAATTTATAATCAAAAACATGTTTTAGGCTAGTTTTAATCCACAAAAATCAATATAAATCGTTTTATATTCGATTACACATTCAAGAAAATATAAATTAAATATGTGTTTGAGCATACCCTTGAACAGAGTAGGATAGGTGAGATGAGGGTGATGGTGGCTTGACTGTGATGGTGGTGGATGTGGTGGTTATCTCGAACCAAACAACCGAAGCAAAAAAACTCTCCCATACAGTTCCCTTGTCTTGATGATGGTGATGGCGTGGAGGAGCAATGGTTGGTGGGATGACGACGAGATAAAGCGGTGAAGTGTGGCGGTGGTGCGTGTGTCGGTTCTAGAGAGAAGGAGAAGAGATGAATAAAAGAGAGAAGATATATCTGCTGACTAGTGTTAATTAGTGTTTTGGTTTTAGGTGTAAAGGGGGTGGGAGTGAGCGGGAGATTGAAATTTTGGGAAAAATTAAGGGCGGGATATTGACCGCTATATTAAAATTTTGGAGATTGAAAGCCTATCAAATGAGTTCGAAATGTTTAATGAGTTAGCTCAACCTTATATAAGTTGGACTCGAGTTATTGTTGAGTTCTCGAGCTTGTAAGTGATAAAATATGTTTTTATTTTATTTATTTTTATTTATTTTTTATTTATTATTATTTTTTTTAATATGTAAGTGTACTAAGTGCAAAATACTTATTGATGAATGTATCAAGCTTTTCGTGCTGAAGTCGAATCGAATTCAATTCTTAGGTTATATTTCAATTTTAATTTGTGTAAGAAAACACATATTTACAGATAAATCGAGCTTTTCGAGTCAAGCTCAAGCCGAGTTCAAACTTTCTCGATCCCCGATAACATGATCGGGAGGTCCCTGGATACGTTGTGGCGGTGGTGCGTGTCGGGTTCGAGAGAGAAGGAGAAGAGATGAATAGAGAGAAGATAGATCTGACTAGTGTCTGGGTTTTGATTTTGGGGGAAAAAGGGCCGGTATCTTGAGCGGGAGATTGAAATTTTGGGGAAAACTAAGGGGCGGGATCTTGAGCGCGATATTAAAATTTTGGAGATTGAAAACCTATCAAATGAATTCGCCGAAATGTTTAATGAGTTGAGCTCAAACTTATATAAGTTCAATATTAAAATCAGGCTTGGTGGAGGATCAGCAGTGTGCAAAAGTTTTCAGGAATTGATAAGAATAAGTGACAGAGAAGACTTAGACAGATTATGGGACTTGGTTAAAAAAAATCAAAACAATCAAGAAGCCAGATGTGAAAGAGCAAGAGTTGTGGGTTCAGTTACACAGCTTATATGAACCTGATCTAGCTGATATCTATTGGAACTTCCCAATTCATGATCTCTCAACTTCATGGAAGTTTTATGATAGCTGCAATGTACATCAGTTATCAACACAAGGTGGAGTTGATGTTTTTATGCTTGCAAAAAAAGAGTATCCTTTGAGTGCTAATATACTTGCTGTGATGATATCTATAAAGATCATATGTGAAGGAAGTACAGAGGTAATTAAAGATCTGATTGAAAGAATTCGTGCTCAGTATGAGAGACAAACGCGAGAACAGAATAAAAGAAGATAAGGTGTGGAGGTAGCAGGGGTGTAGCTTCTCTGTTTTCATTAAACTGAGAATTGTAGCTTCTTTGTTGTTTGTACAAAAGTTACTAATGCTATTATTAAGTTACTACTACTATTACAATAGTTGTTTGTGTAATTTAGCCTATTGTAATGGATTTAGACTCCAAAAAGTCAAGCTTTTCTATGGCAATGAAAAAATTTGCAGTTTTCACTAGTATATCTACTTGCTGGTAAGCTTTATTCTATTTGCATTTTCCATTTATCATGTATATGCACTTGCAGGAAATTTAGTAACATGTTACTTCATTAAAGTTGAAAATTGACTTTAGAAAGTCAAGTAACATTGTTCCTATACGGGATACAAAGTACATAAGTTATCAGAAATGTGTGACCATATGTATCAATTTATGACTACACTTAAATAATGTGTGACAAAATATGACTCTATGATTTAGACACCTAAATAAATACTTCATGTGACCATATATATAGCATCTTTAATTTAGTCACACAAAAACTCAATGTGACTAATATCAAGGTTAATGATAACTGACTTCACATTTTGCTATAAGTAATAGTCACATGAATATTTCACAATGTGACTATTTTGAATGTATTGGTCACATATAATACCCTTATGATGTGGCCATAAACATCATTTAGAAACATATGTGTGATATGGTGTGACTATTGTAAAGCCTATAGTCACATGATCGTGCTTCAATTAAGTGTGGCTATACACATTAGGATTTGGCAAACAAACACACACTAAACTTTAGACATACGTATTAACTTACGTGACCATATGTATCGAATTTTAGTTACACTTAATCATGTTTATATGGTTTAGTGTGACCATATATGACATTTGGTCACACTCTTCAAGTGTGTGACATATATTTGTCACTCTTAAATGCATTTCGTGACTAACTGAATTTCTAGTTGTCACACATTTCAAATTCATATGTGGCTAACTATTCAACAAAGAATAGCAGTCACGTTTATATAATGTGTGACAAACTTGACTATATAATTTAGCCACATACGCAAGTACTTCATGTGACCATATATCTTTTTGGTCACACTATTCAATTGTGTGACATATATTTGTCACATATGTATATCTATAGTGTGACTAATGTTTCGAGCTGATTTGTATCCGTCACACGTCCCGAATTAAAAGTGACTAAAATGTCAAAAAATATTTACCAGTTACCCTCTGGTCACATATATACACAAATATGTGACATATATTTTACGAAATGGTCACACAAGTCGGATCAAGTGTGGCTGTTTATTTAAGGCTGGTACATTTAGTCACGTAAATATGTTACTATGTGACTATTTGAAATATGCTATGTGTGACGAAAGGCCAAATCTGTACTAGTGGTTGTTCGGGATTCTGGATTATTCCATACTTTTCTTAGATGAGCTTGGAAGATCTCGGAACCTTTGAAAGGTAATGGAAGATGTAGGAAACTCTAGAACCTCATGGAAGCCCTAGAAGCTCATGAGAGTCCTAGAAGCTTCCTATGGAAGTGTGTAGAATTTGTAAGTAGCTTGGTAGGAGTAGTATAAATAGGGGTGGCCTCATTTGTTGATGGCATCCAACAAAGTTCACCTATAATCTCTCTTGTAAAGTTCTAAGTAATACAAAGCATTTTCCTTATTCCATTTGTTCCTTTCTTCGAAGCTTTCTTTAGTTGCATACATCGTTGAGTATTCGAGCAAGGCTGAGCTTAGTCGAGACTAAGTGCTGCACGGAAGACCTTGTAGAGACAAGTCCGTGACAAGTGGTATCAGAGCTACGTTGATTCGAGGCGATGGCGAATGTAACCGAGAAGATTGGTGCTAGTGGAAGTGCAATCATTGATGAGAGGCAAGTTCGAGATGAGAGGCGTCAAGACCCCAAGAAGAGAGGAACATCTAAGGACGTAGTGTCGAGTTTGGATTCGAGATTGAAGGGTGTTGAGACATCCGTGACGGAGTTGAAGGACGAAGTTGAGGGCTTGGAAGGTCTTAACTCCGAGTTTACGAGCATGAAGGAAGATTTTAGAGTCATTCTTAATGCTCTTAGCGGTGACATGAAGCGCGAAATCCATGACTTAAAGGAAATGCTCATGGGTGAGATCAAGAAGTTGCGAGAAGAGTTTGGAGAAGAGATCTCCAACATTTGTAAGACCGTCGAAGACTTGCAAGCCGATGTGGTGCTATGCAAGCGATTCATGGCTAATGGAGGTGGTGAAGCTAGTCATCATGCTCCGAAGATTAATGTTCCTAAACCATCACCGTTCGTGAGAAAGAGGGAAGCTAGGGCGTTTGATGATTTCTTGTGGGAGATGGAGCAATACTTGGAAGGTGTCAAGATTACGGAGGACGATTCCAAGATCAAGATGGCGACCCGATACTTGAAGGATACCGCGACGTTATGGTGGAGACGTCGATATGGAGATATCAAGCGAGGTACGTGTACTATCAACACTTGGGCTGATTTAGTAGCGGAACTTAAGAAGCAATTCTATCTCCGAATGCTAAGAACGAGGCAAAGAGTCGGCTTCGTAAACTCAAGCAATTCGAAACAATCCGGGAGTATGTTAAGGAATTCACTACACTTGTCTTGGAGATTCCGGATCTTTCCGACCAAGACTCTCTTTTCTACTTTCTCAATGGCTTACAAGGATGGGCTAAGACGGAGTTGGAAAGACGTGGAGTTCAAGACCTTGCTACGGCTATTGCTCATACCGAGGCCTTGATTGACTTTAGTTCGAGGAAAGATTCATCTCAGCCGAAGGATCGAAAGGCGAGTCATGAGAAAGGTGGGGGAGAGAAAGCCGCTCAAGCAAAGAATGTTAATACACGTAAGCCACCAACCGGAAAAGGGCAAGGACTTGAAGACGAATTACAAGACGGCTGGATGCTTCATATGTGATAGACCTCATAGAGCTCGAGATTGCCCCAAGAAAGCAAGCCTCAACAGAATGATAGCTCAAGAAGACGAAGGTACGAGCGAAGGTGGATGCATGAGTACGATGAGGATTTTGAATGCAATCAAGGCCAAGACGGAGGTGCCAAAAGTTGTAGGAAATGGCTTACAATACGTTGAAGAATTCGTCAACGGGATCAAGGTACGTGCTCTAGTTGATTCCGATGCCACTAATAATTTCATGTCGATTGATGAAGCCAAGAGGCTAAGGATTAGCGCTACGAAAGTTGGTGGAACATTTAAGCCGGTAAACTTGAAGGCCAAGCCAATGAAAGGAGTGGCTAGAGATGTTCGGGTAAAGATTAGAGAATGGGAGGGGATGGTTGACTTGTCGGTGGTCTCGATGGATGATTTCTATTTGGTTCTTGGGTAGGAGTTTCTCGATAAGGTACGAGCTTTACCTATGCCATTTGCTAATACTCTATGTATCCTAGATGGTGGAAAGACTTGCATGGTTAGCACGGATCGGGATTCTAAGTGTGGAGTAAAGACCCTTTCGGCCATGCAATTCAAGAAAGGGTACAACAAGAGTGAACCTTGCTACTTGGCGGTGACAAGGCTCGAGACGGATGGCGAGTCAGGCAAAGTGGAGGTACCGAAGGAGATCGAGCGGGTACTTGTTGAGTTCAAGGATGTGATGCCCAAGGAGTTGCCCAAGAAGCTACCGCCTAGGAGGGAGGTGGATCATGCCATCGAGTTTGAACTGGGTTCCAAACCACCCGCTAAAGCCCCTTACCGAATGCCACCACCGGAGTTGGAGGAGTTGCGTAAACAACTCAAGGATCTATTAGATGCGGGCTATGTTCGACCCTCAAAGGCCCCATATGGTGTGCCGGTGCTATTTTAAAAGAAGAAGGACGGATCCTTGCGGATGTGCATAGACTACCGAGCACTTAACAAGGTAACGATCAAGAACAAGTACCCTATTCCTCTCATTGCGGATTTGTTTGATCAACTTGGAAAGGCAAGATACTTCTCCAAGTTAGATTTGAGATCGGGGTACTACCAAGTACGGATAGCGGAGGGAGACGAGGCTAAGACGACATGTGTCACGAGGTATGGTTCTTACGAGTTCTTAGTCTTGCCTTTTTGTTTAACGAATGGTCCTGCTACATTTTGCACCCTCATGAATAAGTTATTTCACCCGTTCCTTGATAAATTTGTGGTGGTATACTTGGACGATATTGTTGTTTATAGTCATACCTTGGAGGAACATGTCTTGCATTTGAAACAGGTGTTCCAAGTGTTGCAGGACAATAAGCTTTATGTGAAGTTGGAGAAATGCTCTTTCGCCCAAGACAAAGTCGAGTTCTTGGGACACAAGATAAAAGACGGTGGATTGATGATGGATGGGGTAAAAGTGAAAGCTATCCAAGAGTGGGAACCACCAACCAAGGTGACGCAGTTGAGATCTTTTCTTGGCTCGGTGAATTATTATCGAAGGTTCATCATGGGTTACTCCGCGATAGCATCTCCATTGATGGACCTATTGAATAAGAACAAAGCTTGGATATGGGATGAGAAGTGCCAAGCGGCGTTCGAGAGTTTGAAGAAGGCGGTTATGGAGGAACCGGTGTTGAGACTACCGGATGTAACCATGCCTTTCGAGTTGCACACGGATAAATTGGACTTTCGCTATTGGAGGTGTTATAATGCAAGAAGGACACCCGATCGCATTCGAGAGTCGTAAATTATATGAGACGGAAAGGAAGTACATGGTGCAAGAGAAAGAGATGACGGAAATCGCCCATTGCTTGAGGATTTGGAGGCATTATCTATTGGGTTCGAGATTCGTGATCAAGACGGATAACATTGCTACGAGTTATTTTCAAACCCAAAAGAAGTTAAGTCCCAAGAAAGCTCGTTGGCAAGACTTTCTAGCCGAGTTCGACTACCAATTGGAGTACAAGCCAGGGAAGGCTAACGTGGTAGCCGATGCATTGAGTCGCAAGGCGGAGTTTGCGGCAATCACCCAAGCCCAATTCTTTCTCCAAGATCGAATCAAGGAAGGATTGGAACATGATCCTTTTGCCAAGAAGATCGTGGACTTAGCAAAGGATGGGAAGACTCGGAGATTTTGGCTTAAGGGAGACATGTTGTTCACAAAAGGAGATCGACTTTATGTCCCTAAGTGGGGTGATCTTAGACGGATAATCTTGAAGGAGTGTCATGATTCGAAGTGGGCCGGTCATCCAAGAATTAAAAGGACGTTTGCATTGGTCGAAGGCACTTATTTTGGCCAAGGATGGAAGACGATGTAGAGACATTTGTGCGGACGTGCCTTATTTGCCAACAAGACAAGATAGAGCAAAAGAAGTCCGGAGGCTTGTTGGAACCTTTACCTACGCCCAAGGGACCATGGGAGAGCGTTTCCATGGACTTTATCACATGCTTACCGAAGTCGGAAGGAAGTGGGAGTATTATAGTGGTGGTCGATCGATTCTCGAAGTTTGGAACTTTCATTGCCGCACCACCCGATGTTACCGCGGACGATACGGCTAAGCTCTTTTTCAAGAATGTGGTGAAGTATTGGGGAGTGCCGCATGTGAATGTTAGCGATCGAGATCTTAGATTCACAGGGCGCTTTTGGTCGGAGTTGTTCAAGATCATAGGAACGGAGTTGAACTTCGCTACAAGTTTTCATCCCCAAACGGATGGGCAAACGGAAAGGGTGAATGCACTATTGGAGCTCTATCTTCGGCACTACGTAAGTGCCAACCAACATGATTGGGCTAATCTCCTTGATGTTGCTCAATTCTCTTACAACATGCAATGGAGTGAAGCTACGGGGAAGAGTCTTTTTGAGTTGGTCACGGGGCGCCAACCATTGACTCCTAATGCCTTAGCCGCATCATACGAGGAGAGTAGTCCGGCCGCTTACAAGATGATAAAGGAATGGCATGAGCTAGCGGATTTGGCCCGGGCTTCGTTGGACAAAGCGGCTAAGAAGATGAAGAAATGGGCGGATGGAAAAAGGAGACACATCGAGTTCGAGGTCGAAGACCAAGTGATGGTGAAGCTCTTGCCTCAACAATTCAAGTCATTGAGGAAGGTGCATAAGGGATTGATACTGAGGTTTGAAGGCCCTTTCCCGGAGATTGGACGTGTTGGGAAAGTATCTTATCGGCTTCAAATACCGCCCAAGTTGAAGATTCACCCGGTCTTCCACGTTAGCTTTCTCAAGCCTCATCATGGAGACGAGGAAGACCCGGAACGAGGGGTGTCTAAGCGGGCACCAACAGTGGTTGTAACTTTGTACGATCAAGAGGTTGAGGAGATCTTGTCGGATTGTACAATACGAAGACGAGGAGTGCCGACCTACAAGGAGTACTTGACCAAGTTGCATGGTTTGCCCAATAGTGAAGCAAGTTGGGAGGCCGAAGACTTGTTGTGGCAATTCGTGGACAAGATCAAGAGATATCATGAGGAAGGCACGATGAGGACGTCGCGAGCTTAGGTGGGGGAGGATGTCACGACCCGCCTACTCGATATGATTATTTTCAAGGTTGTTCGGGATTCCGGATTATTCCATACTTTTCTTGGATGAGCTTGGAAGATCTTGGAACCCTTTGGAAGGCAATGGAAGATGTAGGAAACTCTAAAACCTCATGGAAGCCCTAGAAGCTCATGGAAGTCCTAGAAGCTTCCTATGGAAGTGTGTAGAACTTGTAAGTAGCTTGGTAGGAGTAGTATAAATAGGGGTGGCCTCATTTGTTGATGGCATCTAACAAAGTTCACTTGTAAAGTTCTAAGTAATACAAAGCATTTTCCTTATTCCACTTGTTCCTTTCTTCGAAACTTTCTTTAGTTGCATACATCGTTGAGTATTCGAGCAAGGTTGAGCTTAGTCAAGACTAAGTGCCGCATGGAAGACCTTGTGGAGACAAGTCCGTGACAACACGGAGGACAAACATATATTACCTTCTTAGAAGTCATTCAAAAATATTTTTTCTAAAGCGACTTAATTTTGCAGAAAAAAGCATCTTACATTGTGCTAAAACAACAATAAAACAAAGTTTAATCTGTGCAAAAACAACACCAAAAATATATATTGTGGAGAAAAACAACTTTTATTAATGGCAAAACAACGGCCGAACAACAACCAAACGCAACATCGAACAACATCCAAACATCACATAAAATAGCCCAAAACAACAAAAGAAAAAAAATCAGCTTCTAGTGAGAAAAGATCAATGAAAAATCTTCTTGTATGGTACAAAAAAACAGTTTATATTTATCAAAAAGTATATTGTTGTTGTTATAAATCTTGTTTGAGCATAAATATAACAATAATAAAAGCTAGCTAACCTTGAGCAAACTACAAGAAGTAAACATTAAACAACCAAAATCAAATTAACTTAAAAATAATAAAATGGAAAAATATGGGTAATTAGGAAGACTACTGGCTTTGTTTCTACTTTCTATAACAACGGAAAAACAAAACTTTATTCCAATCTCAACATCTGTGTTTTTATCCTAACAAATAATACAAATAAATAGAGATAAAAAGGTATTAAATATATGAGACTACCCTACGTTAATACTCTATATGAGACTACCCTATTGTATATCATAATCATATTTAACAATACTACACGTGATTACCCTACCATTTGAACACCATCTAGTTTCTCACTTCCCAACCCACTTACCCTTTTACTCCATTTTTTCTGGTGAACTAAATACAGAAACAATAGTTTTGAAATTAAAGTACACTTGGTTGTTAAATAACTTGAAAGTGTCGACACTGTCAAGGGCACTCGGATGATTTGCATGAGGGCACTTGTTATTTTTTTTTTGCCGATTAAAGGAAATTTGTTGTGTATTTTGGGTATTTGCAAGAGGTTCGTCGGGGGCAACGCCCCCGAACATGTGGCTCCGCCCCTGTTCGTCACTAACCAATCATATCAAGCCAACACATTCCATGATTCAACCATACCTCACCATACTTTTTTAGTGACAACCATACCTCACCATACTTTAATGGGAAAATTAAATGGGCAACGTTCGAATAATCAATGCATTGCTTCCATGCCGTTGCGGAAAAACTTACCGAAATGGTTGTCGAATTTGTGATGCCGAAGATAAGGCAATGGCCATTCCGCTCGGCATGCACCATGCCGAAGCCCATACCGAAACCATACCTTAGGATGGGTAATGTTAACGGAGTTTGAAGTTTCACTCACCCATATAATTAAAAGTTACCATATCAAAAAGTGCTTTGAAGCTTCAAAAAACTTGTGAAGTTAGTGGCAATGGAATCGTGTTGCTTGACAATCTTACTCAATTTTTTTTAAGTTAGTAAGAAATTAAATAAAACTCAATTAACATTAACAATGAACTTGAACATCAACATAAGATTCAACCACTCAATATAAATAAAACATAACCTAATCAAAATAATACAAAAATAAATTTAATTTCCCCCTCTTACGATTTCCCAAACATCTTAATAATTGAACTTGTGAAAAACTAGAAGGGGGGGTTGAATGGTTTTCCCCTCTTTTTCGTTTTACGAAAAATCTTCAATTAGAGTTTATTATGAAAACAATATATAATCAATATGATTAATTATATATGTGTACTTTTGAGTTTGTTTTCAAAACTTAGTTTTATGAATAAAGCATTGGTTGATCTTTAAGTTAATATGTTTTCCTTTTGAAATCTTAAAACGTTTTGTATCAAATCATCTATTAAGTTAAACTCAATATGAGGAGTGTGAATAATAATGTAGTCGATCATATTATATAATTATGCACATCTTCACAATATTAACTTGCAACTATAACACAATCAATCATCATGACAATATAAGCAGCACCTAACACATATATGCAAGCATAGATATAAAGCGATAAATGCAAGAGTAAATGTAAAGAGATAAGATAAAGAAGATGCAAACCGGACACGATGATTTATAGTGGTTCGGCTACAAGGACACCTTCCTTGCCCTACTCCACTCCCCGAGTACCACACTCGAGAGTTTTCTTCACTACACAACAAGCTCCCTTTTGGCGGAGAAAACCTTACACAACTTTTGCTTACACCATTTAACGACACTAAGCTAAATGTCGAGTTCTAATAGTAGCTAGAACCAATCTCACACCACAACACACCTTCTTCACAACACTACTACTACACAACTTATCACACCTTCACAACACACCTATTTTTCATGGCTTCACGACTTCTTCATGGCTTCACAACTTCACGACTTCTTCACTACTTCACAACTTCTTCTATACTCCACTACATACTCACACATCTATTACTTCACACCTACATAACTTCTCCACACTACTACTTCTTCACACTACTTCTTACTCACTCATAAACTCACTACTAAGTAAGATCATCTTGATCTACTTATTACATATACAAAGCTCACAACTTTACATAAGCACTAACTACATCTTTGGCTTTATGATGGGGATGATTCTTCTCTTGCACTTTGAGATATGAGAGATTGGATCACTTGAAACAAAGATTAATAATCTTATGATCAAAGGATTTTAGAAGGATGTTTAGAGAGAATTGGATCTGAAAATATTTGTGCAAAGAGGTGAGAAAAATTCCAGGTTTGAGGTGGTATTTATAGGGAAAAATTTCTGACAAAATCTGACAGGGAGCGTGGCCGGTCCCTGATGAGTGCTCAAACACTCATCATTTTTGGTCAAATCTGAACTGCAAAACATACAAAAACACTCAGAAATGCATCAAAATACTAAAAATATTCCAAAATTGTGTTTTATATGTTTTAGATGCAAAATGAGCAAAAACAGATGAAAAACGTACAAAGTTTACATAATTCGCAGTTTCAGTCCCCCAACTTTCTAAAATTGACAAAACTAGTCCCTGAGCATTTATTTTGCAAGAAAAGTCAATAATAGTCCTTTGAGTTCAAAAGTTATCAAAAATAGTCCCTGGGTATAAATTTTTGGAAATTGTCAAATATGTTCTTTTGGTTACTCACCGAGGCAAAAGTGGACAAAATCGAGCACTCATTGGAAAGAGCACGGAATTACGAGTCCATCGTTAGTTTTAATTGGAGCATCAAGAGAAAGACGAAATTTTAAAAGATTAATCGATGTCCGAACGAAGCCCAAATTGATTATTCTATTAAAAGAATTGAGCCCAAAGAATTTTGAAGCAACAAGAAGCCACGAAGCCCATTAGCCCTCTATGGCCCAACTTGGCACAAATGAAAGTTCATGTCCACCTATTAAAGATGAGTACAGCTATAGTGTTAAAGAAAAAAAGTCCATGTCAACATTGAATATATACTAGAAAATTAAATCATGAAGGGGACTTGTGGAAGCCAGCTATGGTGGACCTACTTTCTATAAAATCAAGCAATGACTAAAGGCACGTGAGCATAAAAAAAAGAGATAGAACCGGATCTGATTTATTTTTTTCTCTTGGCATTGTAAGTTATTTTCTTTGTTCGGGTATTATTAGATTAGTTTAAATTCATGTTAATTAGTTAATATTTGTATGAAACTTTGGTAATTTAAGGTATTAATCATCTATTGTTTTCTTACATCTCTCTTTAATTTCAAGTTTTTACATTAATGTTTTAGTTAATTTTTTTTTACCATCTTAATCTAAAAAAAAAATGTCTTGCAACTTTTTTTTATAAAATTTCGTTTCTAATATCTTTGTAAGTAAAAAAAAAAAAAAAAAAAAAAAAAAAAAAAAAAAAAAAAAAAAAGGCAGTCGTCATCAACAGGTTGGTATTCGGACCAAGATCACATTCAAAAAAAAATATTATCAGCCTCTTGTTACAATTAATTATCATTAAATTTGCATTTTTATGTTCATTTATTATCAAGCTTTTCTTTAAGTTTAATCCATTAGCATTTATTAGTTTTACAACTTTCTTGTTTCTTTGTTTGTCTTGTACGAAGATTTCACAAAATATTTATGAATCATCATCATTAATTATTAGAACCAAATTAATGTTTAAGCTTTATGTTTGCTTATAAATGTCAATTTGTAAATATCAGCTTTATGTCAATGTTTAAGCTTTATGGATCGGATCGGACTAGTAAATATCACCGTTTGATCATTCCTTGGCCATTATTAGTTTTTCAAATGTCAATTTTTTATTTGCTTATAAATTTAGTTGTTTTATTACTTAGTTTATCTAAGAGTTAGAATAGGAAAAAAAAAAAAAAATCTCTTTGTGTCTCCTTCGTAGAAGATTTGTTAGCTTAGTTAATATGTTTAGTGAGTAGATTTTTTTTATATGTACTTGTTGAGTCGATTATTCCGTGAATTAAGTGTGGTTTTATAAAAGTTAGAAAATATATTGGTTAGTAATCTTAAGTTACTTAGATTGAAATTTTGGTTGTTTGAGCGGGCAAAAGCCGTGAAAATAATTGGCTTTTAATTTAGATATTGATATCTCTTTTAAAAGATTATTTTCAAAATAAACCAACGTTGTGAGAAAATATTATTCGTAAGAGATATTAATTCATCAATAAGAGAACTTAATTGAATTAGTAAACCACACTTAATGATCGTGATAATTTGCTTAACAAGTATATCTTTTTATCACATATTTCTTAGTTGCTTGCTTAGTATAATCTAGTTTATTATTTATAGCCGTTGTCTTTTATCGTTAACTTTATATTATTTACTTGCTACTAGTGCTATTATTATCTTTGCTTTAATCATTTAGTTTTAAGCTTTGTAGTTTTGCTTTATTAATCTAGTTTTTATCGCTTAAAATAGTTTTTAATCTTTTACTTTAAAACTAATCAAAAACACTCAAAACCTTTTCCTGTCCAATTTCACCCGATCAAATAACCGTTTGAATACAATTCACACCTCGTCGGGACATACGACCCGGGGAAACCTTATACTTCCGCGGAGCATTGACCTAGGCTATTTGACTTTGTTGACCATTATTTGGTTAATATAAGTTAGGTGGTTCGGGCTCAATCAAAATTTGGCGCCGCTGCCGGGGAGGTTGTGCGCGTTTATCTAAACGGTTTTTCTGATTAGTGTCTTTGGAATTCGTTCCATTGTACATTTATCCATCCCTTGTTCATATTTTCCTATTTTCAAAACAAAACCGTTCACGAAAACTTTTTAAATCAAGTTTTCAACGAACACAAAAACACAAAAATATTTTTCTTATCATATGTACAAAATGTATTTTCAAAAATCCAAAAACATTCTCCTTTACCCTTTCACATCTTTGATTCTACATCCCTACCCCTACCTAGACTTTTGATTCTTTCTATGTCTCATCCACACTTTCTGGTTTGCCAGTGGTGTGGTAATCCTCATAATGGTGGCAATTGCCCCAGCTGTGGCATGGTAGAGTCGGGAAACGGTCTGTCTATAACCAGAATCCCTATTCCTACCATGACACGACTGATTCATTCCATCAGTTACCACACCATGAGACTCAACAGTTTTACTGTTGTGAGTACTGTGGTGGTTCACATTACAGTTCCGATTGTCAATCGGGGAACACGCTCGTCTATGAGCAGTTTCCTGGTAACGATTATAACTCTATCACACACCACCCACAACCACATCAGTTTCACTATTGTGAGTATTGTGGAGATCCACACTCTAGCTCGGATTGTCAAACAAGGAATCCATTTCCTTGTAACAATTACGACTCTTCGTTTTCAGACCCACAGTACGATATGATTCACACAACTCCTCAAGAAACCGAGCAAGACCTTTTACTTAAGGCTCTTGATATTTTAAAAGAACTTAAGGAGGAGTTGGTCACTACACCGTTTCAAGACTCTCGTGAGAAATCTATGGCAGAATTACTTGCTGAGGAACGAGAGGCTAAAAACGAATTAAGTAGGGAAGAATTACTTGTCTTAGAACAAGCAGCTATAACACGTGCCAAATTTCGTCAAGCTGCTCTTCTAGACTGTGATGATGATAGTGATATTGAAGACACCCTTGATATCCTTCAATTTTATAAGGGTTCGTCTGATTTATCATTTGTGATTCCTCCCACGGAAAATCAGGGAGAAAATAATGAGACGGGGAAATTACTAGCCGTTGAACAAATGGAACTTGAAAATTCCATGAATACTAGCTCCTCTCATCTCCCTCAGTCTGTTGTTATCACACCCGAAGTTCACACTCACTCTCTGAACATGGGGGATGAGCATCTTGACACTATTCCTGCAAAGGAATCGGACGAATTCATAAAGTCTAGTGTTGAGATCCTTGTCCCAATCCCGAGAGAGTCACAGGGAACTTTGGATCATGTATGTGATATTCCTTCACCCATTGAGTGTCCTAAAGATCAATTTGAGACTTTCTCAGATTTTAGCGATGATTGCACATCTTATGGAGACATCGAGTATGTTGAGGCATCAGTTCCTCAAACTGATGCTGATCATCTTCTTGAGGAGTTCGCTGATGAACTTACTCACATCGATCCACTTTCCTTGGAAAGTGATGATGGTCTCCTTGACTTTGAAGCCGATCTGGGAGAAATTGAAAGTCTCCTATATCATGATCCGTCACTCACTTCTTATCCCGAAAATCCAATAGAGAATGATAATCTCTTTGTTCCCGAAACATTCAATACGACTCTCACCAATCCTCTATTTGAATTCGAATCTGAATTCACTATGATTTCTAACAATCCAATCTTTGACGAGGATTGTGATGAGTCCACAATGGAACATGAGTTCACAAATTCACATCTAGTGAATGATTCTCTTCATGAGGAGTTCTCCGGTGAACTCGCTCATCATGTCACGACTCCTCCGGAGTTTGATAGCCCGGGGGGAGATGCTCTCAATCATGAGAATGTGCAAAATCCCACCCACCCTCCCGGGTTGTTTACGAGCTTACCCTTTGAAATCCAAACTCAGGCTACGGAGCCTACTTTCGAGGAAGAAAATCAAATCATGATTTACATCATGGTTTTCTTCCTTTTCTTCACCTATAAGGTGACTTCTTCCCTTCTTCACTCCTTCGGGAGTGAGGACACTATATTTGATCCCGGCATTTTCATGTATCATTATCTTGAGCCGGATACTTATCTCATCGGTGTGGAACTTTCACGTGCTTCATATGTTTGTCCAAACATTTTGAATGAAAGTCCGATTGAGATTATTTCTTCCACATCATGCTTCCCCAAGGACAAATGAATTCGGGGTCGAGTCACGCTAGCGACTCGGTAAACAAAAACAGAGCATGCTTATAGGGTTTTCACCCTAAGTGTGGGGGAGTCCCCCATGCTATGGTTACATATAGAGTGACAATACAAAATGGTGTTTTCCACGCTTGGCTTGTAATGTTGCCCTTTTACGTTCAAAATGTCGGCATAATATCCGGGATTTTGAATATTGAGGACAATATTCATGCTTAGTGTGGGGGGGTATTCGCTATTCTAGCGAATTTTATCACATTTTACTATATAATACCCTCGTTTTTGCCAAAATTTCAAAATTTTTCAAAAATTTTTCACTGGTGCTTCAAAATTTTTGTGGTAATCAGTCCGCCTTGTCTAAGCGACAAAAGAGATTGGCTAGTCCAGGAGCAAACGGCTCTTGGTAAAGACATCTCAAATCCGTTTATGGCTTGCAATTTGCCCAAAATTGTATGGTTCATCAACTCCCCGAAAACAAATGAGTTGGCTAGCCCACAAGATTATGGCTTGTGGTAAAGGCCGTGGAAAATCCATAATTGGTAATCAGCTCACCAAGATGTTGACTATTCCATCAAGAGCTGGCTAGTCCAGAAGCAAACGGCTTTTGGTAAAGACTACTCAAATCCGTTGACAGCTGGTGGTTTGCTCAAAATCACACGGTTATCAGGTGTGCCACAGTTCTTACACCTGGCTACTCCAGAAGTGATGGCTTTTGGTAAAGAGTTTAAAATCCATCAAGTTTTCAAAACAGTATTGCTAGGGACTAGCAATAGTTTAGTGTGGGGGATTGATGAGTGCTCAAACACTCATCATTTTTGGTCAAATCTGAACTGCAAAACATACAAAAACACTTAGAAATGCATCAAAATACTAAAAATATTCCAAAATTGTGTTTTATATGTTTTAGATGCAAAATGAGCAAAAACAGATGAAAAACGTACAAAGTTTGCATAATTGGCAGTTTCAGTCCCCCAACTTTCTAAAATTGACAAAACTAGTCCCTGAGCATTTATTTTGCAAGAAAAGTCAATAATAGTCCTTTGAGTTCAAAAGTTATCAAAAATAGTCCCTGGGTATAAATTTTTGGAAATTGTCAAATATGTTCTTTTGGTTACTCACCGAGGCAAAAGTGGACAAAATCGAGCACTCATTGGAAAGAGCACGGAATTACGAGTCCATCGTTAGTTTTAATTGGAGCATCAAGAGAAAGACGAAATTTTAAAAGATTAATCGATGTCCGAACAAAGCCCAAATTGATTATTCTATTAAAAGAATTGAGCCCAAAGAATTTTGAAGCAACAAGAAGCCACGAAGCCCATTAGCCCTTTATGGCCCAACTTGGCACAAATGAAAGTTCATGTCCACCTATTAAAGATGAGTACAGCTATAGTGTTAAAGAAAAAAAGTCCATGTCAACATTGAATATATACTAGAAAATTAAATCATGAAGGGGACTTGTGGAAGCCAGCTATGGTGGACCTACTTTCTATAAAATCAAGCAATGACTAAAGGCACGTGAGCATAAAAAAAAGAGATAGAACCGGATCTGATTTATTTTTTTCTCTTGGCATTGTAAGTTATTTTCTTTGTTCAGGTATTATTAGATTAGTTTAAATTCATGTTAATTAGTTAATATTTGTATGAAACTTTGGTAATTTAAGGTATTAATCATCTATTGTTTTCTTACATCTCTCTTTAATTTCAAGTTTTTACATTAATGTTTTAGTTAATTTTTTTTTACCATCTTAATCTTCAATCTTCATCTAAAAAAAAAATGTCTTGCAACTTTTTTTTTTATAAAATTTCGTTTCTAATATCTTTGTAAGTAAAAAAAAAAAAAAAAAAAAAAAAAAAAAAAAAAAAAAGGCAGTCGTCATCAACAGGTTGGTATTCGGACCAAGATCACATTCAAAAAAAAATATTATCAGCCTCTTGTTACAATTAATTATCATTAAATTTGCATTTTTATGTTCATTTATTATCAAGCTTTTCTTTAAGTTTAATCCATTAGCATTTATTAGTTTTACAACTTTCTTGTTTCTTTGTTTGTCTTGTACGAAGATTTCACAAAATATTTATGAATCATCATCATTAATTATTAGAACCAAATTAATGTTTAAGCTTTATGTTTGCTTATAAATGTCAATTTGTAAATATCAGCTTTATGTCAATGTTTAAGCTTTATGGATCGGATCGGACTAGTAAATATCACCGTTTGATCATTCCTTGGCCATTATTAGTTTTTCAAATGTCAATTTTTTTATTTGCTTATAAATTTAGTTGTTTTATTACTTAGTTTATCTAAGAGTTAGAATAGGAAAAAAAAAAATCTCTTTGTGTCTCCTTCGTAGAAGATTTGTTAGCTTAGTTAATATGTTTAGTGAGTAGATTTTTTTTATATATACTTGTTGAGTCGATTATTCCGTGAATTAAGTGTGGTTTTATAAAAGTTAGAAAATATATTGGTTAGTAATCTTAAGTTACTTAGATTGAAATTTTGGTTGTTTGAGCGGGCAAAAGCCGTGAAAATAATTGGCTTTTAATTTAGATATTGATATCTCTTTTAAAAGATTATTTTCAAAATAAACCAACGTTGTGAGAAAATATTATTCGTAAGAGATATTAATTCATCAATAAGAGAACTTAATTGAATTAGTAAACCACACTTAAGGATCGTGATAATTTGCTTAACAAGTATATCTTTTTATCACATATTTCTTAGTTGCTTGCTTAGTATAATCTAGTTTATTATTTATAGCCGTTGTCTTTTATCGTTAACTTTATATTATTTACTTGCTACTAGTGCTATTATTATCTTTGCTTTAATCATTTAGTTTTAAGCTTTGTAGTTTTGCTTTATTAATCTAGTTTTTATCGCTTAAAATAGTTTTTAATCTTTTACTTTAAAACTAATCAAAAACACTCAAAACCTTTTCCTGTCCAATTTCACCCGATTAAATAACCGTTTGAATACAATTCACACCTCGTCGGGACATACGACCCGGGGAAACCTTATACTTCCGCGGAGCATTGACCTAGGCTATTTGACTTTGTTGACCATTATTTGGTTAATATAAGTTAGGTGGTTCGGGCTCAATCAGTCCCCTTAATTGTGTGCCGGTCCCCTTAATTATTAAGGGGACCGCCTAGTATAATTAAGGGGGCCGCCTAAGAAAAAAAAAAAATTTCTTCAGATTTTTTGTCTTTTTGTGGGGGAGGTTTTTCCTGAAGAATGTGTCCGTTTTTTGGGTAGAAATTTGAATTCAAAATGTTTATTTTGAATAAAACATTTCTTATAAATACAAAAATGTTTTGTATAAGTTTAGAAATGTTTGTCCCATTTTAATAAAATGTAAGGTTTGTAAAAATAAAAATTCCTTTGATCATAAAATGCATTAGACACTTTGTTTATTCATACCTTAAGTGATATGGATGCTAAAGCAAATATTTACGACTAAATACTTGTTTACGTCATAATTTGTAGTTCAATGGGTTTACGTTTTGTGATTATCAAAACATAGAGATATCGATATATGTTAATAATGTTTTTAGACATTATTTATATCAACAGAACTGAGTGTTGTTTTCTTAAAGGTAAATGTCGAAATCTCGTGGTAGTACAACGACATCCAAATCATCAAGTCGACGCTCTAAATTAACCTGTTCGATTGTAAAAGCGATCAGATTCCCTTTAACTATTTGAAATCTTCCTCCAATTTGTGACAATTTGCACAATACTTCGTCATTCCTACTCTACGAATAGTTGTTCATGGTACAAAGAGTTTACCCGGGACTAAATACCTTGCCCTTGATTATTTGCTTCAAACTTACAACCACATAGTAGGTGGCTAAAGCAATCTCTTCTTCATGAATCCACACCATTTTTTGGATATATAGAAAATAATTAAGTTGAAAACGATTGATATAAGGATAGTTGGTTCATGAAATGTGACGTATTTAAAGGGATTAGTTTTGACTGTTGAGCCCGACGGTCGAGGTAAAATCTTCTTCTCGTACTCAGCAAGCTTCGCCTCCATCTCAGCTATTTCTGAAAACGAAATAATCAAAATTTAAAAACATCTATTGCAATACTTTATTTGAGTCATGATCGAGTAATCTATAATTAATATATTATCACAATGTACATACCTGGAGGTGGAGGCGGGGTGTATGGTAACGGTGGCCTGTTCATCCTGGGTAGCACCCTACCCCGTCTGGCTATATGGCCCCGCTGCTTGCCCTTCAAAACCATAGCAAGTATCTGCTCCTCCGTGTACGCCACCCCTTCAAACGTATTCGCTCCCAAATCACGAAGCAAAACCATCTCTTCCTATTTAGTTGAAAAAAATTGAGAAAATTAATATATATGTCGGGTTAATTACAAGATTATGTTTCAATGAATCATTAAAGTGCGTGTTTGGGGAAATAAATAAATAAATAATAAATTTAAAAAGAAAAGAAAAAACGATACTTACATACTGAACCCGAGCCTCATCCTGCAACCACATACCATTATTGTCGCAGTGTGTGTCGTAAAAGCTCTGGATGAGTGACGGGTACTGCTTGTCCTTGCAGTTCTGAAACTGTATATACACATGCATATAAGATGAAACAAATTCAAAATGACAAATCAAACACCATATTTATTTTAATTAAACTTAAATACTTTTATAAAATTAAAATTAATTACTTATATAATTAAAAATTTTAATTAATATATAATTAAAATTAAATAATTTTATAAAAATAAAATACTTTTATAAAAATAAAATGTGTCTTACATAGTCGTGGCGAATATCGGCCAATGACTTGGAACCATGGCGGCTGTACACCTTGTTCTTCTTTCGGTTCTCCTTGTTCACAGCAGCTCGCTTCAGGTTCTTCTCATTCATGTAAAACTTGATATGTTCCTCCCACACAGACAGTTCGACGTTCGGAGGAGGGTTTCTTCGTATCTCACCCACTTTAGCAGGCCCACCCGGCCTCTTAAAGTAAGTCTTCTTCATGGTGCCCTTGTTGTCGGAGTAGACCTTAGCAATATACGCATTGATGCCCTTCGAAATGTTTTTCCAATCGGGACTACGCATGTGGGTCTGCAAGTCGAAGAATTCTTGCTATCAAATATAGTTAATATTAACATAAAGATATAAATAAATAAACAAATTTAAATAAATATACACAATTAAACAAATTTAAATAAATGTAGACATTCAAATAATTAAATATAGAGATATAATTAAAAGGAAAATAAAATAACTGATCCCGAGTCGTTCATGAAGGCATGTCGAGTCGCTTCCTCAAGGTTGTGCCAGGAGGGATAGTGCAACGACAAGGACCTAACCAGCTCGCCAACATAGTTACTAAACCATGCGCGGTTGGGCCCTACATGAGTATATATCCTCTAATCTGCCGTCTCAAAATCGATCGATTACGGGCCCGACTAGTCACGGATTTCCTGAGCTCTATGTTCTTGTTGGCTTCACGGACCTATGGCCTGCCGCCATCCCGACCTCCACCTCGTCTCGCCTTACCTCCTCGTCGAGGTTGTTGTGACGATCCGACAATTGAAGTGAGTGAAAACGTTATAAAATAACAAGTAACAAAATTCAAATTATCAAGTTTAAGTTTCTTACCACTACGGTGACCGCTCTGAATCGAACGAAAAGGGGGTGGTGGTTCATCGGCACCGTCACCACCGTGACCGCGCGCTACTGCTACCATCAGTAAAAGTACAAGTTGAATTAACATATAGAAATTCGGGAACAAATTAACATAAGCATGCACACATTCAAATACATACACATTCAAAATAAATATTCACATTTAAACAATCCATAACAATTTCATTCAGATAAGTGTCATTTTACAAGTTACAATTTAAGATCAATCTGCTAAATCTACATCACTATTATAAACAACATCAGTCGCATCTTCAACTTCATCATCAAAATTGTTTGCATCAGAATCTGCTAAATCATAAGGATTGTCGTCTTCATCATCAATAAATTCATCATCGTCATCAACATGAATGATTGGTGGTGGTGCCTCAACTAACGTTGATTGCCAAATCATTCAAATTAGCAGACAGTTGGAGATTAGATGAGTTGTTGCCATGTATCACATCATCATCGTCTTCTGCCACAATGACATCCCAGGTTGTGTTGTGATTCACTTCTTGGACGACCTTCCAATGGAGTGGTCGT
This sequence comes from Artemisia argyi, assembly GCA_030686995.1. Classification (NCBI taxonomy): domain Eukaryota; kingdom Viridiplantae; phylum Streptophyta; class Magnoliopsida; order Asterales; family Asteraceae; genus Artemisia; species Artemisia argyi. Next base: position 3,706,481 of record CM060705.1, read on the forward strand.
CTGGCAGGATCTTCAAAGTAGAAGACTTGTTTTGCTTGTGTTGCGAGAATGTAAGGTTGATCTGCAAACGCTGTGCTACATGCCCAAATTTGTGTCATGTTGTTTCTAGTGTTATAACGTTCGACTCTACCTCTTTTGACCAAGTCGAACCACTTAACTCGAAACAACACAACTTTGAACTGGGTATACGTAAACTCCAGAATTTCTTCTAGCTGACCATAATACATTTCTCCTTCCTTCTCGCTAGGTGAACAAATTCTGCTATTCTGAGTTGTAAATTTTACATCGCAGCTATGTACAACAAACTTTACACCGTTGACTACGCAAGAGTTGCTGAGGTTGCGGTCGATGATGGTCCACAAGCCAAAGCGAATAAGTCGGGAGTACAACATGGGTCATTGGCTGTGTAAAGTTTACCGATCTATGAACAAAGATAAGAATAGATAGAAATGAGTAATATATATATAGTCGTTATTTATACAAGGAAATACATATAATAAGTTTACCTTCGTCTCAAACCATCTAGGAAATTCTTGCTGCACATCGCTATCCGGACGTTCGCTGAAAATGTTCATGATATTAGAATTAATCGAAAAGATAACTTGGGAAAAAGAAATTTCAAAATAAAAAGGCGTACCTCTCGAATTCATTCATGTACGCGTCGATCTCAGGACTGTTGTGAAGTACATACCATATCACTTTCTTCATTTCTTGGAGACCTAACCGAATAATTGTCTTTTAACCAGACTTTTTACATAGTGATCGGAACACCTGGAAATCACTTGTTGGGCGAGGACAACCCTGAGATGCAGTGGGACGATTAAATTTCGTCCCAATTTCGCCCCAAAAATAACGAGAACAAAAAGTTAATGCTTCGTCTGCAACATAACCCTCCGCTATTGAACCTTCCGGCTTACCTTTATTTCGTACATAGTTTTTTAGCTTCTTCATGTATCTTTCAAATGGATACATCCACCGAAATGAAACAGGCCCGCCTTCAAGAGCCTCTTCAGGTAAATGCATAACCAAGTGAATCATAATGTCAAAAAAAAGCAGGAGGATATATTTTCTCGAGACTGCACAAAATTTTGATTAACTGGTCTTTAGCTTTCACCATGTCATTCACCATCAAAGTTCGGGCACAAATTTGCTTAAAGAATGAACAAAGATCGATTAATGGTGTATAAGTCGGTGCGTCCAGGTATTGCTGAAGTCCATAAGGAAGTAACCGTTGCATCATTATATGACAGTCATGAAACTTCATGCCTGTTATATGTTATCATCTTTGGTCACTTTCGCCTTGAACTTGGATCCGAACCTATCTGACAGTTTAATTGTTTTGATGTATTAACAAAATAGTTTTCTTTTATCAGCTGTGAGGGAGTACTTAACATGAGGCTTCGAGCATTTCCTGTTTTGTTTGTTTCCGAGCCACAACTCCTATCGAATGCCCAAAGCTTGCAAGTCTTGTCTTGCCTTAGCGGTGTCTTTAGATTTGTCATTCATTAACAAAGTGTTCAAGATACTCTCCAACACATTTTTTTTATATGCCTGACATCTAAATTGTGTTGTAGAGAAAAAGAAGACCAATATGGAAGCTCATAGAAAATAGACCGTTTAGTCCAGTTTAGCTCGGATGTAGTATTACATTTTATTTTCCCATCCCCATAATCTGGATGTTTCCCTGGCAAACGTGTGGGCAATATCGCAAGTTGAGCCAAGATATCAGCCGGAGTATATTTTTTAGGAGGATCTCTAGAATCAGTTGCACCATTGAATGTATTACGGTCACTCCTCCATTTATGGTTTTTTTAAGAATCTTCTATGGCCAATATAAGCTGTTTTACTTATCATACGCATAGCCGGAGTGTCTAATTTGCATGTAGGGCATGCATAGTAACCTTGCCTACTCCAACCAGATAAACTACTACGAGCAGGAAAATCATTGATGGTCCATAAAAGCATCGCTCTCATGTGGAAATATTTTTCTGTAACAGCGTCCAAAGTCAAGACACCTGGTTTTTTCCATAATTCTTGAAGGTCATCAATCAAAGGCTTTAAGTAAGCATCAATGTCCTTCGTCGGTGATTTAGGGCCAGGAATCAACAACGTCAGCATAAGTAGTCTCTTTCATGCATAACCACAAAGGGAAGTTATATGTTGTTAATATAACTGGCCACATGCTGTAAGTCTGACTAAGGTTGCCGAACAGATTGAAACCATCAGCAGCCAACCCTAATCAAACGTTTCTCGGTTTGTTAGCAAATTCCGAATATTTACCGCTGTCAAACTTCTGCAATGCTTTACCATCAACCGGGTGTTGCATCATACCGTTTACCGTAGACTTTCCAGTAGCATGCCAAGTCATATGTTTTGCGGTGTGAATAGACTTGTACAAACGTTGTAGTCTAGGAATGATAGGAAAGTAACGCAACACCTTGTTAGGAACTTTCTTCCCCGTTGTGTTCTTGTCTTTCCATCTACTCGTTTTACAGATCGGACAATACTCCAAATCTTCGGCATCAGTCCCCCGATATAAAAAGCAATCATTTTCACAAGCATGTATTGACTCATACCCTAACCCGACCTTTTTAAATGTTTTTTTTATAGCAGAGTATGATGGTGGGAGATTGTAACCTAACCTGGGAGGAAATACCTCCTAGAGAAATTTTAGCATATTGTTAAATGAAGTATCACTCCATTTACCGCTGACCTTGAGATGCGTAAACTTTGACATAAAATCCAAGGTTGACATAAAGTCACAACCCGGGTAAAGAGGCTGGGTGGAATTGGCAAGTAACTCTTCATACTCGTTACGTATAGGAGGTGTCATTGCTTGAGTCGGCTCGTTACTTGTCTCGCCAATATTTGGAGGAGTTGGCTCATTTTGTTCATTATTTAGAGGAATATCAAGAATATCATTAAGGCACACACGCATGTCACTCATCTCACATTGTGTTGTGTTATCTTCTATAGGCAGAGGATCCGGTTTACCGTGATCGCGCCATTGTGTATAAGTTGGGTCCCACCATTTTGGCTTATGTGGGTTTTAAGTTTGTCGAGAGATACCCATGGAACATTACAACAAAGACGACATGGACATTTTATGTTTCCGTAACTATTCAATAACGGCTTGCAATGTTCAATGAATGCGGCAAGACATCAAAAAACTCGCTTGAAACACGACTGTCTAAACGGGTCCAACTCTTATCAAGTATCATAACTACATTTTGTTTTGTTCAACTCTTAGTTATTACACATTCAAAATATTCGACACATAAACACATATAACCATGGAATTATTACTAGTTGTTTTGCTGACCTAGTGCAACTATGGAACGCAATCCTAACCCACTCTTTGAATGATTCATCTCATATATGAATGCGTATAACTGATTTACTATTTGAGAAAATTTCGGCAGCATTTCCCCTCAACTCCCCAAATATGTGCATTAAAGACATATTCGTAGGAGTAAAGGAGAAACAATGTCTAAATCATCTCAAATAGTAAATCAATTATATGCATCCATATCCTAAATGAGACAAAACATTCAAAAAGCAGTCCCAAACATGGGACTTTCCGAAATTAATTTCTAATAAATTAATTTCGGACGGGTTTTCTATAGGATGATTAACTTCGGATGGGGACTTTCCGAAATTAATCACTAAAATCCTAAAACATTCACAAAAGTCTAACAATAATACACAAACCGACTATTTTAAGTTAAACAATTAATAGCATATATTTTAAGTTAAACAATTAGAATATAAACAATTGTTTGGTTTTCGGCTTATGTTTCATAAGCTTATTTTTTGTGACTTATTTTTGAAACTATTTTGTGTATATAAGTTTATCATGTCAAACTTATTTTTTGTGACTTATTTTTGAAACTATTATGAAACTATTTTGTTTATATAAGTTTATGTAAAAACTATTTTGTTATTTTGAAAGTTATTTTTGTGATTTAATTTTGAAACTATTATGAAACATAAGCCAAAAACCAAACAATATATCTAAGGGCTTATATAACGGGCTTATGGCTTATTTGGTTTTCGGCTTTTGTTTCATAAGCTTATTTTTGTGACTTATTTTGAAACTATGTAAGTTAAAAATTTTCAAAATAAGCCATAAAAATTTAGCTTATGAAACTTAAGCCGAAAACCAAACAAGCCATAAGCTCGTTATATAAGCCGAAACAAACACCCTCTAACTTGAATTATTCTACACCATACGGCTAGTTTAATACCAAGTCCCCCAAGGTGCTATTTGCACCGTGGGTACACAATGAGCAAACACAATATCCTATTTAATATATCAAAACCTAATATACTAATTAAAAAATTCTAATTCTAATTATACTTCTATATATAACGCAAAACTTCTAATTATTCTACTTCTCTTCAACTAATTGTTTCAACTAATTATAACGCAAAAATTCTAATTCTACTTCTATCGTTTCAACTAATTATAATGCAAAAATTCTAATTCTATCCTACGTATTAATCAATCCACAACATAATGTACTTAACTAATGCTTTCTAAACTACAACAAAGCAAACTTATGCAATATTTACTCGGCTGAAAAACTCAAATTCATTTCAAGCAAACTACGGCCGAAAAACTAAACTACTAACCAAACGCTACGGGATACCAAAACTAAACTACAACAAAGCATAAAAATGAAAAAACAAAGAACATACTGTCTCGGTTTCCGCTCCCGGGCTGTGGTCTCGGGCTCCGGTCTCGAGCTGTGGTATCGGGCTCGGGCTGTACGTGGGTTGTGGTCTCTCGGGTTGTACGTGGTCTCGGGCTTCGGGCTGCGGGTATAGTGATATATCAAAAGTTTTAAAAAAACTGTTGTTGGTGACATGTCGTCGAGATACCAAAAGTTTAAAAAAAATAAAAAAAGGACCACATTACCTCTGTCTCGGCTGTCTCAGCTCTTGACTCTCACTCTCGGCTCGGCTGTCTCGTCTGTCCTGGGTGTCTCGGCTGTCTCAGCTAAAAGTAAACAAACATAACAAAATCAAAATTAATACAAAATTAACGATTAAATTAACATTAAAAGTAAACAAAAATAACAAAATCAAAATTAATAAAAAAATCAAAATTAACACTAAATTACCTGTTAATAGAAGAAGAAGAAGTGGGGAATAAGAAGAAGAATTAAACAAAGAAGGGGTTGAGGAGTGAATTAAACAGCAGAGGAGGAGGAAGAGGAGGTGCACAGTGGTGCTAGTGTGTGGTGTTGGACTGTGGTGTCGGAGGTGGAAATGTAGTGTCGGAGGTGGTGGTGGAGTATTGGAGGTGGTGGTGTAGTGGTGGAGTACTGTGGTGTTGGTGGATTACGCCGGCGAGATCGAGACAGATGAGAGAAAAGTGTAAAAACTTTTTTTGGTCTAAGTGTTTGACCAGATCTGGTGTTGGTACACTTTCTATGTTCCCGTCGACTTGTCAATGGGACAATAAAACTATTTTGTCATTTCTCGTTTGGCGGGACGAATTAAATTTTCGTGAAATTTTTGCCGCTTATATTCCCGTCGACATGTCGACGGGATAACACAGTTATTTATACACTCAAAAATAATATTAATTACTTTTAATATAATTAAAAAATATATATTATAAATACTTTTATAAAATTAAAAAAATATATTAAAAAAATAGTTTTATAAAATCAAAAAATAACTAGTTAAATTTAAAATTAATTACTTTTATACAATTAAAATTTTTTATTTATTATAAATACTTTTATAAAATTAAAAAAATACATATTTTAAAAAATAGTTTTATAAAATTAAAAAATAACTAGTTAAAAAAATTTATTTATTATAAATACTTTTATAAAATTAAAAAAATATATAGTTGAGAGTTGGCGTATAATTGGAGTTCGGTAGTTTAGTATTTTCGGGTATAACGTTTTGTATACACGAGATGTTAGACAGATGAGTCAAGATGCTATGGTTGTATATGAGATGTTAAACGAACGACTCGAGATGCTATGGTTATACACGAGATGTTAGACAGATGAGTCGAGATGCTATGGTTGTACATGAGATGTTAAGCAAACGAATCGAGATGCTATGGTTATACACGAGATGTTAAACAAATGAGTCAAGATGCAATGGTTATACACGAGATGTTAAACGAACGAGTCGAGATGCAATGGTTATACATGAGATGTTAAAAGAACAAGTCGAGATGCAATGGTTATACATGAGATGTTAAACGAACGAGTCAAGATGCAATGGTTTTACACGAGATGTTAAACGAACGAGTCGAGATGCAATGGTTATACACGAGATGTTAAACGAATGAGTCGAGATGCAATGGTTATACATGAGATGTTAAACGAACGAGTCGAGATGCAATGGTTATACATGAGATGTTAAACGAACGAGTCGAGATGCAATGGTTATACACGAGATGTTAAATGAACGAGTCGAGATGCTTTGGTTGTACGTGAGATGTTAAACAGATGAGTCGAGATGTTATGGTTGTACGTGAGATGTTAAACGAATGAGTCGAGATACTATGATTATACACTAGATGTTAGACAGATGAGTCGAGATGCTATGGTTGTACATGAGATGTTAAACGAACGACTCGAGATGCTATGGTTATACACGAGATGTTAGACAGATGAGTCAAGATGCTATGGTTGTACATGAGATGTTAAACGAATGACACGAGATGCTATGGTTATACACGAGATGTTAGACAGATGAGTCGAGATGCTATGGTTCTACATGAGATGTTAAAGGAACGACTCGAGATGCAATGGTTATACATGAGATGTTAAACAAATGAGTCAAGATGCTATTGATCAGGGGGTTCATTGACCAGAGTTCATTGAGTGGGGTTTCAAGAGGTTCAGTTACTAATGGTTCATGATCAGGGGGGTCAGGTTCAGTGACCAGTTTGGAAAGTAGGGTTCAGGGGTTGGGTTTTCCCACCAAAATCTTGCCGCCAAAACTCTTCCCACCAAATCTGCTCTTATATACTAACATATTATCCACATAACTTCACAACCACTTATCCTTAAAACCACTCAACCTCACAACCTTGAAACCACTCAACCTCAACCTGATGCAGCGATATAATCCTTTTATGTGTACTTGTGGAGCAGGAAATATAAAAAAAGAACATCACATCAACACGATAAATTTGGATGGGAGTATTATGCATGTCCTCATTTGAAGCCAAGAGACAAAGGTCATGTATGTGGATATTTTATGTGGAAGAGTGAATTTGATGAACAATTACATGTAATTTCTTCTGCTTCAATATCTTACGGTTCTGGGTGCACAAACTGCCATGAAAAAGATCTTAGGATAAATATGCTGGAGGCACAAAAATAGGTGCTAGAGACAAGAGTCAGGGTGCGCGAGGCAAGACTTGAAATGGCAACGAATCTCGACAACAATGACCACGCATGTCAATCGGATGCATTTCTCCGTAACCTGTTAGGTGACATGGAAAATCTTCGTATGTAATGTTGTTGTTGTTTGTTGTTTGTTGTTTGTTGTTTGTTGTTTGTTGTGTTATTGTTGTTGTTGTTGTTTTTTGTTGTGTTATTGTTGTTTAATAAAATGTTGTTGTTTTTGTGAAAACTGATGTCCACACACGATTAGATACACTCAAAACTGCTTAATCACTAGAAATTGTAAACTTCTATCCAAACACTCAAGATTGTAATTATTAATCTAACAAAACATCCGTAGTAAGAAACTAAGCAATTTATAAATCAATCCCAAGCACCACACGCTTAGCTTCAAGCACGAAGGCAAACATTTTATTCAAACCACACAAGAGTTGTAAACCAGATACATTTTCATACAGACTCAAACTAAACAACTCGACAAGCAAACGAACCAGATCAAACGAAAAAAACTCGACAATCAAATGAAACAACTCAAACTAAACAGCTCGACAACCAAATGAAACAACCCATTTACTTTTTTTTTGCGGCTACCTCCCGCTTTGCTTGAACTCGCACCATCTCTTCCTTTCCTTGCTCTCATTTCCTTGAGATGTGCAAACGTAGCTTCAAGACCTATTATTCTATTTTCCAGATTATCAACAGCAGCAACTTCATCAAACGTGCTTTCAGCTTCATCCTCACCTCCAATAGCAGCAGCTTGAGCTTCAGTAGCACGTTGAGCTTCAACAGCATCTAGCTTTTCCAAATACTCTCTATAGTATGACTTTTTCCTCAACCATACCAGAATCCGGTCTCTCTGCCACGGTGCACAGTTCGCATAAGAACCATATTTATCAAAAATTTCATAGCCCCAATGATTTATAATTTCATTATGCAGGAGCTCGTGTGATAAAGCCTTTGACCACTCCTATTCCGGCGTTAAACCGTCCATTGTTGTTTGTGATTTGTGAAAATTGACAATCGGGCTTTGTGAGAATCAAGAATATATGTGTAAAATTGTAACAATTCACATTTTCAGGTTAATTACTATTCCCGAAAATTTCACTATTCATTTTTACTATTCACTTTTTACTATTTATTTTCCGAAATTTGATTTTTATTTCATATTCCCGTGTGATAAATCATTTCCATGGCAAAATAAAAGTTTGACACTCATCAGATCATTTTCGCGAAAGTTATTAAGGAATTACACATTTTTGGATAAAACGTCATTCAAAAATTCTACGCACAACGAAACTCGACCACGTTAATTTTCCCCGCATCAGAAAAATGTTTGATACACTCATGATTTATTTGAGAATAAATCATGACTGAGAAAAACGTGACCAAATAAACCTCGGCCGTGAAAAACTGGATTTTCGTTTTTAAGCACTTTTACTCAGCCGTAACCTTAGCCTATACCTGCACCGCGTTTCTAAGACGATTTGAGTTTTCACATTTTTGGAAAAAGTCAACATATTTTTCCCTCCTCCTTTGACTAAAAATCATTCCTTGATTTTATAAATCATTCCTTGATTTTTAGGCTTACGGTTTTATGTCTAAAAGACATTTAATACCAACCGACACTAGACTGAGCCCAGTATAGACATTATAAGTCATTTTAAATCATTATTATCACATTAGAAAAGTAACATTTTACTTTTCTCAATTTTACACAATATTCGTACGTTTTACGTATTACGCGTTTTAGACCCGTGTTTCCAGTTTTAGCAGGGTTTTAGCACCCCAATGGAACCTACCACTCTTTTTATATTTAATTATGGAGTATTTTGACAAGTTTAGTCATTCTTTCAAGTTTCACATTTTTACGATACCCGGTTTTACGTATTATTGCTTAATCACTTACGGTTAGCATTTTACGGAGTCAAAACTAGCTACATAAGTTAGATAATATCATCACAAACCAACTCATCCTTCCTTATCTCATTCAAACCGACTTAGGGGGGGATTCACACCCTTGTGTGTCTTGATCTCATGCATAAAGCCCTAGGATCCTTACAAGTGTACAACTTGGTCTCCAAGTTTAGGAAATATCCTAAATACTTGGACCTCCTCAAAGCACCTTCCTAGCACCTCCTCAACTCACTATAAAAGCCCTCCCCATCCCTCCTAGTCGTTTACAACACAAACAAACCCATACTCTCTTCATTTGATCTTATACTTCAAGAATTATTCAAGGAATCAAGAGCTATATCAACACATAAACCCTAGTTTGGTTTTGATTCATCAAACTACTTCCAAACCCTAGAAACTTTGGTGATTTCTCTTGAGTTTGAATCTACTCAAGTGACCTCAACTTTCATCATCTCTCTTTCAAGAATACAAGGGTAGAAAGATTGCATGAAGTGAAGAGAAGTAATCAATCAAAGTCCTTACCTTACATGTTACTTACCTTTCTTGTAGAAAGCCAAAGTTGTAAGCAAACTCTAATACACTTCCTTGCTTAAATATCATTTTCATGCTATTTGTATTTCCTTCGTACTATATATTGTCTTGTTATTAAGTTCATGATGTATAAAAATGGGTAAAACAAACTATGATATATATATATATATATGTTAACTTATGATAAGTAAACAAGCAAACTAGTGATTTTTATGGAGAAATCTGATCAAAACAGTATATAAATGATATTGGACAATTACATATTGTATTAGAGGACTTAACAAGGAAAACATAGCAATTAGAACTACCTAAAACGAGTATACGAGTCAAAAGTTATGACCATTTGAAGTTACCAAAACTTTGCGGCAAAATTGCCTAAATAGTTTCTGTGACAGAACCTTAAACACGCAAAACGAGGCCCTTTTGGTCCGTTTCACGAAAAAGTTAAAACACGAAAGTTGTCCGTAATCACGTTTTCTTCAAAAACTCGGGAGCACGTCTCCAGAAAACCAATAACGAATGAGATTTTTCTCAGTTTATTAACAGCTATTTTACATATATATGTCACTATATAATGGTTATGGTTTAAAAAGACCAAGAGGTCTTATGGCCTAGATTCAAGACCACAACCATGGCTAAAGCCAAGGTTGAGTCTCAAGACCATGGAACAATGACCAAAGGTCATGGCAAGGCCATGACTAAATGACCATATAAACTTACTTAGGCGAAAACATGAGCTAAAAAGTTGGCAATAACTTAAACATACAATTTGGAACTACTTCATCTAAAGAACCATGAGATATTACAAGTAATCGTCATACAAGACTTAAGAAACTTACCCTAATAACAATCTTCATGTAAAAATAAACTTTCCTAAGTTTATTCAAATATTGGACATGTAACTTTTCGGATCAAAACTTATATATATATATATATATATATATATATATATATATATATATATATATATATATATATATATATATATATATATTATCAACTACTACAATAGTAGGGAGTCTCATGTGAGGAGTTCATTATGTAAGCCGTCGAGATGAGTTGTGGATTTATGAATTAAAGTGTCCTGGCTCCTCGAACGTTTACTAACATGACTTCTGAATTATGTCAGCCCGAACGGTAGTAAACGATATATAAACTATACATGTTTCACGAACCATTTCTTTTCATATACTTACACTTTACAAAGTACCACATCATGGACTAATTGCAAGATATATATAGGCATTTCTTCATATTCTTTACTCCAATCCTAAGTCGCAACATTCTATTATAGGTTGCTCGTAGAAACCTTCACGACTCAACCATTACATTCACTACTTGCTATCTTACTTAAGGTGAGTTCATAGCCCCACTTTACATTACTTCAGTGTTTTACAAACCCTTGGGGGGAATACATGCTATTTTAAACCGAACACAATGCTTTGAAACTGTATGCTGCCTGATTGTTTTATTATTACTAAGTACCTTCCTTGCCAATCCTAGGCCCCATAACATGAACCATTTAATCACTAGTATTAGTGAGCGCGAGTATTGTGAATAGGCCTATTGGGATTGACGAATCCCATTTGTTTGAGCAGATTAGTTCAAATGAATGCACTATATTTGAAACATTAAGTATGACGGCAAAGTACTTACTGGGGCAACAAAACCGCCGATTGATATTGGTACCCGTTAACGTATTGGTTGCATGAGCTTAGTATATAATAATAATTGTTTTGTTTTCCAACGATAAGTATGAGTCTAAGTAACTCATACTACCAACATATTGTGTTCAACCGTTAAACAAACTCTATGAATATCACTCAACCTTTATGTTGACCTCTTAAGCATGTATTTCAGGTCCATGATAATCAAGAATGGAGCGGAAGGGCACGTACTAAAGGAAGAAGGCTATAAACTACTCTGTCATTCGATAAAACATCAAAAGACTTTATATTGATGTATTTTGAAACATGGAACCTTTTTGGGACCTAACTATGTAAACTCTGATATATTTGAATAAATTCGAATGATAACTCTTTTTAAAGCGACTCGGTTAGAGATCGTTTTCTATTATTTTGATTGTTGTGCCGTCGAGTAACACCCAAGTTGAATTCCGCTGCATCATGAATTGGGGGTGTTACAAAAATGACACGGGAATGATTTTTGTGAGAATACTTATAAGAAAAAAATATGGGGGCATAATCCCGTCGACATGTCGACGGGAAAAAAAAGGCGGAAAAAATCCCCGCCATTTTATTGGCCAGTATTTTATTATAATAATTAAATAAAATCCTCCCGTCGACATGTCGACGGGATAGTTAAACCAAAAATAGTAATTAACGTTAATCACTCGCTAATTACTATTTGTTTCATTGTTAATATGTTCCCGTCGACATGTCGACAGGAATGGGTTGGCGGGATAATTTCACGCCCAAATTATGGCAATAATAAAGGTTTGAAGGTTTGACCAATATGGTCCCGTCGACATGTCGACGGGAGCGTATTAATCCAAAAAATTCAACGCAGCTAGGCTCAGTCAAGCTTGTTTTTTAGTTGTTTTGTGCATATTGTCGTCGACATTGTGTCGACGGGAATATGCTCGTCGCCTGTTCTCCAGATTCTTATAGTGATACCGACACTAGTAGAGTGATAAAAATGTTTATTTTCACAAAACCTTACATTTTTATGTATGACAAAACATTTTTACAAAAGTATTTTTGTATAATTAAAAGAAATGTTTTATTAAAAAAATAAGTTTAAAATTCAAAATTGCAACAGCCATATTTCCCGCTCAAAACCGTCACGAAATTTTCATCAGATAAACTTTCACCACGTTAGGACGAAAAGAGGAGCGTATGTAGGGACGGTCCCTTAAAGGGTGGACGATCCCTTAGTGATAAAGGGCCGTCACATCTTTAAGGGACCGTCCCCTTCTCTCCTGGCGTGTATAAATACTGAATTGTTCCCTTTCAGAAAATAGAGCTTCTTAGCACAAAACCTTCTATTTCTTTCTTTCTTCTTCTTTGATCACTATAACATGTCGGGTTGTGTTTATAAGTGATTCTCGTATCCTCTACATCAAAGTGCAAGAGAAGAACACTCGAAGTCATTAAGAATCGAGTTGTTATTAAGTCCACACACAAACGTAACAAATTTTACGATTCTATTCCTCCCCCAACTCTCTCATTTGTAAATATTGTAATATTGTGAGTCCGACTTGTGTGTGAGTCATGAATAGATGTGATAGGGTGAACTAGGACATTGGCGAAAGTCCAAGAAGTGTTGTATCTAGATTAGACTTTTTATTAGTTGAATGTTGTGGTGTGAAGGCTAGAAATTAGTGGAGTTCTAGTATGAAGATTAGGACTTAGTGAAGTTCGGGTGTGAAGACTTGAATCGGGTGAAGGTTCAAGTGAATGGGAGTGCTCGTTCGTGTGAAGACTTGGATTATGTGTCGATCCAAGAGGGACAATAGTGCTTGTTCGTGTAGCCACATGGGCTTTGGTGTAGATTGGTTCTAGCTAGTATTAGAACTCGACATTCGGCTTAGTGTCGTTAAACTTTATATAAGCTTGTGTACGGATTGCTCCGCCTGAAGGAGTGTGTTAACATAGTGATTGAAATCTCTCGAGTGTGGTACTCGGGGAGTGGAGTAGGACGAAGAGTGAGCTTCGTGCTAAACCACTATAAATCTCATTGTCTCTTTTGGATGTGCTCTTTCCTTTACTATTTCCTTTACATTATTTATGTTTTTGTATATAGTTAACTTGATATCACATAACTAGCAAATCTAGTAATTTGGTAATAAAAACATAAACGGACCAAACAAAGTGAAAACCGGTTTTAATAAGCAATAATAAATAGTGAAACTATTCAACCCCCCTTCTAGTTTTTACACGACGAAATCTTTTGACAAAGAGCAATTTAAGGAACTGAGCTAAGAGACTTAATGCACATTATCTAGGGGCCTATTTAAGCATATACACACACTCAATGCTCCTACATAAACAACCTAGCAATGGCAGCAAAGTTAATGACCATAAAAACCCTAAAACCCTTAACTCCTATCCAATAGTGTCCCAATCATAACGTATGGTTCAATTGAGCAATCATAGTCATGTTCTAAAGTGTTGGGAATTAAAGCTTCCAAGAATTGATGTTGCTTGTATGGTTAAGATTGCTTACATTGTTTAGACTGCTCTTGGGATTAATGAAAAATGCTCTAAGTTGTTACTGCTACTGGTTATGAAGGTTAAAGCTGCTTATAGAAGTTAAGACTGCTAGAGTATGTTATAACTGCTGGAAGACTTCAAGGAAAATACTCTAAGTAGTTAATGCTGCAAGAAGAAAAGTTAGTGCTGTTAGTACTAAGTTACAACTGCTAAAGACTTAATGCTGCCAGAGTAAAGTGTTAAGACTGTTGGTTGATTGTTACTACTGCTGGAGTATTAGAGTCGGTCAGATATGTATAGAATGTTTAGATAAGTACAAAAAAGATTCTTTAAAGATTTATCTTGTATAGAAAGTAATTGTAAGCCGACTAGGACTCCTTAGTCTGTAAAAGGAGATCCTAGGGCATTGAGTTTGATACGTATTATTCATAGCTTCAAGGTTGTAAACCCTAATACTAAGAGAGTATTAGTATTAATAATATTGAAGTTGTTGGTTTGTGTATTATTGTGAAACTGTTCTCCTTAATACTATTGTTTAGATTCCACATAAACCTTAGTAAATTCAACACAGTTTCTATACTAGTTGTGTTAGTTTATCTAGCATAACTAAACCTTTACAAGCTAAGGGAATTCGATCAAATATATAACTAGGATCCACATAAAGCTACTGATCTAAGTTAATTCGATAATAGCTAAACAATAAAGAAATGCCCAAATTGGGACTCTTAAACCCTAACCTTCGATTAAGTGATTTAGCCATAAAAATATTTCCAAAATTTAAGCGAGTAATAATCAAACATAGATAAAGGATTTTAACACTTACAATCGTGAAATGGGCTAAATTGAAATCTTAGTCGAAGAGGGAATTTTGGTAGCGTTTGTGTGTGTTTTTTGAGTTTTGTAAGTAAGAAAAAAAATTTAAACTTTCTTATATAGGAAAAAATTTTGTCGTATGGCAATTTCAGTCCCTGAGCCCATTTTCTTTTTCATGCGTGGTCCTGATGACCCAAGTTTTAACATTTGATAACCTAATACCCTAAGGTTAGATGATGTAACATTCTTAGTCCAAAGTTTGATAACTTTTGAAATTTACATTTCTTCCCCCTGAATTATCATATACTTTTGTAAACTTTTTCACAACTTCTTAATTCAAAGGATCATTGAATGAGTTCATAAATGAATTTTGTTCCACAAATGAAGAGATGATTTTTCCCTGAAGAGTTTTGAGAAGAGTGTGCACAGTTCATAATATTTGCAAAAATTTCTCCCCCTCAAAATATGTTCCTTTTAAATGATGAAATGGTTTTTGAGAACATATTTGAAGATGTGAATTTTACACACAGAAAAAGATGATGTTTTCTTTAATAGAAAGAAAAAAAAATCTTTTTGGTTTTTCTATGGTTTTATTTATTTTTATCATTTTTGCATTTTGTTTGTGGAAATAATATATTTACAAAATGTTTTGGTGTTTAACCTTTTTTCAAGGATGTTTAAGAAATCTTTCCAAATCTTTTGGAGTCAAACACTGCATACCAATTTGATGGACTAGTTCTGCAAATCTTACCGGTGGCAAGGCTTTGGTAAATAAGTTCGCCAATTGGTATTCAGTACCCACAAAGTATAATTCAATTGTACCCTTTTCTACATGCTCCTTGATGAAATGATATCTAAGGGCAATATGCTTGGACTTGGAGTGTTGAACGGCGTTTTAGGAGATTGCTATTGCACTTTTGAAGTCGCAATACATCTGGATCTTATTAAACACATAACCATAGTCCATAAGTTGTGATCTCATCCAGATGACTTGAGCACAGCATGCAGACGTGGCTATGTATTCAGCTTCTATGGTGGAAAACGATGTGCAATCCTACTTCTTTGATTGCTAAGATACAAGTTTATCACCAAGAAACTGTACACCACCAGAAGTTCTCTTTCCTGTATCTAAACATTCTGCATGGTCAGCATCTGAAAAGGCTATTAGTTCAAAACCAGAATCCTTCAGATACCAGATCCCCAAATGAATGGTTCCCTTTACGTATCGAAAGATTCTTTTAGCCTTAGAGAAGCGTCGTTCAGTTGGGTTTGACTGATAGCGGGAGCATAGATAAACAGAAAATACTATATCTGGCCGGCTAGCTGTTAGATACGTGAGAGACCCAATAATACTTCGGTATTTTGTAGGGTCCAATGGTTTCCCATGTAAATCAACATCTAGCTTTGGTGATGTGGCAGACGTTGGAGTATTATAAGTATCACAACTGGTCATACCATGTTTCTTTAAAATCTCAAGAGCATATTTGGACTGACTTAAAAATATGCCACAGGGGGGATTGATGAACTTGAAGTCCTAAAAAGAATTTTTAGTTCACCCATCATTGACATTTCAAAATTATCTTGCATTAGTTTTGCAAAATGGTTTGAGTACTTTTTATGTGTTGATTCAAAAAATAATGATCATCAACATAAATTTGAACAATTAAAATGTCCTCCTCGAGACGATGAATAAATAGTGTTGGATCCACTAATCCCTTAGAAAAATGATTGGCAAGTAAGAACACAGACAGGTTATTGTACCATGCCCTTAGGGCTTGTTTAAGGCCGTAGAGAGCTTTCTTGAGTCTGTATACATGGTTAGGATGATCTGGATCAACGAATCCATCTATTTGACTAACATATACTACTTCACGTAGTTGACCATTCAGAATTGCCATTTTCACGTCCATTTGATAAACAACCATGTTTTTGTTTGCAACGTATGCCAGAAATATGTGTACGGCTTCAAGTCTAGCAACTGACGCAAGTGATTCTTCAAAATCAATTCCTTCCTCCTAAGAATATCCTTTTGCTACCAGACGTGATTTGTTACTAATCACTCTGTCATCATCATCTAACTTATTTTTCCAAATCCTTTTCAGATGATAAAGACCCCATCTGGTACAAATGGAATATGGCTAAAGTACCATATTTAACTCAACAGCAGCTTGAAAAACACCTAAGACTAGTGCTTATGACATGCCATAAGCACTTACAACTCTAGAAACAAAAGATCCACCTAGAACAAAATATCAATTGAAAACAAGCTAACCAGCAGCTACCGTGAAAGATGAACTTTCACTTGTATTTGGATTTCTAAATAAGTTAGCCGAGTCATCATACACATTTGCAACATGCTCTTCATCTTCCTCTTCATCATTCACCAATGCAGAATACGAATTAGATGTAGTAGTATTACCTTCCTTAGAGGTAGTGCCAGTAGACTTCAACATAGATGGCAAGTTAGATGCATTACTCATAGTAGTAGCTCCCTTCTTAGGTTCACTAGTTGCCGCCTTAGGTGCATATCTGACATTTTATTTAATCGAAGGACCATCAAACTGCCTTCCATTAGTATACTTGGCTTTACCCTTCCACTTTTTTTTACCCACCGTTTGGAAACCCTCATTATTTAACACTACAGTAGGAGTAACAATTTGTGGAGTAGAAACAGTAGGAGGACTCACCACCTGTTTAGGGCATTGATCATGAATGTGACCAAATATCTTGCATATATTATACCTGGGAGGCCTCCATTCATATTTAACATGGATAGTAGTTTTAGTAAAATACTCCCCTAAAAGTGAAGGAAAACCAATAGTAACAACCTCCACGAGATCGGCCTCAAAATTGACCTCAATAAGGCACCTAGTAAGTTTTTTTGGTTTTAATATACTTTACCAGGGTAACCCTTTACTCAAAACAAAGACTGCATCTGGTATTTCAACTAACTCCCAGACTTCAAGTCATTTGAATTGATACAATTCTTCTTGCATTGATTCAATCCAGTTGTCATAAGTCATTGCTTCTTTAATATTCTTTGGTTCATCTTGACAAACTGCGAGTGCATAAATGCAATGTTCACAGTGTTTGTGAAGTCGTTGTCTTGTCGCTAATGGTGCTGATGGATTTCTAATAATATTTACTAAAGGATGATCCTTTGTCTAATGATGAGTCGAAGGTTGATGTTCATAGAATGTATGCATATTAGATGGATCCAAATTGTGTGATGATGACTCTACAATATCAGGAACTGTTGGAGCCAGTGCAAATGAATTAAAGAAATCATTTTTGTCATAATCTGCAGGTGCGAGTACTTGTTGGTATTGTTGATCTGTAGCTGAATCATTATTGTTGGAAGCGGTTTGTTCTGCTGTTGTAAGAGATTCAATGGGAGGTACATCAGTAGCAACAGTTGTTGTTGTTGGTTCAGGTGTATCAGGAATTTGAATATTATCAGGTTGTGCAGCGGAAATATTTTATATATCTGAAGTACGACATTCAAGAGTCTCATCAAACAGTGGAGAGAACAAGGTTTCCAGTTGTTGACGATTAAGTTCCAATGGTGGTGCACCTGATTGATCAAGAAAATTAAGACGGTTAGTTGCGGGTCCTAAGCTGTTTTGCTCAGAAGCCATAGTTGTAAGCTCATAGAAATTGAGATAAATGGTTTCCATGATTTGACTAGTACGACGGTTCCAGATTTGAAATCCTTTTGAATTCTCATAGTAGCCAATAAACACAGCAATGTCGGCTTTGGCTTTAAGTTTTCCAAGGTTGTCACGATCATTATTCGGGTAACAAAGTGCACCGAATACCGAAAGTACTTTATGTCTGGTTTGTGGTTGTGAACAATCTCATAAGGAGTTTTGATGTGTCATTTTTTGATGATTGAATGGTTTTGAGTAAAACATGCAGTGGAAATAGCTTTAGCCCATAAGTAATCTGGTAATTGAGAGAAGATCAACATTGTCCCAACACCTTCTGCTAACGTCTGGTTGCGCCTTTCAATGAGACCATTCTGTTCAAGAGTACATGCTATGGATGTTTGATGTGTGATTCCATCTTTCTCAAAATATGCATGGAGTATTTGATTCTTGAATTCGGTTCCATTATCTATTCTTACGATTCTGACTTTGTTTCTGAGCTGAACTTGAATCTTTGTGAGAAAGGTGATGATCATTTTTGAAGCTTGATCCTTGCTACGAAGAAAATAAACCAAAGTCCATCTTAAATAATCATCAACAATTACCAAGATGTAACTTTTTCCATTCATACTTTGTACTCTCACTGGACCACACAAATCTATATGAAGAAGTTGAAGAACATGATCAGTACTTTGTTCTTGTTTAGCCTGAAATCTTGCTCTTTTGCTTTTGCCTTGTTCACATGCTAGACATAAATGATCTTTAGAATACCAGAACCTGGGAAGACCGTCGACTAACTTATGCCGTGCGAGTTCAGTCATGGTTCAAAAATTTAAATGAGAAAGCCATTTATGCCATATCCAGGATTTAGTCGAGGTTGCTTTGGAAAGAAGACAAATTGGTGATGATGTAATCATGTCTAACATGGAGATTGTGTAAAGACTTGTTCTATGATTTCCAAAAAGAAGATCATGACCTTCCAAATCCTGTACATAACATGTTTTGGATCGAAAAGTAACTTCTAAGTCATCGTCAAAATATTTTCCTACTGAGAAAAGATTGTGTCCAATTCGACATAATAAACTCGACTAATTTTGATGTTTCCATGTACATAATCTCCATAGCCCATAATAGCAGCAAAATGACCATTCCTGAATCTAACAGTACTGATGAACTTTGAAACAAAGTTTACTAATAGTTTGAGATTGCCTGTCATATGTTGGGTGGAGCCAAAATCAACATCCATAGGACAATTTAGATCACCTGCATCACACGAAGAAGACAAAGATGGATTGATGGTAAGGGTGGAACCCGAAGATTCAGTGGGTTCCATTAGATTAGAAGAACACGCATTCACAATTTTAGGAATCCATTTAAAGCCAGGTGTTCTCTGTAACCAATGTTGCCATGTCTAACTTGTTATTGCCTTAGTCTTAGTGAATTCGCTAGGTAATGGCACGGTTTTAGGAATTGTATTTGCAAGTATGGGATCATCTAAAGCATTCTTAGAAACTACAATTGGCGCATTCCCTAAAGGAGACTTAACAACGAAGGTGGGCCTAGAGAGTTTACCAGTTATAGGTTTCCTAAAACAAGATAAAATACTATTTGCAACACAATTGTTATGATCACCAGATATCATACTTTTACGACATAACACACAAGATGCATTAACATTCAAAACATTCAAAGGTTTATCATTCATTACACTGATAGTACGATTACAATTTGCCAAATTAGAATCTAAATCAGATGCAACATGAGTTTTTTTGAATTCCTAAGTTGAACTTCTACTTCTGGGTCTCGAGGCTTTCCAGTTCTACGTTGCAAGATCCTATTCTTCTTTTTGGTTCTCTTAAGATTTGATCTGCTAACGTTAGTAGAGGCAGCTATTCCTATATAAGTGGAAGGAATCAAATTAGTATCGTGAGTCTTGGCAGTAGTATCCGTCCTAGATGATGTATCTATGTTATACATGCCTGGTGCTATAACCTTTGTGTTACCAAAAATTCCTTTTTGTTATTTATATTTTAAGTCAATGATGATGTGTTGTTGATCTTGAATTTTTGCATGTAACTAATTGTTTTCGTAACTTTTGTTGTTGTAACATGTGGGAAATTCATCATTTTCTTTCAAAAGTTGAGTCCGTGTCTATTTCAAAGTATCAAAAATCGTTTTGTACTCATTTTTTAAGTGCTCAATGTTGGGAATACGTTTAATTAATATCAAGTTTCCATCATTTAATCTTGTAATAGGTTGCTTTAACTAATAGGCTTATATGTTTGTTAAGAGTTTAAGGCTTATGTTGTAAGCCCATGGGCCTTTGGATTATTTGTTAGATAAGTCCATGAGAATGATGCCCTACCTAAAGGCCTATAAATACGATGTAAACCCTCCAAGGAGGGTGTTGGTTCTTGGATAATCAAAGTTCATTTCTCTTATACAAGTTCCATCCATCCTCTCTCTCTCTCTTACTTTCTCTCTCTAGAATTATTGATTCATACTAAGTAACAATGGTAGATTAGGTAAACAACAAGTGGTATCAATCGCCATGAGGTGTTTAGGTCGTGTTTAAGTGGCAAAGTTTACTTTTTTTTTTGTTTTTCAACCGTTCGTACCCAACATTATATATAAAAAAAAAATTGAATTTTTGAGGTTAAAATAAAAAAGTTTGCAACTTTCCACTAGCTTAGATAGTTTTAAGGTTAGTTTTGTGGTTACTTTGGATTAAATTCATCGCTCTAAGTGTTTTTAAGAGTTTCAAAAAATCTGAAAAGTTACGTGTTTTTTCGAGTAAGCTAAACCCTTTTTCCAACGAGTAGCTTAGACCCTTCTTTTCCGAGTAACAAAATCTTTACTTTCCGAGTAAGACTTTTGGGATTTTCCGAGTAAGGTTTTCAGTAACTATTTTCGAGTAACGTTATCCAAGTACGGACATTCCGAGTAACTACTTATTATTAATATTTGGAAAAATTACTCTGTCCGACTATTGGGTTGGCTTCGAGTAAGAAAACATCCGAGTAAGGTATTCCAAGTGTTGGGTTTTAAGATTATGCTTCTAATGAATATTCTAAGTGTCAAACTGCTGCTGACATGGAATTTGTTGCTAGTGTAATGAAAGTGCTGCTAGCTAAATCTGCTGCCCAATGTGATAAAGAATCTGCTGCTAGTGTAATTGTAATCTACTTCTTAGTGGATATGTAATAGAGTTGGTTAGATATATATGGAAAAGATGTTGAAGGATCGAAATATTATTTTGATTATGTGGATTGGGAGGTCTTGGATTGTGGAAGCATATGATAAACATGATTAACAAGTTAGAGAGAGAGAGTTGAGAGAGTGGGAGGTTTCTAGTGAGAGAAACACCTAATGAGGTGTGTGTATTATGAGAAACAACCAACCCTTCCCTTGTGTGGGAAGGGGTATATATACAATTACAATATACGCCCTCCTGTGGGCTGTGGATCAGGTATACAGTGGGTAAAGACCCGTCCTTCCTCTACGGTGTGACTAATATCTAAACTATTACTATAATATCTAATCTAATAAATAAACTAACTACGAGCTATCATAATGCTATTACATCATTTAGGTGACCGAGTCTTTTATAGGAATATTCGTATTCCTAACAATCTCCCCCTAAGTGAGGTCACGTTGGAAATTAAGCTCTTTGATCTTCAAGCATTCTTATCTTTATAGCTCGTAGGTTCTGATTCTTCACTTATCTGCAAACTTTGTACTTCAAGCAAGCGAGCTTGTGATTTGGATTCCTTTGTGATATGTGATCTTTGAGCTTCCTTTGAGATCATCAGCCAAAGTAAATTTCCAAGCTCATCCATAGTTGTATTGCCTTCATGTGATGTAGTGACTAAGGACCATCATGCTCATACCCTTCTGTATCTGGAGACGTTGCATTAGAGTTGTAGATCAGGAGACTTTTTCATCAGAGTTGTGGAAACGTTGTTGGTAGTCTCTCAACATTTGTTGTAGCAAGTCTCTCATCTTCATTGATAGTGTGGAGGATGTGTGAGCATGAGGTACGGATTGACCCGATTCAGCTGGAAACTGGAGCCATCAACGCCATCTTTATATGTGTTCCTGAAATAAAACAGTTAGCAATAAAGATAGAGAATGAATATGGCTTTGTCATTCATTCTGCAAGGACAGACTACCCTCCGGTTTTGTGAAAACCGACCTGTGATCAGGTAGAGTCTCTTTTAAAGAAGACTCTCCTTGACAGGAATTTCCAGCTTGTAGTATGAATTTTCCAAAGAATCCACTTTGGAATCTTCATACTTAGCATGTTCTCATACCGGAACGTCTCAAAGTAGACAGCACGATAGAGTGAATCGGTGAATAGATATTCACGGATTGATGAGAAATTGATTTATAGAAATCACTCGCGTGACATATAATAATCATTTTTGAGACACGACGAGAGTTTTAAGTTTTGAATCAAATTTCCATCAAAATACTTTTGGTTGAAAGGTTATACACAATCAATGTGCTCGAAAATTAGTTTGTGAGCACATTGAAGGGTTTTTGCAAAAGTATCCGTCAATCCATATCCTAGAACAAGTTTGATTCAATGTTGAATCGCACCATTATTGCTTTCCAGTTGTCACTTGATCATTGATCCAAGATGGATCTCACATGTCACCTAGCAATAGCTTGAGAGATGTTCGCTCTAGAAGGATTTCCATCGTCATTGTGAATATTTTCATATCACTCGGATGTTCTGGCAATACCACAAGGATAATGCGTAGGACTCTAAATATTTTATCTTATTTTCCACATTGTGTGAAACAATAATCATATTTGGAATGTGTCCTAACGAGATTTATGGATGATCTCATGGCACTAGACTCAATAGTGCATTTTGATCCACTCCTGGAGACTAGGGAGGCGTCTCCTGTTTTAGGTATCAACATAGCTCGCAATGAGGGGTCGATACATTGCACAGGGTTCCTCGTGAGAATGACATAAGCTCTTTTAAGAGAACTTGAGTGGTTGGGAAGTTAAGTGCAGTGCGTCACTGGGTCCATGACGTCTTGTCTTCAATACTAGTGTTACCTTAGTAACCACTAGTAGATTATGAATTGAACTCGGTTTCTGCCCTAAGGTTGAATATTTGGAGGGCTTTTTCTTTTCACCCTTTCTCATTACATTTCTTTTTCATTCTTCAACCCCTTCAGTGCTTACCGAGACTTCACCACTAGAACCTTGTTGGGTTTGTTCCAGTCCTAGCTCTATCTCAGTCCGCACTCTTCCCTTTCTCACTTTTCTCCTTTTTTCCAATCATTCCTAAGGACTTCTAATCTATCAATGGATTGTCCCTGGGAAGATCCTTCCGGTTCTGGTGGATCATGGGAACTCAAACCTAACCTTAACCATCCTTATAACTCCATGCATAAAGATAAATGGTCGGTCTTTGGTATAACTTCCGCAAACGCCTTTGCTCTCCCTCAATATGTGCATCGATATACGAAAGAGTTTAGCACATATGTGGGAGCCTATTATTGAGTACAAAAGATCACTTTTGATTATCAGATTTCATATTTAAATCACATTCTCTCCCCCGATCAAAAATATCAAATCATTCGAGATTTTTGATCTCAATTGATTTAAATAATTTAGAGAGCATTTTGGGAGAGAAATGCGGTTAATTTTTTGAATGTTTTCTGATAAAAGGAACTTTTTCTTGCTCCCCCTTAATCTGTGAGGGAGGTTGTTATGTGTCAGATTTGATGAGTTTATAGAAGATTTGAAGTTTTAACGAAAACTCTTTGAAAATTTCTCATTCTGACACATATACATCACAAGATGTATTATTGCTTATTTTGTACAAAGTGGGGAGTTTTGATGATACATAAAATTTTTTGTTGAAAATCATTCTCCCCCTCAATCAATGACGGATGTTTTAAAACATAAATATGTTATGTCATTGGTTGAGTGAAAAATTTTATCAAAGATTTAGACTCAATTTGATTTTCAATCAAAATCTCATGGTACCACCAAGTTTTGCACAAATACTTTCCGGAAAAATCATAGAAGGGAAAGTGTTTGGCGATAAAAAGAAGACTTCTCTTCTTTATCAAGAAATAATGCACTGAGACGTACATTAGATCGAGGAAACATGGATATAAAGTAATCCATGCCCAGGTGAACTTCACCCGGTAAAAGGAACAACCGTCTTTTTGGCGACGTGTTTTCCCCATTTTGAAAAGCGGGTTGCTATCTGAAGTAATAGCAAACCATATTTTTGAAGACCGGGTTGTAGCCTGAAATGACTACAAGCCATTTGACAGAAAAATTTTGGGGAGCGACATGTTTTAGAAAGCATTATTAAAACATAAAGTAACTCTTGCTCAAGCATATGTATGACTCCGTGTCATTGTTGAATGACATTTCTAAAGTCGTACATAATATTGATTACACAAGAGACATGTCGCGAGAAGAATCTTTTTATAATTTTTGAGGTTTTTCAAAATTTTATGGTTTTTATAGGTTTTATATTTCTCTATTAACGTATTTTTTAAATATGTACAAGGATACGAACCAAAATCATTACTCCTCAGCTTCCAGACTTTTCTCCGCTTCCATCATTTGACATGCTGAAGAGTAACGTGAGCACATTTAACCAGGGATTAATTCAGGCATTTCACTCTCCCCTAATTAGTGCTCTCCCCCAATCCTGACAACCTTTCTGATGAACACCCACAATAGAAGGAAGACTTTGGACGAACACCCTTAATATGAAGAGGTCTTTTGATAACCAAATACATGCCGTCTTTAGTCTTCTAATCACATAGCGGAGAATGTAGAGAAGACTGTAGACACGACCTACTTCAAGATTGCCCAATATGGAGGAACAGAATACTAACCATCTTCATCTCACCAAATGCCTTCCAGTAACCTTACATATAACCCATCAGCCCGCAGCGCACACATGAGACGATAACACCCAACCGAGAATAAAGAATAGACTGACGACTCGACCCTCTTCAGTCTTTAGTATAACACCAAAGTAACAAGTTGAACCACTGATCATCTATAGAATGTATCCATCCTTGGATATTAAGCCCTGATCACATAAACCTGTTGTGCGTCCTTGATGTACACATTCTCTCTCCCCTGATGGTTACGAGTAATCATACCATGACGTAACAGTGAAACGTTAATACCAAGGTGACAAGTTGAACCACTGATCATCTCTGCGGCTTTTCAACACCGGAATACACGATTAAGCCCGATCACGTGAACCTTTTGTATGTCCTTGGTGTACACATTTCTCTCCCCCATGATGGTTACGATTAATCGGAATCATCATCATTATGTGTACATGTAGCCTGATGATGTATACATGAAGCATTGACTAGAAACCCTTTGTTAGTGATTGAATCAACCCGTGAGACGATGTCGATTAGCATTCCATGACCATGTTCTTTAACACCTTGATAGAGAGGAAGAAGTAGTGTTGGAGAACCATGCATACCATGACCATGTTCTTCAACACCTTAATAGAGAGGAAGATGTAGTGTTGGAGAACCATGGTTTGCACGACTCCTGAACTGACGTATTCAGGAGTCGTATGACCATTTCTCAATCATCATCCAACATGTAGATTAATATTCACCCTTTCCCCCCCTCAAAAATTGCATATGCCAGCCAACTGCAATTTTTGATGATTGAACTAGTGAATATGAATACCATCAACGGTAGGAAGCTCCACTTGACGGTTCTTGAGGACTGACATGTTGTTTATTCACCCTTTCCCCCCCTCAAAAATTGCATATGCCTGTCGAATGCAAGTTTTGGTTGAATAAGTGAATAATAGAATACTCCAATATGCGGCGATCCACTTGAAAACAAAATAAGCACGGAAAGAGCATGAACTTGTTGATGAGAATGGCCATAAATAAGAAGATTCATCTTCTTTTGAAGATAAAGTGCACTCAAGCATACACTTTTCTTTTCTTAGATGAACGGGGCCTGAAGTGTTGTCAGCAGATGCCATAATGTTGAAGTACGAGGCTTGCACTGAAGTGTACAGACGTCATCTCTCTCTTTTCTTCTTCTCTCTGCTAACTCATTACCAACCGCATTATCATTCAGTCGGCTCTTTGTCGTGACTACAGATGGAGAAAAACCCAATATGATGAACTTGAGACTGAAGTAAAGTAACCCGAACTTGTGACTTAAGCTTGCACTAATGTATGACAAAGAACGGTGTAGAGGGTTCGTGCAACATCGGATCCCTAAGTACTCTATACTCTTCAACCAACCAACCATCAAGTATAAGACATACATTACCTCTTGAATATCCACAACTTCGTGTGACACTGAGCACTACAACGTAACTCCTTAAAATGATAGTTATTTTGTGGTAATAAAAAGGAAGAATCCCAAAATACCTAGATATCCAAGTCTTTGTCATTGTAAAGGTTAAAAGCTCAAACAAGGATCTCGAAGAATCTTCATCCAACCACCCCGATATCTTCAGATACTAAGTACACGCATCCGTGAAATTTCACTTCAACCTCAAATAAATAGTAATGAATTGACGCCGTAGTCACATCTTGTGGTTTGAATGCCCAAATCTAGCCTCTTTGATGTTATGAATGAACTTTGATAATGGTCCGATCATGTCAAACACACATAACCCCATAAAAATTTATTATAACCAATATGCCATGAAGAATGTCAAACTCATCCAATACATGAAGTAAACCCATTATCCTTCTTTTGATGTTGCAGCCGTAGCACCAGAATCACTTAAGATCCGGAAATGCATTTTACTTTGTTCTGGATAGTTCCATCTTCATTGATAGAAATTGTGTCTCTAGAAGTGCCCATCAGAAACGGTCCTTCATCAATTGATTTCAGACTATTTTCCCCATTCTCCTTCCCTTGACTGTAAAGTCAAAATCGTTGTGACCACGATTCGTAATCAATCTTATCGAGCATAGGAGGTCGGGGATCGGACCCAGCAGGTTGAATGTCATCAGTTGAAGCCGTAGTTGTCATGATGTAGTCTTAAACGGGATTTTACAATTCTAGTGACTTAAACCGAGAAATCGATTCTTTCTCGGGATTTTACTAAAGTCAACAGAAGAAACCGAAAGACGTAATATACGGAATAAACTTAGAATGAGAACTTAGATAAGTCACAATTAGCACTAAGTGTCAAGTCACGACAAGTCAAGTTACAATAGATCCGATCGTAATAAGTCAAGTCGTGAAGATTAACTCACAACATCAAATTACAATCAGACTAATTGAAACGACTTAAGTCACAACAATTCACCAAGCGCAAGTAGTTAACAGATCACTAGAATCTCACAACTGAGTTAATCGCTGGACACCACCACATCATTGAATTTTTAGATAAGTCACAGTTTGTATTGAATGTCAAGTCGCGACAAGTCAAGTAACAATATATCCGATCGTGATAAGTCAAGTCGTAAGAGTTAACTCGCAACGTCCAATCACAATCAGATTAATCGAAACGACTTAAGTTGCAACAATTCACCAAGCACAAGTAGTTCACAAATCACACAAAAAAAACTCACTGCTTAGTCACCACAATACAAGAGCTAACCGCTGGAAATATAGGTGACCGCTGAGTTGAGCAAACCGCTGGAGGTTGACCTTATATCATCAAAGTTCACGTTTCTCCCCCAATGATGGTTTCGAGCTTTCGGAAGCATCATTTGACGTGTACGACCATATACCCGAGAAGCTCTTGTGACGTATCATTGACATTTTGTAGCATCAAATATCCCATGAGGATTGCTGATCACAATTCAACCTTTGAACACTTTGGCAAACAACCCAACCTCGGATTCTGTCGGCTATTTCAGTGACCACTTGGCGAGGTAAACCCGTTATACCCAATTTGAAAATGAAGTAGAATTCCCCAAATTTGTTACTTAAGCTTGCATAGTTGTTGAAAGAACGGTGTAGAGAATTAGTGCACCATGCAAATATTTGAGTACTCAATACTATCAAGACAAAGTATGAGACTTTAATCACCTCTTGCGATTATCCACAACGTCTAATGCGTGTGACACTGAGTACAATAATGTAACTCCTTTAAGTGATAGTTAACCAGGTCTTCAACCATCCACCCCGAGTTCTGGAAACTAGATAAACCAAGTCTTCAACTTAACTCTTAAGTACGAGCAAGTTATCATTGAAAGTCATGCATCCAACCAACCCCGACTTCAAGATAAAATAAGTACGCGCCTTCGTGAAACCCACTTCAATCTCTAATAGGTGATACCAAGTAAACTTCATGGTCAACTCATGCATTTAAACACCCAAACCCTAGCCTTGAAACAATGAGAAACTGTTGGATTGGTAAATGGTTAGATGATTGTTTGATGAACGTGATGGTTGAATGATCAAATTCTTGTTGTAGTTCAACTTATATAAAGATGCGAGCTAACCGCAAACTTGAACTAACCGCAAACTTGAGCTAATCACAAACTTGAGCTAACCACAAACTTGAGCTAACCACAAACTTGAGCTAACCACAAACTTGAGCTAACCATAACCTCGAGCTAACCATAAACTTGAGCTAACCACAAACTTGAGCTAACCACAGACTTGAGCTAACCACAAACTTGAGCTAACCACAAACTTGAGCTAACCACAAACCTGAGATGAGATAACCGCAAACTTGAGATAACGCAAACTTGAGATAACCGCAAACTTGAGATAACCGCAAACTTGAGCTAACCGCAAACTTGAGCTAACCACAAACTTGAGCTAACCGCAAATTTGAACTAACCACAAACTTGAGCTAACCACAAACTTGAGCTAACCACAATCTTGAGCTAACCATAGACATGAGCTAACCGCAAATTTGAACTAACCACAAACTTGAGCTAACCACAAAACACAAAAATACAAAAAAGTCACTATCTTGCCAGTTTGTCTTTACACAAAAATACAAGAAAGTCACTATCTTGCCAATTTGTCTTTTTCCCATCTTTGAGTTAATCTCAACCAAGAAATAAGCTAATCTCAACCAAGAAACAAGCTAATCTCAACCAAGAATCTTGAACTAAATCACATCAAACATCAAACTAATCAACTAATTCAACCTACCCAAGTGAAAAGTTAAGTACTACTAACACCTCTAAACACAACAATACCACAACCAAAAATCAATTCAAGGTGTGTTCATAAAAAATATTTCGAACCAACTAAACCAAGCCACAAATTTGAGCACCAACAATCCTAGGATGAAACCATGGCTCTTGATACCAATTGAAGGATCGAAATATTATGTTGATTATGTGGATTGGGAGGTCTTGGATTGTGGAAGTATATGATAAACATGATTAACAAGTTAAAGAGAGAGAGTTGAGAGAGTGGGAGGTTTCTAGTGAGAGAAACACCTAATGAGGTGTGTGTATTATGAGAAACAACCAACCCTTCCCTTGTGTGGGAAGGGGTATATATACAATTACAATATACGCCCTCCTGTGGGCTGTGGATTAGGTATACAGTGGGTAAAGACCTGTCCTTCCTCCACGGTGTGACTAATATCTAACTATTACTATAATATCTAATCTAATAAATAAACTAACTACGAGCTATCATAATGCTATTACATCATTTAGGTGACCGAGTCTTTTATAGGAATATTCGTATTGCTAACAGATGTTATCGTGTGTAGAAAGTTATTGTAAACCTAATAGGACTCCTTGGCCTATAAAAGGAGGTGCCTAGGTGTGAATATATGTGCATTATTATTATTCTCGTTTTCACTTCAAAGTTGTAAAACCCTAGCATTATCGAGTGCTCGTATATTAATATATTGAAGTGTTGAAAGTGTTTAAATTGTTCTTCTTAAGTTAAGCTTTAATATTCCACGTTATTGCTTAAGTTTTAATTCAAGTCAACTTCTATAAGATCGTTTGCTCAACTGGGATCAACAAGTGGTATCAGAGCTTGTAATCTAGAAGTTGTAATCAAGAAGAACTTGTTCCTTACAAGAAAATTGTTCCAAATCTACTACTGAAGATGGGTGATGATACACACATAGTAACTGCTTCAAAGATTCCCATGCTCAAGCAAGGAGAGTATGAGTTATGGAAGGTGAGGATTAGACAATACATTCGCATGATTGATTTCAACATGTGGAATGTCATTTTGAATGGTGATTCTCTTCCACAAAAAGGTCCTGATAGGAAAGAAATTCCTATCAAAAGTGCTGAAGAAAACACTGTTAGAAAGATGGAGATCAAGGCCCATAGTATTCTCATGATGGGAATACCTAATGAATTTCAATTGGACTTTGATGGTTGTGAAACTGCAAAGGACCTGATGGATGCTGTTGAAATCAGATTTGGAGGTAATGATGCCACCAAGAAGTCAAGGAAGAATATGTTGAAGCATCAGTTTGAAAACTTCACTGCCTCAAATGGAAAAAAGCTAGATGGTACTTACAACAGGCTTAACCAACTGGTTTGTCACTTAAAGCTTGTTGGGTATATTGTTCCTCAAGAAGATGTTAATCTCAAGTTTCTCAGAAGTCTAGCACCAGAGTGGAACATGCATACTGTTTTTTTGGAGAAATAAGCCTGATTTTGAAACCATGAAGATGGAAAGTCTCTACAACAACCTGAAGGTGTATGAATCAGAGATGAATTCTACATCTACTTCATCCTCTGCTACTCAAAATCTTGCATTTTTGTCCTTAAAGAATAAAGGATCTCAAGAATCCTACTCTACTGCTTATGGGGTATCTGCTGCTACAACTGATGGATCTGCTGCTAGATCTACTAATAACAATTCCATCAGTGATGCTGCCATATGTGCATTCTTGGTTGATCTAACATCAAACACAAAGTCACAGGTTCTCAATCAAGATATGGATCATATTGATCCTAATGATCTTGAAGAAATTGATCTGGAGGAACCTTGGTCGCTTCGTAATAGGCCTCTTAGTTCAACGTCAGCCAAGGCTATATACTCGTTCAATACATCAGTGTAGCGCGCGTGCGGCCCAGAACATCTAAGGGCATCACAGACATGTTATTGCCTCAAACTTCCGTGGACTAAAAGGCCATAGTCCCGCTAAGAAGCTGGTCGTGAAGGGATACCTCCACATAGCTAGTTAACAGGTTGAGGTCTCGTTCGTTAACGGAATTAACCAGACAAATTGCTCCACCAACTAAGAACGGCCATGCACCACCACCCATAGAATCAAGAAAGAGCTCTCAGGCTGTCAATCCTTACAATGTCTGGACCTGGTAAGTTTTCCCGTGTTGAGTCAAATTAAGCCACAGGCTCCACTCCTGGTGGTGCCCTTCCGTCAATTCCTTTAAGTTTCAGCCTTGCGACCATACTCCCCCCGGAACCCAAAAACTCTTGCAGGAATAGTGTAACACCCCCATTTTCACAATTCGTAGCGGATTTAGGGTTGGGGTATTACTTCATGAAATCAAAGTCACAATAATAGAAAACGACTCGAAAAGAGATGTTTTTATAAATAAGTTATCATTCATTAAAATATAAGAGTTTTATTAAGATGAGGTCCCATGAATCTAAGTGTGAAATAGTGTTTTGAATGATAACAAGATTGAAAGTCCTCCGAGTTCAGTGCCGCTTCCTGCCAAAGCTCCGTAACGGCTATATACCTAGGATACATGCATAAAAAGTCAACACTAGGTGTTGAGTGAGAGTCATAGGTTTAAGTAGTAGTAGTAGTGTGAATACAAGTTTAGTAAAGCATGGGCTACGTTCTTTTACACCCATGTAGAGTAATAGAAACCGTATTTAAACAGTTAAATCTGTCAGTATTGTATGATCAGTACAATACTACAGACAGGGGTGTTATTGCACTAAGCTCATGAACCACACCTTAACAATCCGGGTCATGTGGGTTGTAGGCCCAACATGAAGGGATGGGAAGGATAACTTTCCAAAGTTATTCCTTCAGTGGATTCAAATATAATACTTACTGGTACCATCCAGAAAGATGTTAATACCAACGGGAGTTGTCAAACTCCAATAGATCTATCAATTATATTTGCATTCGCATGGGTAAAATATCCCAAATGATTAGATTCATGAATATTCGTTATGTAGTGGTGGCAGTTAGTTTACTCGTGCAATAATCAATGAAAAGACTTGTATTCGATTTAAAGTAAAACAAGTAGAATGTATCCCTCTCACAGGGTTTGAAAAGCATTTAGAAAGCGTTTAAAAGGTATGAGGCTATGAAAACTCACCTGGACTTTAAGGAAAGGTGATTGAGATACTAGACGGCCTACTCACGCAACCGGGTGTATTGTATATGTCAAGTCTGATCGTGTTTGTCTAAGTTTTTAATATTCTGTTTCTTAAGTAAGTATTCTTAGGGTTTACTAGCTTTAGATATAACATAACACCATTCGGGTTATCGTAATCCAGAAGTATAACTCCTCACATGAAGCTCCCTACTATTGTATTATGCGGCCAACATAATACCGTTAGGGCCACCATAATTCAGAAGTATATAACTCCTCACACAAAGTTCCCTACTATTGAGTTATGTTGTTATTAGAGTTTAGTTATAACATAACACCGTTCAGGCCATCATAATCCAGAATTACATACACCACACATGACATAACACCGTTCGGGCCATCATAATTGAGAAGTACATTAGCCTCACAATAAGCTCCCTAGTATATTGTTACGTTATCAAGTACTAGATTAAATATAACGTATCACCGTTCGGGCCATCATAATTTATAAGTACATGCAATAATCGTTTGAGGAGTCAGGGCACTTTAATTCGTAAACCCAACAAACTCGTCAAAACAAAATATCCACATGGTACTCCTGACATGAAGCTCCTTACTATTGCGATACATTATATAAAAAGGATAGTACTTTTATTTATTAGGTAAATACTTTATTAATACTTTTTACTTTATATATATATATATATATATATATATATATATATATATATATATATATATATATATATATATATATATATATATATATATATATATATATATATATATATATATATATATATATATTAAATTTTTAAGTTTTAACAATTTACCACATATACCCCTATAGTTATAACTTTAGTAAAATAACATTTTCAGCCCCTTTAGTTGTTATTTTTAAAAAGTTATGATATATACCCGCCATGCATGCAAAGCGTTACAAAACTAGTCCTAAACCATGCAAAGTATATTTTTATGAAACAAGTAGTTTTCCTAGCTTATTATTAACTAATATGAGCTTATTCAAGTTAACTAAATTAGCTTATAACCTATGGTAAGATCTTATAACTTATAAACATGTTTTTGACTTGTTTTAGGGTTTTAAAAAGAAAGCATGCATGTTCTCGTTATCAAGTTTTATGCAAGGTTTTCTATGATACCTAAGACACCTAATGACTCTCCTAGGTTTGTATTTAAGCTTATAGAACTAATTTAGTGACTTACGTGATTGAAAGTTAGACTAGCAAGGGGTTTCGGGTTATCGCGATAAGAAAGGGACTCGACAAGGTTTTAAGACTAAGTTGTTTTGACTCCTAGGTTCCCTAGAGACTCCATGCTACTATTTTGGACCTGAAATTTTAGAGGTGAATGAGTGGAATGGGATGGTTTGGAATGGGGTGGTGTCGAGGGATATTTATAGGGTGGTTTAGGAGTGTTGGCCAAGAAAAGGTGGTGTGGTGGCAAGAGGAGGAGGAAGGTGACTTAGGGCTGCTATGAGGTGAGTAAGCAAGGCTATGGTGTATAGGTAGGAAGCTTGTGGTGGTTGTTTAAGGGTGACAAGGTGATGGTGTGTTCGGTTGTGATTGGTAGTGAGGGGTGGTGTTGCTTGGGGATTAACGGAGTGACGAGGGTGGGGTTTGCTTAGGGTTTAAGAGAAGTGGTGAGGTGGTGATGTGTTGGTCGTAAGTGGTGGTGAAGGGTGGTGTTACTTTGTGGCTAAGTGAGTGACGGGGTGCTGAGGTGAAGGTGACGAGGGGTGGTTTTTACTTGTGGTTTAAGAAAGGTGACGAGGGTGGTGTGTCATGGAGGTGCAAGGATGGTAGCTTAAAGTGGTGTGTCATGGTGGTTTTTACTTGTGTTTGGGTCGACACACCGAAAAAAGAAAGAAACAATATGGTTTTGGTTTGGTTTGTTGAGTTTTAAAATAAAAGAAAGAAAATGGTTTCATTTGTTTTTTCAAAAGGGGCCACGCTTGGTTTGTAATTACGTCACAGAAAAACAAAAGAGTAGCATGGTTTGTTTTGTTCAAATGATTTTTTTTTGGGTAAAAGGTCAACGACCCGGTAAATATATTACTCCAAAAAACATTTAAGTACAACGGATATGAGTGAATCCCATATCTCAGCCCGTTACATAGGCTAAAAGCTTACATAACAAGATACTTCCTATTTTCTTGACAAGAAAACAAACCACAACCACATAATATTGAGACTCGAACAAACATAAAACTACTTCCTATGACCTTGGAGGTTAAAGCCATAAATGGCATTAAGAGCATCCAAATCCCCTGGAAGATCATAAATTTGCTTCGAGTAATCATCATATTCCTCAAGCTCATCTTCACGCCCATGACCTCCACCAAAAAGATTTGCTGATTCGTCGAACGTGTTAAGAACCTCCTCCTCATCACTATCAGAGACCACAACCTCACCCACCTTGGAAAATGGATTAGCCCTCTTAGTGACAGAGGCAGACAGAATAGGATGACCTTCATCATCCACAAGAGTAGCTTTCCCATCGATAATTAACTTTTCAAGCTTACTAATTTTCTAAACTATAGGAGTAGAACCACCTTCCTTAGTTCCCATTGAATCACTCACAAGCGGTTCTTGTGATGCAGTACCAGTCTTAACCGACTCATCTTCAGTAACTTCCATTGTACGGCCAGCATCCACATCCTTGTTGGTGTCATCAGTAGGAATACCAAACGCATCCGTATCATCCATATTAAGAGCATCAAATGGGTTAGATGTAGAAATCTTAGTACCACTAGAACTAGCCACATCAGAAGTCTTCTTCTTAGTGTCACCAACTTTCTAGGTTCAGGAGGAGTCTTTTTGGGTTGATACTGAAACTGCTTACCCAAAACAGGTTTAGTAAACCCCCCCTTGACCCGGAATTGTAGAGCCACCATGCTTTCCTTTCTTCCTGTGATTGACAGTCTTGAAACTATCATTAACAGGCTTAGTGAGCGAAACAGGAGGTATAACAACTTTAGGACAGTCAGTCAGAGTATGACCAAATATCTTACACTTGTCACAACGAGGTGGTTGCCACTCGTATTTAACCCGTATCTTCTCAATAGTCGAACCCGAACCATCAAGTAATGGTATCTCAACAGTGAGGCTGTCCCGAAGCACCTCATCCGACTTCACTTCTATCATGCATCTAGCAAAACTACTATGGCCCCACGATTCCTTACACATTTCCCTTGTAAAAGCATCCAACCTTTTGGGCGTTCCAATCAGTGTGGCAAGAAGACTGAGGCCATCATCAGAAAACATAGCAAGGGGAACATCATGGAATTTAACCCACACCGGGATGTTAGTCAAATCTTCTTTAAGTAGATTTGTGTTCAAAGTCCATGGTTTAAGAATAATAGGAACATTTCTGATCAACCAAGGACCGTTTTCAAGCACATCATCAACACCTTTCTTCGAGTTGAATTTAAAGAAGAAGAACCCCTTAGCATTCATCATTACCTTTTGCACGCTAAACTTAGCCCATGCATTGCGGACATAGTAATCAACAACCGGAAAAGCAAGGCGTTGGCCAAGAAAGTACCCGTAGAGAGTATTCTCAAACCGCGTGTTCACCTCTTCCACTACTTTCATTGGAACTGAAAGGTCAACATCAGCCTTCTTCTTGCTACATTCCAACCTACGGAAGTTAGAAACATGTTTCAGAGGTTCATTAGAAGTAGCACCCGCGTAAGAAACCAATTTCACTCTCGTACCATTAGTAGTATCAACCGTGTGAGCATTAGGACTAGAAGTTACACCCATGTACATATTCGCATTACTCCCAAGCGACGGAGGAGTACTTGTAATATTAACTTCATTAGCTCCAATCTCACTTTGAATTTTATTCATGGCATCATCAAAATTTTGATGCGCATTAGCAATCAAGTGCTTCACCGTATCAGCACTTGTAATCCGCTCCAAGTCGTCACCATGTGATGTATCTTTCGTAAGTGGAATCGGCTCCACTGTCTGAGTACCATTCATAGAACAATCAGGTGCATCATCCACAGTCAAACCATTCGGATCATTAACTAAAGGATCACGTGAAACCGGCTTCACTTGATTATTCTTGTCCACAATCGTAGATAAATCAATATCTCCATCATCAACACTCCACTCAGTAATAATAGGACCAGTCGTTGCAAGTATAGGCTGAGTAGAACTAGTATTAACATCCTTAAGCTTTTTATGTTTCCTCATAGTCACCTTCGACAAATCAACAGTAGCATTCAATTCATCAATATTCACATTAGCATCATCATTACCACTCGACACACTAGAATCCTTCTTCGTATTTAAAAACCCTTTATTCATCTCTCTAAACCCACTTACACATAAACCACAGAATCGTTAACAAGGGAGAAAACCCTAACTGAAAACAGTTAGGGTTTAACACGAATTACCAAGAATACCTAACCTGGACCCATTATAATCAACACCAACAACTGATTAAATAATGCGTACTAAGAATAATAGTCGATCCAATAATATCAATGATTGAGCAATAAATAGGACAGAAACCGACAAGGAACCCTTTGTAGCGATTTAATAATGGAACCAACCCACTATAACAATTTGTAACGACAAAAAAAGAATGAAAATCAGCGACTGAAAAAGTAAAGAATCGACCCACGATAAACAAACCAACCAATGATTGTAACCTTTCCACGAAAAGGAGAAGGATTAAACAATTAATTACTAATGATCGTATGTATTAAATCGTAGAGAAGATGTTTACTGATTCTCTTTTTTGTCGCCACCGAGAGAGTTTTCTTAGGGGTTTTTTTTTTTTTTTTTTTTTTATTTAGGGTTAAAATGATTTGCATGTGCCTATAGTCTAAGTCTAATATGTAGTATGTATTTTTAGTTTGTTTTGTATTCGAGTTACGGAACAAAGAAAGAAGAAAGAAAGAAAAGAACCAAGGAGTTTTTGTTGGTTTTGTAGCCTACTCGCGGAGTTTACTAGACATATATGGGGACTTATATGTGGGGCGTATGAAACTTTGACACAGGTTTAATATGGTGGTCGTAATTCGTAGCTTATTAGATTATGTTTATAACCTTTAAATTTAACGTAAAGATAGGTACTTGGGTCGTTTATTTATATTAATATAGTTTTAAGTTAACGTATTAAGTATTCGTATTATGAGCTTTAAAGTAAATATATTAGAGTAAATTTAGTTTTAATATTAACGTATTATGGTATTGTAAGATATGTTTTAAGGTTTATTAAAAGTTTAATATTGACTTAAGTGAGCTTAAATAACCAGTAACAACAACTCTTAACAAATTTAAAGCTAATTTGAGATTTTGCAAGGAAATAAAACATAAACTGAATTGGACTTTAGAAACTGAATTTGATGATTAAAAGAAGATTAGATTACACTGAAATGTAAGTTACATCCCTTTTACACTAAAAATTACAACTAAAATCTAGAATTACATTAATTTGAAAATAAGCTTAAATTAAAATTAATTATTATTAACTACTGCCTCATTCTTCACTTTTTCTTGAATTAAATAGGCTAGGGAGTGCTTCTCTTTCTTTCCCATTTTCTTGTGAGCCATTGGATGGCTTTACTTTGATCTCAGCCCTTCAAAAGTATTTTGGCGGGAAAAGACCATTTGGCAGGTTGTGGATTGCTTGGAGGGATTTAAGTTATTAATTGTAACTTGGGGTTTAGTGGAGAGTTGGGGGAGACAAGTGATGGGAGAGATGAGGTGGAGGAGGGGGGATATGTGGAGTGTTGCAGTGGAGTTACAGGCCAAGTGGGTGGGGAAGGATATGGAGTTTGACTTTGGTGTTGACCGAGGGGGTAATATAAACGGGGTGGGTTTTTTTATTTAAAAGGGATTGGGCTTGGTGGGCTGGGGTGGTAAAGGGTGGATTGGGTTTTGTTTGTGTTGTTGGGTGGTATTAATATCAAGGGTCCGTTTGTTTTGTAACTTAGAAATACCACAAGGACAAAAGTTGTAAAATCTGAAAATATTAGGGACTGAATTGCAACTTTCAAAAAAAAATATTATAAGGACCAAAATTGCCACATGTGAATAACACAAGGACCAAAGTTGCAATTTTCCCAAAATTAGAAATCCCAGGGACCTTTTATGTCAATTTTCAAACTTCAGGGACCAAAAGTGTAAATTCTCAAAACTTTTTACCCAAGGACTATTTTTGATAAATTTTGACTTTTAAAGGACTTGGGTTGACTTTTCATTTAAAATATATGCTCAGGGACTGAGCTTGACAAACTTTGAAACTTGGGGGACTGAAACTGCCAATTTTGCAAACTTTGATCATTTTTCATTTGTTTTTACTCATTTTTCATCTAAAACATATAAAACACATTTTTGAAATATTTTCAGTATTTTGATGCATTTCTGAGTGTTTTTGTATGTTTTGCAGTTCAGATTTGACCAAAAATGATGAGTGTTTAAGCACTCATCAATCCCCCACACTAAAATATTGCTAGTCCCTAGCAATAACTGTTTTGAAAACTTAATGGATTTTAATCTCTTTACCAAAATCCATCACTTCTGGAGTAGCCAGATGAATCGATTCAAGTAAGAACTATGGTCCATCTGATAACCATGTGATTTTGAGCAAACCACCAGCTGTTAACGGATTTGATTAGTCTTTACCAAAAGCCGTTTGCTTCTGGACTAGCCAACTCTTGATGGAATAGTCAACATCTTGGTGAGCTGATTACCAATTATGGTTTTTCCACTACCTTTACCACAAGCCATAATCTTGCGGGCTAGCCAACTCATTCGCTTTTTAGGATATGGCGAGTTGAGGTACCATACAATTTTGGGCAAATTGCAAGCCATCAACGGGTTTGGTATATCTTTACCAAGAGCCGTTTGCTCCTGGATTAGCCAATCCTTTTGTCGTTTAGACATGGCGGACTGATAACCACAAAAATTTTGAAGCACAAGTGAAAAACATTTTGAAATTTTGGTCAAAACGGGGGTGTTAGATAGTAAAATGTGATAAAATTCGCTAGAATAGCGAAATACCCCCCCCCCCCCCCCCCCCACACACACACACTTAGAATGAATATTGTCCTCACTATTCAAAGTCCCGGCTATTATGCCGACATTTTGAACGTAAAAGGGCAACATTACAAGCTAAATGTGGAACCACCATTTTTGCTTTTTCACTTTATTGGTAACCATAGCATGGGTAACTCCCCCACACTTAGGGTGAAAACCCTATAAGCATGCTACTGTTTTTGTTTATCGAGTCGCTAGCTTGACTCGACTCCGAATTCATTTGTCCTTGGGAAAGCATGATGTGGAAGAGACAATCTCCATCGGACTTTCATTCAAGATGTTTGGACAAACATTTGAAGCACGTGAAAGTTCCACACCGATGAGATATAATCCCGGCTCAAGATAATGATAAATGAAAATGCCGGGATCAAAGATGGTATCTTCATTCCCGAAAGAGTGAAGAAGAAAAAAAGTCACCTTATAGGTTAAGAAAAGGAAGAAAACCATGATGAAAATCATGATTTGATCTTCTTCCTCGAGAGCAGACTCATTAGCCTGAATTTGGATTTCAAGGGTTAAGCTCAAAAACATCCCGGGAGGGTGGGTGGGAATTTGCAAATTCTCATGATTGAGTGCATCTCCCCCCGGGATATCAAACTCCGGATGAGTCATGATATGATGAGTGAGTTCACCGGAGAACTCCTCATGAAAAAAACTACTCACAAGATGTGAATCTGTGAATTCATGTTCCAGAATAGACTCATCACAATCCTCATTCTGAATATCAAAGAGTGGATTATCAGAAATCAAAGTGAATTCAGATTCGAATTCAAATAAAGGATTGGTGAGAGTAGTATTGAATGATTCGGGAACAAAGTGATTATTATTCTCTATTGAACTGTTGGGATCAGAAGTGAGTGACGGATCATGATATAGGAGACTTTCAATTTCTTCCAGATCGGCTTCGAAATCAAGGAGACCATTATCACTTTCCAATGAAAGTGGATTGATGTGAGTAAGTTCATCGGTGAACTCCTCAAGAAGAGGATCAACATCAAACTGTGGGAGTGATGCCTCAATATACTCAATGTCTCCATGAGATGTACAATCATCATTAAAATCAGAGAAAGTCTCAAAATGATCGTTTGAACACTCAAGAGGGGAAGGTAAATCACACACATGATCAAAAGTTCCCTGTGACTCTCCTAGGATTGGGACAAGGTTCTCAACACTAGACTTTATGAATTCGTCCGATTCCTTATCAGGAACAGTGCTAAGATGCTCATCCCCCATGTTCAGAGAGTGAGTGTGAACTTCGGGTTTGATAGCAGTTGTTTGAGATGGAATCTCAACTGCTGGGATATCAACAGATGAACTTGATGAATCTTTATAGAATTGAAGGATATCAAGTGTATCTTCATCATCACTGTCATCAGGAATAAAACGGAACAAAGAGCTAGATTTGGATGCTTTTTCTTTTGCAATAGATTCCCTAACAGATTTTTCATAGGCATCTTGGGAATTTACTTTAGCAGCCTGCTCTTCAGCCAGCAATTCTTCCATGTATTTCTCATGTGTATATTTTTGAGCAAAATCTTTAACTAAATCCTTAAGTTCATCAACAATTTTCATCATATTCTGCATTTCTGGAAGAAGTGCCTGACTCAATTGGGATTGTGGAGGTTGGTCGCAACAAGGTGTGTCAAAATTGTCACAAGGATATGGATTCCCCGTTTGACAATCTGAGCTGAAGTGTGGACCTCCACAGTAATCACAACAGTAAAACTGTTGAGTCTGGATTGGTGAATCATATGGGTATTGGTCATAACCAAAGTTCTGAGCAACACCGAAAAACTGTTCATAGACAAACGTGTTTCCGGCTTGACACTCAAATCCTTGGTGAGGACCTCCACAAAACTCACACAGATATGTCAGTATCTCATGATGTGGTGGCTGGTAGGATGAATCAGATGTGTCATGGTAAGGATAGGGAGCTTGGTTATAGACAGACCCATCTCCTGACTCTACCATGCTACAACCGGGACAATTCCCGCCATTATGAGGACCATCACACCATTGACAACCACAATGGTATGGATACGACATAAAAAGAATCAAAGGTTTACAGAGGGGTAGGGATGAAGAATCAAATATGTGAGAGGGTAAAGGTGATTATTTTTGGATTTTTGAATAAACATTTTGTACAAATAAGAAAGAAAATCTTTTTGGGTTTTTTGTGTTCGTTGGAAACTAATTTTAAAAAGTTTTCGGGAACCGTTTTTATGAAAATATACACAAGGATGGTAAATATACAATGGATGTATATCCAGGTTCACTAATACGCAAAACCGTTTAGAATACGCACACAGCCTCCCCGGCAGCGGCGCCAAAAATTGATTGGCTCCAAATGGTCAACTAAAGTCGACCACGGATGTGGTCAACGAGGTCAAAATTCCTAAGAGTCAATCTCCGCGGAAGTATAGGGTTTCCCCAGGTCGTTATGTCCCGACGAGGTGTGATGGTTAACAAACGGATTTGTGATCGGGTGAATTTGGACAGGAAAAGGTTTGTTAGTGATTAAACTAAGGAATATATGAAGAAATAGCTTAAATAAACTATATGAACAAGACTGGAAAGTTGGAAAACCCAGAAACGTTTTAAACCTAAAAACGCGTACGTTCAATTTAAATTTACGTTAACGTACGAGATAAAAAGTGAAAACTGAAATCTGAAAACCCACAGGGGGTGAAAATGACTTTTTTACAAACCTAAGGGTAAAATAAATTTTTTATAAAAAGAAAATAAATTTTTACACTAATTAATTATTTTTTATTAATTAATTACTAATTAATACAAATTATTAATATTTAAAATACTTAAATACAATATAATATTAATTTAATACTAGAAAAATAAAAATAAAATTTCTAAAATTATAAAATAACTAAAAAATAATTTTAAAATTAAAAATAACTATTTTTGTCTTTTTGTGATTTTTATATTAATTAATTACTAATTAAATATTAATTACCTAATTAAACTATTTTAAATTATAAAAAATAGCAAATGAACAGTAAAAATTCTAGAAAAATTCATAAAATTATATTATATTATTTAAAAGCTAGGAAAAATATAAAAACTATGTCTTACTTAATAAAAACTAATTATGCTATTTAAAACTTAATTATTAATTAATTATTAGTTAAACTAATATTAATTCTAATAAATACTAAATGACAAAATAAAAATCTGAGAAATTTAATAAAGTTACTTTAATATAAAAGGAATTTAAAAAAAATATAAAAAAGCTAAGTGCTTAAAAAAATTTAAAAATGAAAATTAAAATTTAAATTACATTAAATAGAAACTATCACTTAAAATTAAATTGTTTTTTTCTGGATTTTTCTTTTAGAAAACTATTTTACAACTAAAAACAACTAAATTTTGTAAATACAACTTTTTTGGAACTTAAAAATAAGCATTGTGGAAGCTTATTGGTGTGACAGTTGACTATTGTTGACCAAGTGAGGAAAATAGCTCAAATGAGCTTAAGTGGGACCCACAAGGGTGAATTCTGGTTTAACTAAGTGTGTTGGACATGTATGAGCAAGAATCAACCAAAAAGACCCACAGAATAAGCCAATAAGCTCAAAAATAAGCACTTGGCCACTTGTTTCAACTCAGAAAATGGGACAAGGTTGAGGGGCAATTCCAAGTGGGTCCCAGGGAGTTTAAGGTCAAACTTATGGTCAAAATGGAGAGAGGGGTAGGAGGAGGGTTGAAAGGACCAAGGAGGGTGGCTTGTGGACCACTGTGGAGGTTAGAAACCACCACCAAAGTGGTGGTGGTGGCTGTGTATCTGATGCAGCAGGGCAAAGGCCAGCCCTGCAGCCTACTTTGGGGGGAATAGGGCCCACAGAAAAATTCTTAAAAATAAAATGAAGAGGGGGACTTAAAGACTAGCTGGGGGACTACTAGTAGAAACAAGTTTCAATTCCTAAAACCTTATACAAAAATCTAATTAATTCATGCCAGTATTGGAAAAATCTAATTAATTCCTAAAACCTTATACATATGACTTTTTGATAAAAACTTGGAATGTTGACCTATGTGAGATTTTGATTATTCTAATGGACTGAGATTGGTGTTATATGTTGTAACTAAACTAAATTAAGCTAGAACCTACAATTATGCATCATTGTACATGGGTATGGTCTCACAAATCCATACAGTTAGCAGACATGAAAAGATAATGCAAGATTTTGACTTTTTGACAATGACTTGTGGTGTTTTAAGATCTTACTGAGCTATAACAACCTAAAGTGGCATGTATGAACATAAATCAAAACCCAATTCCCACTGTGACTCAGTGGGAACCCTTAAACCAAACACTC
This sequence comes from Artemisia argyi, assembly GCA_030686995.1. Taxonomy (NCBI): domain Eukaryota; kingdom Viridiplantae; phylum Streptophyta; class Magnoliopsida; order Asterales; family Asteraceae; genus Artemisia; species Artemisia argyi. The sequence continues at coordinate 3,750,605 of CM060705.1, forward strand.
CTTTATGTAGACTGAATTTTGATTTTCAAGTGATTTCACTGAGTTAATCCATAATTCTGATTCACAAGGTTAAATCATGATGCAATAGACCTTTTTAAGCTCAAAACTACAAATAACAACAACATAACAGGAGTATACCACACTTAAGCAGTTTTGACAATTAAAATGAGAAAAATGCAATTATGATTTCTAATGAACAAATACCACAAATTAAGCAATAATATTACTAAGATATACTAGAAAGCATAAAAACACAGAGTTAAGCATGTATAAGCTTAATTAACAGTAATTTGTAAATATGGATTAAAATGACTCACAAAGGGATCAAGTCTGAGATTAAGGAACCAAGTATCCAAAACACACCTATTGTCTCCCCTGAGACTACTAAACCAAGCTTTCCATCTCTAATCTTCTTCTTTCTTTCTCTTGCTTTTTCTGCTTTTTATCTATTTTATGATTTATTTTTGGTATTTTTGGATTTTTCCACTAAAACTGGTTTAGTGCATAAGAAGCTTATAAAAGTTTAATATTGACTTAAGTGAGCTTAAATAACCAGTAACAACAACTCTTAACAAATTTAAAGCTAATTTGAGATTTTGCAAGGAAATAAAACATAAACTGAATTGGTCTTTAGAAACTGAATTTGATGATTAAAACAAGATTAGATTACACTGAAATGTAAGTTACATCCCTTTTACACTAAAAATTACAACTAAAATCTAGAATTACATTAATTCGAAAATAAGCTTAAATTAAAATTAACTATTATTAACTACTGCCTCATTCTTCACTTTTTCTTGACTTAAATAGGCTAGGGAGTGCTTCTCTTTCTTTCCCATTTTCTTGTGAGCCATTGGATGGCTTTACTTTGATCCCAGCCCTTCAAAAGTATTTTGGCAGGAAAAGACCATTTGGCAGGTTGCGGATTGCTTGGAGGGATTTAAGGTATTAATTGTAACTTGGGGTTTAGTGGAGAGTTGGGGGAGACAAGTGATGGGAGAGATGAGGTGGAGGAGTGGGGATATGTGGAGTGTTGCAGTGGAGTTACAGGCCAAGTGGGTGGGGAAGGATATGGAGTTTGACTTTGGTGTTGACCGAGGGGGTAATATAAACGGGGTGGGTTTTTTATTTAAAAGGGATTGGGCTTGGTGGGCTGGTGAGTGGGCTGGGGTGGTAAAGGGTGGATTGGGTTTTGTTTGTGTTGTTGGGTGGTATTAATATCAAGGGTCCGTTTGTTTTGTAACTTAGAAATACCACAAGGACCAAAGTTGTAAAATCTGAAAATATTAGGGACTGAATTGCAACTTTCAAAAAAAATTATTATAAGGACCAAAATTGCCACATGTGAATAACACAAGGACCAAAGTTGCAATTTTCCCAAAATTAGAAATCCCAGGGACCTTTTATGTCAATTTTTAAACTTCAGGGACCAAAAGTGTAAATTCTCAAAACTTTTTACCCAATGACTATTTTTGATAAATTTTGACTTTTAAAGGACTTGGGTTGACTTTTCATTTAAAATATATGCTCAGGGACTGCTTTTGACAAATTTTGAAACTTGGGGGACTGAAACTGCCAATTTTGCAAACTTTAATCATTTTTCATTTGTTTTTACTCATTTTGCATCTAAAACATATAAAACACATTTTTGAAATATTTTCAGTATTTTGATGCATTTCTGAGTGTTTTTGTATGTTTTGCAGTTCAGATTTGACCAAAAATGATGAGTGTTTGAGCACTCATCAGGTAATATCCATAATGTTTTTCTGAGTGGAATTCTAGGGTGTGTAACCTAAGGTGTGTCAATTCCTAAGTATAGGAAGACTAAAATCCACGAATGTATTATTCCTAGTTATAACTAGTAACTTCAAGTTCTAAACCTAGGTTTTATAAAATGTAAGGTAGGTTCGGGGTATCCTAAAGGTATATTATTCCTAGGGGTTTCTAAATCCTTATACTACATGACTTTGAGGATAGTGTGTGGAAAATCCAAATAAGGGATAGGTCACTAAGTGTGGGTAAACTTTATCTTTAAAACAGTTTGTTCCTATAAGGTGCTAGTATTCCTATCCTACTACTAAACTAGGTGTTAGGGGCTTAAGGTTCTAGGTTGGTATTTTTCTATCTAATCAATTATTATTCTTAAGTTTCCTATATTGTATCCTAAAGGTTTCTAATCTAATTCTAACATCCTTGATACCAAGTATAATTTTTATCATAAACTAAATTTTCTCTTATAGGGATGTCTTTCCTAGTTTCTACCTATCGGGGTTCTAGTTTGGTTTCTAACCTAAGAGCATCCTAGAATTATTTTTAACCTCAAGTATGGGAATCCTAGAGTATGTAATACGGTTTTACTAAGAGGGGAAACTACTTCAGGAATCATAGTGATCTAAGGGAGTAGGAAGTAAAGAGGGAAGGATATAAGTATGCTCATATATAATACCATTATGTACTTGCATATAGGAGTAGTTAGGGGATGATTCTCTAACTAGGGAAAGTAAGAGGGTTTTGGAGGAGTGAGAATTTAGAGTCGGGGGATGAATAGGTTACTGAATTTGGAATGAATTCAGATCGTCATGATGTAGAATGAAATGATAGGGGGAGTTATTTAAGGGGTTTAGGGTTTTTAGGGAGTGAAAAGAAATGAAGTATGAGGAAAGTCGTTATACATGACATACAATGTCATGAAACAACAGGGAATGAAGTCACAACTGCATAAGGTCCTAAGTGACTTGTCATACTCAGAGTTTAACAAGTGTCGTTATTTATGCCGTATGTCTCGCAGTTGGACTTGGGAGGATAGAGATTTTAGGCAAATTGCCGGATGTGGATGAGAATTTTGTGGGGAAGGATGAATATAGGGAATGGATTTGTTTCTCGGAGCCTACTTTATCATCACTTACTAAGTATCTAAGGGCAATATCCTAGGTTTAACCTTAAAATGCCTAAAGTTCAAATATTCCTAATGAATATTTCTCTATCTTATGGGGTTTTGGGTTTTGAAGCTAACCTAAATACTGTTATATTTCCTAAAGATAAGTTTTCTAAGGTTCAGGGTATCCTAAAGTATCCTAATAAGGGATGGTTAGGGAAATAGGGTTTCTATCCTAGAAAGTACTTAAGGGTTTATGACTAAGGCAAAGTATCTTAACTTACCTTATAGGCATCCTAGTTAGTACCATTATATATGGTACATATCCTAAGATGGAATTCTAACCTAAAGCTTATCAGGCAACTAAAGTGTACTAGTTGATGTTTTCTCCTAAGACTACCTAATACCTAAGGTCACAAGGACTTCCTATATCTAAGTGGATAAGTGACTGGTTATCATCTAGTATCTTTTGTAGGGTATAAATCCTATTGGGTTACTACCTAGCTATCGCTATGACCTTTTTCTATCTTCAATAAAAGGTCAGTAAAGGGTTTACCTAATCTATTCGGGAGATCCTAAACCTAATTTTTCTTAGTGTTCTAAGTGTGTCCTAAGGGAATCTCTTCCAACCTCAAGTTTTCAAGATGAGGTGGGAAGATTTATGGGGATATAGGGAGGTATTAAGCCATATGGTAGTTTCCTAAATAAGCTAGGTTTACTACTAGGTAAGTGCGATAAAGGATAAGTGGGTCTCGTAAGTAACATTGATCCTTCGGGTATAAAGAACCTTTAGGGATCAAATGTCGGTGAGGGTAGTATTGGGGTAAAGGGATAAAAGCTAGTGGGGGATTATCGGGAAAAGGCGAGAAATTTAGAGAGACTAGGGAATCTAAACTATTCCTAAAGTTTTTTTAAAGAGTCAGCGAAATAGTGTTTTAAAGGATAATCTAGTACATTTCGGAGAGGAAAGAGCAGTCTCCGGATGTAAACTAGATGAGATGGGGTAGAGTAGTAGGGTGTAGACATAGGTAGATAATAATAGAATTGATATGCAGCATTTAGCAGTTAACCAGTTAAGTACTATACTAACTTGTAGCCGATGTTGTTGTGGAGGATGGCAGTGGCACTGAGGACTTTCTCGGGCGTAAGAAAAGTAGTTGTAGTTTAGGTTTTAACCTTTTTCTCTACAATTGAGGCTCTGATACCAATTTGTAACACCCCCATTTTCCCAGTTCGCAGCGGATTTAGGGTTGGGGTATTACTTCACAGAATCACAGTCACAATAATAGAAAATGACTCGAAAAGAGACGTTTTTATAAATAAGTTATCATTCATTAAAATATCAGAGTTCTATTAAGATGAGGTCCCGTGAATCTAAGTATGAAATAGTGTTTTGAATGATAACAAGATCGAAAGTCCTCCGAGTTCAGTACCGCTTCCGGCCAAAGCTTCGTAACGGCTATAAACCTAGGATACATGCTTAAAAAGTCAACACTAGGTGTTGAGTGAGATTCATAGGTTTAAGTAGTAGTAGTAGTGTGAATACAAGTTTAGTAAAGAATGGGCTACGTTGTTTTACACCCATGTAGAGTAGTAGAAACCGTATTTAAATAGTTGTATCTGTCAGTATTGTATGATCAGCACAATACTATAGACAGGGGTGTTATTGCACTAAGCTCATGAACCACACCTTAACAATCTGGGTCATGTGGGCTGCACACCCAACATGAGGGGATTGGAAGGATAACTTGCCAAAGTTATTCCTTCAGTGGATTCAAATATAACACTTATTGGTACCATCCAGAAAGATGTTAATACCAACTGGAGTTGTCAAACTCAAATAGATCTATCAATTATATTCACGTTCGCGTGGGTAAAATATCCCAAACGATTAGATTCATGAATATTGGTTATGTAGTGGTGGCAGATAGTTTACTCGTGCAATAATCAATGAAAAAACTTGTATTCGATTTAAAGTAAAACAAGTAGCATGTATCCCCCTCATAGGGTTTGTAAAGCATTTAGAAAGCGTTTAAAAGGTGTGAGGCTATGAAAACTCACCTGGGCTTTAAGCAAAGGTGATTGAGATACTAGACGGCCTACTCACGCAACCGGGTGTATTGTATATGTCAAGTCTGATCGTGTTGTCTAAGTTTTTTATATTATGTTTCTTAAGTAAGTATTCTTAGGGTTTACTAGCTTTAGATATAACATAACACTGTTCGGGTCATCATAATCCAGAAGTATAACTCCTCACATGAAGCTCCCTACTATTGTAGTATGCGGCCAACATAATACCGTTCAGGCCTTCATAATTCAGAAGTATATAACTCCTCACACGAAGTTCCCTACTATTGAGTTATGTTGTTATTAGAGTTTAGTTATAACATAACACCGTTCAGGCCATCATAATCCAGAATTACATACTCCTCAGATGAAGCTCCCTAGTATTGTGTTATATTATTAAACATAACACCGTTCGGGCCATTATAATTCAGAAGTGCATAACCCTCACATGAAGCTCCCTAGTATTGCGTTATGTTATCAAGTACTAGATTAAATATAACGTATCACCGTTCGGGCCATCATAATTTAGAAGTAAATGCGATAATCGTTTGAGGAGCCAGGGCACTTTAATTCAAACCCAGCAAACTCGTCAAAACGAAATATCCACACGGTACTCCTCGCATGAAGCTTCTTACTATTGCGATACATTATATGAAAAAGGATAGTACTTTTATTTATTAGGTAAATACTTTATTAATATTTTTTACTTTTATAAATTTTATATATATTAATTATATAATATATATGTTTATATATATATATATATATATATATATATATATATATATATATATATATATATATATATATATATGTAGTGTAACTTTCTTACGAGAACCACTTTTATCTACAAGAACTGCGAAAACCACCTTTTTACTTCTAATAATACATAATGTACATCAATTCAATGCATAATGGCAGTTTTGAAAATACATATAACTTAATTTGATAGAAAAAATTAAATTAGGGGCAATATGGGAATTAATTTTTTCCATAAAAAAAGGATTTACTCCATATATCACAAAAACGGTTTACCAGATCTCTCTCTCACTCCCATCCTCAAACATCTCTCTCTTAACCCTAATCAAAAAGTCAGCCGCCACCACCATAATTCCTCCTATAAGGAAGAAAAAAAAACGATTCAAATCTTCGGTTACAAAAAAACGATTTGAACATCAATTAGGAAAAAAAACGATCGAGAAATCTAGCGTTGTTGGGCAAGATGGAGCACGTGGTTCTCTTTGTTCACACTTTCTCTCTGGTAGGCATGTATTAGTTTTTATATTTCGTAAATGACATGTCTTGAAATTGAAATGGTTGTTTGATATACCAGAATAAGGTTATAAGGATATGTTAATTAAATATTTTTTGAACAGTAATTTTTTTTAATTATATTTTCATTTTAAGAAAAGATTCAAGTGGATACAGTTATATCAAGAAATATATGCGAACATTAGTAGCAAATTGCAAATTTGTTGACTTTTTTGTTTCGATGCGTCATTAGCAAATTATCATTGGGTTGACTTTTTTATTAGCTTTTGTTTGTTATTATGGTCAAAACTCGATCATAAGCGATTTTTTTTTTTTTTTTTTTTTTTTTTTTTTTTTTTTTTGGTTAAATACGAGTAGATGGATGATTTGGTTTTAGGATAGTGCTTAATATATGTGGTTGTAGTTTGCGATAGGGGCTGATTAAAGCATTTGTATTGTGATTACATGTTTTAAGGTACGGTGCATACATGTTTTCAGGTACGGTACATACATGTTTTAAAGGTACGGTGCATACATGTTTTGCTATTTCTTTTAAGGCAAATGATCGTTTACGTATAAAACATATATGTTTTGTGTTTGGATTATATATGTTCAAAATAAATGAATGCATACATGTTCAAAACATATATGTTCAAAACATGCATTTTTTTGAAAATGGTTGCTTATAAACGGAATGCTTAAAACATGTATGTTTTTTATATTTAGTAAGTGTAATTGTTGTTTTTTTCAAAGACTTCGTGTTTGCTAAATAAGTATGTTTCCTAAAACTTACATGTACCCATGAACATATATAATTTTTAATAATATTATTGTTGCTAATTTTTGTACTTTTCTTTGTATCAGGTGTAATTACAAGAATGTTCACGGCTACAAGTGTGCATATATGTCCGACTTATGAAAAATTGTTGACGGCTACTCGTGCGCATATGTCCATTTGTGTTGAATATTATTAGTGCTCACGTGTATAGATCAATTAGATTCATGTTTTTATACTTTTTAGAAATTTGTATTTTAATTTTATTTCAATCGATATTGAAGTTTATATATAAACATTTATGTTATTGGTTTGTTATAAATTTCATTATATTAAAAAACCTATATGCACTTTGAAAGGGAAAAAAAAATATGTATGCACTTTTACTAATTGAAAACATGTATGCACCTTGAATATTTCGAGAAAAAAAACATGCATGCGTCTTGAGATTTCAAAAAAATAATAATTAGGTATAAAAAACATGTATGCACCATATCTATTTGAAAACATGTTAGCATAAAAAAAAAAAAAAAAAAAAAAAAAAAAAAAAAAAAAAAAAAAAAAAAAAAATCTTTAATTTTTAGATTTATTAAAAACGGAAATTATAAAAAAAAACCAAAAATAATAAGAAAATGTCTTTTACTATTATACCATTTTGAATTAAATAAAAAAACAAAATGTTATGGAGCATTAAATGATGTACAATGTGTATTATTAGTTGTAAAAAGGTAGTTCTCGCAGTTCTTGCAGATAAGATGGTTTTCGCAAGAAAGGGACCCTATATATATATATATATATATATATATATATATATATATATATATATATATATATATATATATTAAATTTTTAAGTTTTAACAATTTACCACATATACCCCTATAGTTGTAACTTTAGTAAAATAACATTCAGCCCCTTTAGTTATTATTTTTAAAAAGTTACAATATATATATACCTCCCATGCATGCCAAGCATTACAAAACTAGTCCTAAACCATGCAAAGTAAATTTTTATGAAACAAGTAGTTTTCCTGGCTTATTATTAACTAATAGGAGCTTATTCAAGTTACCTAAATTAGCTTATAACCTATGGTAAGAGCTTATAACTTATAAACATGTTTTTAACTTGTTTCAGGGTTTTAAAAAGAAAGCATGCATGTTCTAGTTATAAAATTTCACGCAAGGTTTTCTATGGGACCTAAGACACCTAATGACTCTCCTAGGTTAGTTTTTAAGCTTATAGAACTAGTTTAGTGAATTACGTGATCGAAAGTTAGACTAAAGAGGGGTTTCGGGTTATCGTGATAAGAAAGGGACTCGACAAGGTTTTAAGACTAAGTTGTTTTGACTCCTAGGTTCCCTAGGGACTCCATGCTACTGTGTCGGACCAGAAATAGTGGTGAATAAGTGGAATGGGATGGTTTGGAATGGGGTGGTGTCGAGGGATATTTATAGGGTGGTTTAGGAGTGTTGGGCAAGAAAAGGTGGTGTGGTGGCAAGAGGAGGAGGAAGGTGACTAAGGGCTGCTATGGGGTGAATAACCAAGGCTATGGTTTATAGGTAGGGGGCTTGTGGTTGTGGTTTAAGGGTGACAAGGTGATGGTGTGTTCAGTTATGATTGGTAGCAAGGGTGGTGTTGCTTGGGGATTAAGGGAGTTACGAGGGTGGGGTTTGCTTAGGGTTTAAGAGAAGTGGTGAGGTGGTGATGTGTTTGGTTGTAAGTGGTGGTGAGGGGTGGTGTTACTTGGTGGCTAAGGGATGAACGGGGTGGTGAGGTGAAGGTGACGAGGGGTGGTTTTTACTTGTGGTTTAAGAAAGGTGACGAGGGTGGTGTGTCATGGAGGTGCAAGGATGGTAGCTTAAGGTGGTGAATCATAGAGGTGCTTAAGGTGTTAGTATCTAAGGAGGTGACAAGGAGGTTGGTCATGGAGGTGCTTAAGGTTTTGTGGTTCTGGTCGATTCACAGTAGCGATACAAGGAAGAAGAAGAAAAGAAAAATATATGGCGAGGGTGTACGGGTGGTCGAATGGGAGAAGAGAGAAAGAAAAGAATACTAGTGTTGGTTGTTTCGTGTTTGGGTCGACATACAGAAAAAAGAAAGAAACAATATGGTTTTGGTTTGGTTTGTTGAGTGTTCAAATAAAAGAAAGAAAATGGTTTCATTTGTTTTTTTTAAAACGGGTCACGCTTGGTGTGTAATTACGTCATAGAAAAACAAAAGAGTAGCATGGTTTGTTTTGTTCAAATGATTTGCATGTGCCTATAGTCTAAGTCTAATATGTAGTATGTATTTTTAGTTTTTAGTTTGGTTTGTATTCGAGTTACAGAAGACAGAAAGAAGAAAGAAAGAAAAGAACCAAGGAGTTTTTGTTGGTTTTGTAGCCTACTTGCGGAGTTTACTAGACATATACGGGGACTTATAAGTGGGGCGTATGAAACTTTGACACATGTTTAATATGATGGTCGTTATTCGTAGCTTATTAGATTATGTATACAACCTTTAAATTTAACGTAAAGATAGGTATTTGGGTCATTTATTATATTAATATAGTTTTAAGTTAACGTATTATGTATTCGTATTATGAGCTTTAAAGTAAGTATATTAGAGTAAATTTAGTTTTAATATAAACGTATTATGGTATTGTAAGATATGTTTTAAGGTTTATTATTATAGTTTATATTAATATTAAGTTTTTACGTATTAGCTGCTTTAATATGTAATATTAGTAAGGGTTTTATAATAGAGAATTTTTTGGGTTCGTGCTTTAGGGTTTAGGGTTTCGTTATGTAATATTATTGTTATAATAATAGATTAGGGTTTCATGAGAAACCAATTTAATAGTAAATATTAGAGGGTTTTATAATAGTATTTTAACGTATTAACGTAAGGTTTACATTTTACATACTAGATTGATGGTTGTGCGGGCACGTCTAGTTAGTTTATATAAGCAAAAATTTTATAGTGAAAATACGTGGTGTTGATGTCATAGTGGAAATAGTAATGAAGCGAAAAGTGTACTGCTTTTGGGTGGTCATTTAAGGCCAAAGTCGAGATTATTTGATCAAATATTGTCTTAAATCGTTTCTTTTGTCATTTTAGGTACTTTTGACAGGAAATTTACAAAAGGAAGCATTTTGGACGTTTTTTGAGCGAAAAAGTGAAGAAAACAACAAATCTCAAAATCATGCTGGAAATTGCTCATGACGGCGTCACAGGTTGCTAGTGACGGCTTCATGACTTGACAAAGAGGTGGATAAATCAAATACACGTGACGCGCCAGAAGGTTTTCTAAAGAGTTCGTGACGGCGTCACGTTATAAAATGCCAAGGTCGTCACGTATTACACAAAGAGAGACGGCCCAGAGGCCACAAAGAGTGACGGCGTCAGAAGTGGATCTAGGCAATACGGCATCACACCTATCTCTTGACGACGTCAGGATACAAAATCTATATATAGTTTTCTAGTTTTCATTCATTGTGTGCAACTTTGAAGGGAGTAAACCATAGACGAGTTTTCATTCATTGTGTGCAACTTTTAAGGGGTCATTTAAGCACGAATTCGTGATTATTTGATCAATTATTTCCCTAAATCGTTCCTTTTGTCATTTTAGGTACTTTTGAGGAGAAATCTGTAAAATAAAGCATTTTGGACGTTTTTGGAGTATAAAAGTGAAGAAAACCGGCAAAGTCTCAAATTCCTTGCTGGGAACAGTACCTGACGACGTCAAGCCATTACACATGACGGCGTCAAGCTTGGAAAAAGAGGTGGATATGGCAAATACACATGACGGCCCAGAAATATTTCAAGGCAATTTGACCTGACGGCATCACCAAGGCCGTCAGGGTCAGATTACACGTGACGCCCAGAGTAAGTTGACACATGACGGCGTCAGGATTTAACCTGATGACGTCAGATGATTTAGAGTGACGACATCAGGAAGAAGGCTTACACAAGAAGAAACATTAGTGAAACCGTCACAAGATGATCAAGACAATCACAACTCGCGCGCGGAGTAGCTGACACTGTTTTGGCCATAACTTTTGAATACGAACTCGGATTTGAGCGATTCAAAAAAGGAAATGATCGGGACGAAAAAATATTCGAATTGGTGAAAAAATGGTCATGACGCCGTCACTTGTTAGAGCTGATGCCGTCAGATCGGACCGACAAAAAATCTGCCTATAAATATAACCTTATTACTTCATTTTTTGTAAGCCCTAAACCCTAAAGTCGATTCCTGGGTTTAGGTAGGTGTTTTTCCAGCAACTTAGAGGGTTTCAATCACTCCATAAACATCTTGTAATGGTTTGTTGATTCTATCTTAATTCATGTCTTCAATTATCATTATTGTTGCTTGTTCTTCATTAATTATGCTTGGCTAATTCATCTTGTATCTACTTATAATTGTGTGAAACTTGTATATAATTGATTAGATCTTATTGATGTCTTTGTTGATGTTTGTGTCTATCTTCATCAATTAAGGTGTGACAACTTCAATAGGTCTAGTTGATTTAGCTTATAATTCTTGATTCCTGTTGTCTCTTGTTTGGTTGATTGAATTCGATGTTAGGCTTAAGAAAACTGGCAGACTTCCAATTGGTAACTTGCTTGAACGTCTTAAGAAACATGATTGGAGGTGTACTTCGATTATATGGTTGTATTTAATGCATAAGTGAATTCTAATGATCCCATGTTAGGAGCTTTTAACGGCTCGACATAGGAGTGAAGTAGGAGCTTATAGAGTTAGGGAAGATCGTACACGGCCCTACGGCTAGTATTAAGGAATACAACCCGTCAATTAAAACAAGGTGTGACAATTCAATAGGTAGAATTGGATAGCTAGCAAGGAGTAACATATCATGGGTAGACATGCTTCACATCCCTTGTAGAACCTTAGTTTATTTTTCTTGCACATTAGTTTAATTAGTAGCTTTTGGGTTAGTTGATTAGCAACTAATTCCGCCCCTCCTTCCAATACCCGAGACTTTTACCTGCTTTTCATAAAATATAAAAACACAAAAAGAATCATCCTTCACCTTTAGACCTAGTTAGATTAATTTCAATCCTAACGACACTATTCCTGAGTTGAATGATCAATCCCCCGGTACTTGCCACTATATTATACTACAACGATCAGGTACACTGCCTGGTGGGGGTTGTAAGCTTCTCAAGATCCCTTGAGAGGTAAAACCTGTTGCGAGGGCGCAATTCCCACGTATCAAGTTTTTGGCGCCGCAGCCAGGGGAATAGTTATTGCTTAGGTTGAAATTTTAATTTTGATTAGGTCTACTCATTAGATTCCTTTTTAGTGAGATTTTTATTTTCTTTTTATTAGCTTTCTTGTAGTCTATCTTTTTCTTTGTGCCCTTTGTTTGTAAAACCATTTTCACTTGTCACTATGGCGGATGAAATTCCATTGAGATCATTGACAATAGAGGAACAATTATATTTCACTAATAGATTTGCTTCTTATCATTTCAATGAATTTTTGTGTGCTATTAGTGACATCCAAGAGGAGTTGGGGGTAAAGTTAGATGGGTTTGATGAATTCTATGCATGTGGGATTTCTATTAGACGATCATTATCAGGATCAATTCCATTTAGTGAGACCCGTTGGATGAATTTTGAGGAAAGCTTCCTAACCATTACCCATAAGTTCAACGAATTGATGGATTCGTATGAGCAAGATGACCTAGTTTCTAAGAACATGAACTTAGAATCAAACCAAGATTTTGAGATGGTTAGTGTTGAACTACCTAGTTGCACGAGCGGGATAGATTTCACCAAAACATACGACACACATGAGGTTAGAGTTGAGCCACCTAGTTGCATGTCATGGTTAGGCACTACCATAATACAAGATAAACACATAGGTGATATTGATGTGATGGAAGAGATAGTAGAAAACCCAAGCCCACTAAGTACCCCACAAGTCCTACCATCATTTGAGGCACACACACCGCCCGTGACTTACCCGAAAGAAGTAGAAGAAACTTTAGGAATCCCAATTGAGGTAGAACCCTTGGACCAAGCACCACTAGAGGATATAGGTTTGAATAATTATAGTGATAACCTTACCCTTAGTTCTAGGGAATTTCTTAGTGTTGATAAGCCGGAACCTCAATCTTTACACAACTTTCTATCCTTAGATAAATTTCTAGGAGATAAAAGAGGAATCGACCCACCCATCAACCAATATTATCCGGGTAGTTTTAGGATGAAGGAAGCCATTCACTCACCCCCTTCACGGCTTCACCTCACGTGGCATATTTCCACCCTAAGGGTGTGTATCGCTACTTCCACCCGCACTTAATCCTAAGTGTAGGGAAAACCTCCTCTATTTCCGTTAAATAAGGGTAGAGTCAGGCTCGTGACTCGAACAAAAACAAGCGCTTATTGGGAGGCAACCCAAGCTTTATTTTTTTATTTGTTTGTTTGATTTTATTTGTTTCCGTATGCATGTTTTATTTTTATTGTTTGTGGATCATGATTCAAAATAAATTGTGAAAATGCTTTATTTTGTTTTTAACTTCGTCTTAATTACATATAAAGGTATTTTGCAAAAGCTAAGTGTAAGGGGAGACCCAAATTTGTTTATAAGAACGAAATTGAGCATGAACCACAACAATATTAAATGAACATGTATATTAGTAATTGTTTGAGTCAAATGCTTGTATCGAGTCATAATGATATTTTGCAGGATTTTCCAGGAAGTAAGGCATAAGTTTTTCTAGAAATTTTCCGGAAACTTAACATGAGATTTTTGCAGGAACATTCTGACGGCGTCAGGAGTTATAACCTGACGGCGTCAGCTACATAAATTCTGAAAATTTTTGCGAGTTTTTTTATACCGGAGTCGCAAAAGTTTTTGTTAAATCTTTAGTTTTATAAACTCCAGGAAATCTGCAAATATTCATTCTACAAGCATTATATCTTTAATTGTTTTGTTTTTATTCCTAAGTCTGGAATTACATCTAGTTGTGAGTTTCCTTTGTTCGGATTGATGCTTTGGGTTTTTGTGATTGTTTTCTCAGGTTTAACAGGTTATATTGGACAAGAAGATGATTTATATTTCTGGAGGGAAGCTTTCAAAGTTCATTTTCTTAGAGGAAGATATAACCTTGTTGACACATTATCCACACCGAACTAATCAGGGGAGTATTTGTTTTCATTCTTTTACCTGTTTTACTTTTACATCCTTTAATTGAACATTGGGGACAATGTTTATCCTAAGTGTAAGGGCAGGGTAAATGATGTTACCTTATAGGATACAATTGCACTTGAGTTTGTTTGTTTGATAGTAGGTGTGTAATAAAACTAAGAGAAATACTTGCTAGTGCAATTTTAGCGCCAATGATTCGTCGTGAAAACCAATTATATATAATATAGTATAGTATCGAAGTGATCCGCGTAAAATACGGATCACCCGAGTCGTTTTCCCAACGAAGGCGAATGGAATCGAGAATATCGATTCGTGAAATCGTGATTTGAAAAGTGAGAAAGTGAAAAATAGCAATCAAATAGTTCACGTAATCACAAACAAGTATGAATTATGCAGAAAGTACAAGCTAATTATGCATTGAAATGAAAAACGTAAAAACGGAAACGTAACCGCAAAATTTAAAACGTAACGTATATCGAAAAATTATCCTACGAACTTGGAAATATTTTCTAAAAATCTTAAACTAATAAAAAGAATTTTAAGAAAAAGAAAAATATTTTTTTTGAATTTTTATTTATTTTCTATGAATTAAAAATGATTTTTGGACTTTTTAAATGAATTAAAAATAAAGAAAATAGAAAAATTAATTGGAAAAATGAAAATTAAATTCTAAAAATTCTAAAATATTATAAAAGAATTTCTAAAAATATTTTTGGATTTTTCAGAGCTTTTTCTGATTTTTTTTATGATTTTTATTATTTAAAATGATTTAAATTTGATTTTTAAATAAGAGAAATTAAGAAAAATAGTAAATGAGCTCAGAAAATTATGAAAATTTTATAGAAATTCTAAAATATTATAAGAAGCTTGCAGAAAATTTTTGAAATGAAAATGATAAGCAGAAGTGCTTATAATGACCAAAACAACTTATTGGGAGTGCTTATTAATAAGCACTCCTGACCAAATTAACCAAAACTTTGACCAGTTGACTTTTATACTCAGAACAGCTTATAGGAACAGTTTAGGACCAGTATGAACTCAAAAACACAGGTATGGCTCAAACAGATGGCAATAAGCACAAATGAGAATGAGCAATAAGCAGAGCAGATAAAGCAATTGGATCCAAAATAGTTAAACTAGCAATTATTAGCACAAATGAACTTATAAGAACCATAAAACTCAGATTACAAACTAGAACTCACACTAGCAGGTCTCAAAATTGAATTCATATCTTGTTCTACTCTATCAACTTAAAAGGCTGAATAAGCAATTAAGAAAAGCTGAGTTGCAGAAGCTAATGGGTGCAAAAGTTACACTGACTTAATGAGATTGCAAAAACACCATGAAACCTTACTCTATGACTATATAGCTGACCTAAATAACCCCTAGAAGCTTAATTGAAACAGATGGTGCAGGGGACTTGAAAGTCCAAACAGTCAACTAAATCCCACTTTTCCAATAAGCAGAAGTGTTCTAAACCTTGATTTTCTTTTTGAACTTGTTTTACTAACTGATAAGCTTTTAAAAACAGCAATCCAAACTTACTTTGAACTAAAAATGAATCCTATGAGTACTCTTAAAAATCATACCAAATCAGGATTCATAACTGCTTTGACTTTTTGATTTGCACAATTAATTTTGACCAAGTCCACTTTTGTAAACTCAAAACTTACAAATACAAACTTAAAATGTACCAGAAAATCATATTGCAGAATTAGTTTTAATATTGAATATGCAGAATTAAGCAAATAAGCTAAACTTGACTAGTAATAACCTACTGTTAATATGCTTGACTAAACCTATTTGCAGCCTAAGTGAGATGACTAAACTAATTACTACCTCTGATACACCAATAATCTAAGCAAACCACATTGTTCCAAACACCCCTGCAGCTAACAGTTATACTACACCAACTATATAACTAGCTACAATCTACCAAGTAAATGATCAATCCAACTCAACTAATACTAAAAAAAATAATGAATTAACAAGCTATAAGAGCAGAAACCAGCAGAAACAAATCACTCAAATCTCAGATTAATCAATAAGACAGATGAACTATAAAAGCTATAAGACACAAATCTAGCAAAACAGATTAATATAACTAATCAAACAAACTCGAATACAGCAATATCATCTAAATTAACCAGCTAATGAATAACAATGAAACAGTAAATCTCAGTTCTACTCTAATTACTACACAGATTCTAAGAAGTAGCAATTAAAATCAAGAATTACCAACTAAACTCCCCCTCAGCTAGAACAGAGGGGGTTCCCTTTGCTTGCCTGTCTTTTGACAGGCTGAGTGCTTCCAATTCTCACTCAAGCTTGTCCAAATCACCACCATGCACCACTAATCCAAACAGTTGACTGATTTGACCAAAAATGAACAAATGATAATAGATGATTTACCAGCTGAATTATTACTTATAGAGATTTATAAATCCAACATAAGCAATAACAAACACAATTTAGCTTAATTGAAAACTGAATTTAACAAAACTAATTTTTTTATTTTCTGATTTTCCAAATCTCTTGAATAATATTGAAAACTGAATTAGAAATGAAAGCTTGAATGAAGTATTTAGTTAACTAAAATAAGCTGAATGAAAGTAAGGTAATAAACTGGACTAATAAGCAATATGAATTAAGCAGAAAATTATTGAACAATAAAGCTGAATTTCTATTAGAAACAAAGTATTACAACTAAATTTGAAACAAGCTACAATTCTAAAGAGATTTTGGCAGAGTTTTGTTATCTAAAAACTCCACACAAACTAAGCTAACCTATCATCTATTTATAGGAGGTGAGGAGGTGAGCTCACGGATTGCCAAGCTGGCAATCCGTGTGAATTGTGTTTGTTGAAGTCCTTTAAGCACCCTTGGATCAATTCTAATCATTTCCCATTTGATATCAACCATCAGATCAATAGTTATGACGCGTTCTCTCCAATGAAAGGTTGTCATCTGTCATTCCTTGTGCTTCTTTTGGTCTGACACCCTTCTGACATCACTAATTCCTTCTAGAATCCATTTGATTGTACGGTTTTGCCCTTAATAGTGGTAATTTTAGGATCAGGGTAATTAGGGTTCATATGTGAACAGTAATACCTGGGTAAATTGGGGAAAAGGGTGGAGGGAAATGAGGTACGGGTAACTTTATTATTTTTGTTTGTATTTGACTTTGTTGACCGAAATAATGACTGGGCTCGGGTTTATGAATTTAGTGAATGAGCTTTGGGTTTATGAATTGGGCTTGGATAGATTATTTGTAGATTGGATTTTGGTGGACTAGGCTTGGATCGGGCTTGTTTATATTATATTTTCAGATTTAGTAACTTGAAATCCAAGGACCATATGTGTTAATTTTCAAACTCCAAGGGCTAAATGTGTAATTTCCTCAAAATAAATTTCAGGGACTAATCTTGCCAAGTCTGAATAGATGAAGGACTGTAGTTGACTTTTAGATCCCCGGCTTTGACTTTTTGACCAACTTCTACTCTCGTGCCCGTTTTCGTTGTTTTCTCGTGATTTTTCGTCAATTTGTTTAATAACCGTACCTGCATATTCACAACATAAAAACACACGTTTTCTTGGCATTTGTTAGCTCAAATAATCGTATTGGGACGGTTTTTGGCCATAAAATAGTGAGTGAATAAGCACTCACCAAAATCCCCCCGACTAAGGTATTGTCGTGTCCTCACGCAATGTGATCAATTCACGCTCTTGCGATAAATAATTTCAAAACTTTTTCTACTGACTTTGTAAAGTAGCAAGGAGGTTCGAAAGAAGTAATAAAATCATTTATTCCCGAAATCGCTCCGTTTAAAAAATTTTTCCTTTTATTCCTTTATTCCACTTATACTTTCTATTTTTGTACTTTTCATACTTCACACTTGTGACGGTTTGTCGAACTTTCATTATCTTGCAATAATTATTAGGGTCAACGAGTAGAAACACTTCTATTAAGAAGCGACCATACGGATAAAAATCGTCATCCTTGATTTTTCACAAGTCCCCAAACTAAGCGTACAAACAAGATCACAGCTTATTTACAATTTAGATGCTAACACTACTCATAACAGTTACTTGTGGAAACTCCTTACTCCCATTTCCTAGGTTTTGTATCTCAATATTTTATTTTGTTGAGAAATGAATTGCTTCATATTTTCTCGTTTCGATAATTTTTAAGTCCGATAGTGATACCTAAGTTAAAACGATAAGTAGTTATTCATTTTCTCTTAAGAACCACTGCAATAGAAATTCGGTCCACATCAAGGAATTTGGGGTACATACAATATCAAGGATATAAGTTGCGGAGTACGATCACGTGCACCTCATGTGACTGATTACTAATCACTTATCACATGCACCTCACGCGCCAACAACTTATTTACATCCAAGCTCTTATTCGACATAACTTCAACTTTCACTTTTCTTCATTTTTCACCTTTTTCACTTTTTTCATACTTTTCATTTTTTTTCTTTCTTGACTTTTTTTTATAACATCAATGGAAGCTTATCGGGTAGCTCCAAAACCACTTAGATAATCAACTTTGGACTTTTGATTTTTTCACTTTTTTACTCTTATTTTTGATGTTCCTTGATATGTACCCAACTTCTAAAGCAAAAATTCTCTTAAGAAAACAAAGAACTAAATATTATTCAAACCGAAATACCACTAATTAACCTAGAACATCTATTATATATGGGTGACGTTTCTGATGGGAGTAAAAAGCCACAAGTACCTCTCATGAGCTCTAAATAGAACCACTACTCCACGTTTAGCATCTAACTTCTAAATAAACTCTATCATTTCTTGCTCTTCGCAATTTAAGATTCCAAATAATGAAACCAGCGAATACTTAGCTGATAATCAGCCACGCATATATAAAGTCAGATACGGAAACTTGCAAATTCTAGAAGAAGAATTCGCGTTTTCTAGCTCCTTATGTAAAAGACTAGCGAAAGCTTTTAAGCTGCGCATGTATAAAGTCAAGTAAGGGAACTTGCAGATTCTTAAGAAAGAATTCGCATTTTATAGCTCCTTGTGTACAAAACTAGCACAAGCTTATGTGATTATCATTGGTTAAGGGAAAAAGCTAGGGCTCAACATGCCCGGTCAAGTCAAAATATTTATTCCTACTCTCGCCAGCAAGAAAGTCAACAAGGTGTCAAAACACTTATTCAAACCTTATATTATTTTTGCACGACTTTTTCGACTTTTTCTCATCTTTTTGTACTTTTTCATGACATTTTCATCAAAAATTTTGAATTTTTTCAATTTTTTATTTTTGGTGGAAAAACGGAGTTGCAAGAGTACACGGCATGTGAAAAATTCTAGGTCAAAATCGAATCGAAGATTCACCCTCCCCCCGACTAGAACAAAACATTGTCCTCAATGTTTAATGGGTTAAGGTAATCCTAACAAAATTCTAGGCCGTTTATTAATTATGCCAAAGAAAACGTTAGTCGATAAGATTTAACGGATATAGGACTTCCAAGTAGCACCGATGAATGAAACTCGAGCGGAGATAACGAGCACGAGAGTCATCATAAATCGCGAACAATCCTAACAAACATCACAAACAACCACGAAACACAAGAGTAGAAGAGGCACCCCCTCCTCACGTCACATTAATAAGAAATAAGAAATTTAAGAAGATGAATTGATAAGCATGGGGTGCCTCCCACGAAGCGCTTGTTTTTGTTCACCGAGTCACATGAGCTTGACTCGATCCCTGAATTAATTCATCCTTGGGGAAAAACCGTGGAAAAATAATCTCATTCGGGCTTTCATTCAAAATATTTTGAAAAACATATGACTTATTTGAAAGTTCCATCCCGAAGAGATAACCGCTGGTATGTTAATTTTGAAAACTTTGAAAAACGATACCAGGGTCAAATACAACATCCTCACTCCCCACGGAGTGACGGATAAGAGAAACCATGCCAAGCGTTACAAATGGCAAGAATGTCATGATAACAATCTTGAAAAACTCCTTATTATCAAAAGAAAACTTCATAATTGTGAAATTATGAATCTTATCATTTAAGCTCATTTTAAAATCTTTTCCGGGTGGGAGGGATGGGATAAACTTTTCTTGAAAACTCTCATTCTTAAGAACACCACCCGGATCATGATCAATTTCAAGCTCGGGCTCAAGAGGATCGTCAATTGTAAGCTCAATCTTTGTCTTAACTTTATTCGGAGGGATTAACGGTTCATTGTTCAATAAATTGTTAAGAAAAATAATATCCCCCTCCGAATCAAAGTAAGATTCGTCAGTCTCAGAAATTGGAATCGTTTCAATTTCAAGAAATTCATCGACCTCTTCCCAAAGAGAATCATATTCCTTAGTCGGAGGAAATGATGGGGAAGAGTCGGAGACGAAAGTTTTGACAAAATCATCAAAGGTATAATCACAAACATCAATGCTTTTGACGGAGTACTTCTTTGATTTTGAATCATCGGCTTTAAAAATCATAATATCATCATCGTGTCGTAAAGTTAGAGTATCCTCAAAATGGTCTACTAGGGCTTTAGCGGTTCGTAAAAACGGTCGCCCTAGTATTAGAGGAACTCTCGGATCAGCTTCAAAATTGACAACAATGAAATCTGCCAGAAAAGTACACGAATTCACACGAATAAAAACGTCCTCAGCAATTCCAACTGGATGAGTGATCGATCGATTAGCAAGCTCCAAAGTCATTCTCGTCGGTTTAAGTGCCCCCATTCCAAGTTGTTCGTAGATTGATAATGGCATGAGGTTAATACTCGCACCTGAATCGGCCAGGGCGTTACAAACTTCTTGGTCTTTCAATGAACATGGAATGAGAAACTTTCCCGAGTCACCAAGCTTTTCGGGAAGCTTCTTGAGAAGAATCGCGGAACATTGAGCATTTATCGGCGTTTCGGCTAATTCAAGCAATTTCTCTTTATTACTTATGAGGTTTTTGAACGTGGAAGCAAATTTCGGCATGTACACGAGAGCATCCATAAAACTTATATCAAAGTGCAACTTTTGAAAAATATCCAGAAATTTTTCCATTTGTTTTTTAGACTTTGCACGGAGCTCTTCATCGTTAAATCGTGACGGATATGGCAATTTAGACTTGTATTTCACATTATTCTCAAAAACAACTTTTTCTTTATCTTTCGACTTTTGGACAATCGGAGGTTGAACGTTTTCAGCTCCTCCATTATTAATAGGAGGAACCGGGTCCTTTGTTGCCTCGGTCTCACAGTCCACTACCTTAGGCGGAGACGAAGAAGAAGAAGAGGTAGTAGGAGCTGTGGGTCCATCATATTGAGCACCACTGCGAGTTATGATCGCCTTAACTTCGCCCCTCGGGTTTGCGATCGTGTTGCTTGGCAAAGATGTAATACCCGAACCCGAGGGTCGATCATTTAAACATTTGTTAATATCACTGATTTGATTAGCAAACAACCGTGTTGACTCTTCATATTTTGCCATAAAAGATTGTTGGTTTTGAATCAATTGCTTAATCAAATCTTCCGTGGGCGACGGATTTTTAATAACACCTTGATTTTGATTATTGTTGAAATTCTGCCCACGGTTTTGAAAATTACCATTATTTTGATTTCCATGATTAGCGTTCCGAAAATTCCCAGGGTTTCCATGGTTTTGTTGGTTTTGAAAATTGTTCCCTTGAGGCGGGCCTTGATTGTAATTACCTTGAAGACCCCGATTTTGATTAAACCCTTGATTATGATTTTGAAAACCGTTATTAGCTCGACTCTGATTTTGATTCCCTTGATTATTACGATTCACAACATTATGATTCTGGTTGACTTTATTGACTTGGTTTTGTTGCTCGAGAACGGGTGGTCCAAGAAAATGAGAAGAACGGTAGCTGAGGAGATTACGGTCTCCTTGAGGTTGTGGTTAACCGGTGTTACCCGCGTTTGCAGCATACGCGTTCTCACGAGAAAAGGCACCGGTGGCCGGACATTCATAATACAAATGTGGACCACCACAAGTCTCACAACAGTGACTAACCACATTGACTTGATGGTTTGGTTTTTCAATAGACATTGCATCAACTTTCTTTGTTAAAGCCACAATCATATTTACCAATTTATCATTATTTTTACCATTATTAGACACTTGAGGTTTATTCCTTGACATTCTCACACGAGCTTTATTCTCAATTATCATGAAAGCATCATTCGTGTTCCTAGCCAACAAGTTACCACCCGCAGCAGAGTTAAGCGAATCTTGGTCAGCATGACATAATCCATTATAGAACGTATCAATCTGCTGAAGGTCGGTAAACCCGCGGTTCGGACATTTTTCCTTCAAATCTTTGAATCGGTCCCAAGCTTCACTAAACGTTTCATCAAAAGCTTGTTGGAACCGAAAGATTTGAGAACGTAGGTTAGAAGTTTTAGAGCGAGGATAGAAGTAATTCACAAACTTGGAACCGAGATCATTCCAAGTGTGAATCGAGTGCGGTTCCTTTTCCAGCCAAGTCCGGGCTGCTCCTTTTAAGGAGAAAGGAAATAACTTCAATTTCACCACATCGTGAGGAACTTGGTTCATTCTTATGATCTCAGCGATGTCGGTGAAATTTCTGATGTGAGCATAGGGGTCTTCGTGATCGAACCCGTGAAAGGATATACCCGTGATCAAATTGAGTAATCCGTGATTGATCTCAAAATTGGCATTGATGTCCAGAATCACAATAGCTCTCCTCACACCATTGAATGGTGATTGGAGTTGTTCTTCCATCGGACGTGGATCAAATGCCAGTTGTTGTCCCATCGGCGGGATAACATTGTGCTGCGGACCACCCATCGGCGGGGGTCCGTTGTGTTCGTTTTGGTTCATCTCCTCATCGTCAAGGAAATAAACCCGACTCGTATGTCGTAAAACCCGCTCGGGGTTAGAGAACGGAGACGTAAGACTCTCAAAAGAAGAACGGGTGTGCATACACCACAAGCAAAATCAAAAAGAAAATGAAAAAGAAAAGAGAAAAGAAAATCTTTTTGTTTTTTCAATTTTTATAAAGATATATATACAAAGTAGAAGAAGGCTTAACAAAACATGATTTTTCAAAAAGATATTCAAAAATTCACTTCAGCCTTCCCCGGAAACGGCGCCAAAAATTGATTCGTCGTGAAAACCAATTATATATAATATAGTATAGTATCGAAGTGATCCGCGTAAAATATGGATCACCTGAGTCGTTTTCCCAACGAAGGCGAATGGAATCGAGAATATCGATTCGTGAAATCATGATTTGAAAAGTGAGAAAGTGAAAAATAGCAATCAAATAGTTCACGTAATCACAAACAAGTATGAATTATGCAGAAAGTACAAGCTAATTATGCATTGAAATGAAAATCGTAAAAACGGAAACGTAACCGCAAAATTTAAAACGTAACGTATATCGAAAAATTATCCTACGAACTTGGAAATATTTTCTAAAAATCTTAAACTAATAAAAAGAATTTTAAGAAAAAGAAAAATATTTTTTTTTGAATTTTTATTTATTTTCTATGAATTAAAAATAATTTTTGGACTTTTTAAATGAATTAAAAATAAGGAAAATAGAAAAATTAATTGGAAAAATGAAAATTAAATTCTAAAAATTCTAAAATATTATAAAAGAATTTCTAAAAATATTATAAAAGAATTTCTAAAAATATTTTTGGATTTTTCAGAGCTTTTTCTGATTTTTTTTTTATGATTTTTATTATTTAAAATAATTTAAAATTGATTTTTAACTAAGAGAAATTAAGAAAAATAGTAAATGAACTCAGAAAATTATGAAAATTCTACAGAAATTCTAAAATATTATAAGAAGCTTGCAGAAAAATTTTGAAATGAAAAGGATAAGCAGAAGTGCTTATAATGACCAAAACAGCTTATTGGGAGTGCTTATTAATAAGCACTCCTGACCAAATTAACCAAAACTTTGACCAATTGACTTTTATACTCAGAACAAATTATAGGAACAGTTTAGGACCAGTATGAACTCAAAAACACAGGTATGGCTCAAACAGATGGCAATAAGCACAAATGAGAATAAGCAATAAGCAGAGCAGATGATGCAATTGGATCCAAAATAGTTAAACTAGCAATTATTAGCACAAATGAACTTATAAGAACCATAAAACTCAGATTACAAACTAGAACTCACACTAGCAGGCCTCAAAATTGAATTCAAATCTTGTTCTACTCTATCAACTTAAAAGGCTGAATAAGCAATTAAGAAAAGCTGAGTTGCAGAAACTAATGGGTGCAAAAGTTACACTGACTTACTGAGATTGCAAAAACACCATGAAATCTTACTCTAAAACTATATAGCTGACCTAAATAACCCCTAGAAGCTTAATTGAAACAGATGGTGCAGGGGACTTGAAAGTCCAAACAGTCAACTAAATCCCACTTTTCCAATAAGCAGAAGTGTTCTAAACCTTGATTTTCTTTTTGAACCTGTTTTACTAACTGATAAGCTTTTCAAAACAGCAATCCAAACTTACTTTGAACTAAAAATGAATCCTATGAGTACTCTTAAAAATCATACCAAATCAGGATTCATAACTGCTTTGACTTTTTGATTTGCACAATTAATTTTGACCAAGTCCACTTTTGATGAATCATAACTATCCCCAGGTGTATAATGGACTTGTGTAAACTCAAAACTTACAAATACAAACTTAAAATGTACCAGAAAATCATATTGGCAGAATTAGTTTTAATATTGAATATGCAGAATTAAGCAAATAAGCTAAACTTGACTTTTATAGTAATAACCTACTGTTAATATGCTTGACTAAACCTATTTGCAGCCTAAGTGAGATGACTAAACTAATTACTACCTCTGATACACCAATAATCTAAGCAAACCACATTGTTCCAAACACCCCTGCAGCTAACAGTTATACTACACCAACTATATAACAAGCTACAATCTACCAAGTAAATGATCAATCCAACTCAACTAATACTAAAAAAATACTGAATTAACAAGCTATAAGAGCAGAAACAAATCACTCAAATCTCAGATTAATCAATAAGACAGATGAACTATAAAAGCTATAAGACACAAATCTAGCAAAACAGATTAATATAACTAATCAAACAAACTCTAATACAGCAATATCGTCTAAATTAACAGCTAATGAATAACAATGAAACAATAAATCTCAGTTCTACTCTAATTACTACACAGATTCTAAGAAGTAGCAATTAAACATAAGCAATAACAAACACAATTTAGCTTAATTGAAAACTGAATTTAACAAAACTAATTTTTTTATTTTCTGATTTTCCAAATCTCTTGAATAATATTGAAAACTGAATTAGAAATGAAAGCTTGAATGAAGTATTTAGTTAACTAAAACAAGCTGAATGAAAGTAAGGTAATAAACTGGACTAATAAGCAATATGAATTAAGCAGAAAATTATTGAACAATAAAGCTGAATTTCTATTAAAAACAAAGTATTACAACTAAATTTGAAACAAGCTACAATTCTAAAGAGATTTTGGCAGAGTTTTGTTATCTAAAAACTCCACACAAACTAAGCTAACCTATCATCTATTTATAGGAGGTGAGGATGTGAGCTCACGGATTACCAAGCTGGCAATCTGTGTGAATTGTGTTTGTTGAAGTCCTTTAAGCACCCTTGGATCAATTCTAATCATTGCCCATTTGATATCAACCATCAGATCAATAGTTATGACGCGTTCTCTCCAATGAAAGGTTGCCATCTGTCATTCCTTGTGCTTCTTTTGGTCTGACACCCTTCTGACATCACTAATTCCTTCTAGAATCCATTTGATTGTACGGTTTTGCCCTTAATAGTGGTAATTTTAGGATCAGGGTAATTAGGATTCATATGTGAACAGTAATACCTGGGTAAATTGGGGAAAAGGGTGGAGGGAAATGAGGTACGGGTAACTTTATTATTTTTGTTTGTGTTTGACTTTGTTGACCGAAATAATGACTGGGCTCGGGTTTATGAATTTAGTGAATGGGCTTTGGGTTTATGAATTGGGCTTGGATAGATTATTTGTGGATTGGATTTTGGTGGACTAGGCTTGGATCGGGCTTGTTTATATTATATTTTCAGATTTAGTAACTTGAAATCCAAGGACCATTTGTGTTAATTTTCAAACTCCAAGGGCTAAATGTGTAATTTCCTCAAAATAAATTTCAGGGACTAATCTTGCCAAGTCTGAATAGATGAAGGACTGTAGTTGACTTTTAGATCCCCGGCTTTGACTTTTTGACCAACTTCTACTCTCGTGCCCGTTTTCGTTGTTTTCTCGTGATTTTTCGTCAATTTGTTTAATAACCGTACCTGCATATTCACAACATAAAAACACACGTTTTCTTGGCATTTGTTAGCTCAAATAATCGTATTGGGATGGTTTTTGGCCATAAAATAGTGAGTGAATAAGCACTCACCAGCCAAATTTAAATTTTTTTACAACATTTAGGAGTGAAACTTTAGCCTTAACAAGCGTCTCATGGATAGGAGTTGTATGACTAGCACAAAATCGTACCACTTAAAAAATTTTCCACCCAAATATGTGAGGTTCGCCTTTAGATTTTATAGGGAAAGCATTCATTATTAGTGCTTATGAGTGTACCGGTAGTATTTAGATTCTAGAACTTGCGTTAGTGATGCATTCCCAGACCGCTAGTGAGACTACATTCGTGTAGTAGGATTTACCACATGATAAGAGGCATTAGGATCACCCTTATGTTTAAACCCGTATCATAATTACTTGACCATTTAAGTCATATTACTTGACTAGTAAAGTCAATTAATTTTTCCCACACCTTTGCGTTGTACTCATTTTTAGTTCACGATACCCCTAGTACACCCCTCCGAGCCTATCTTTTCGTTTCTAACTTTAAGCATTTTACTTAAATGAAGAATTTGTTACAACCCACCCAAATGTGCAACCAAATCGCCTTAGCCTTCTGTATATGCACTCATCTTTAGTGCATTATTGTTACATGTCTAAACCCTTAGTTAATTATCTAATTGATTACATGGTTGCTAAGTCGAGTCATATCTTGTACATATTGTTTTGGGATGATTGGAACTCATGGGTAAAGTACTTGTGTTATGAAGTAATGGGGAAGAACATCATATATTACCCCATATGTGCGTTAATCTTAAAAAGTACTCCAAGTGTTTTGATTATCTTGATTTGAGTCATTAGAGTAGTTTATTGTAGAGTATGTAAAAATTTAAGTGTAAGGGGAATGCAAATTCCCTATGATGTATTATTTTGGATGGTAGGGTAAAAGTGTATGAAAAAAAATCGAAAAATCAAGAAAAAGAAAGGAAAAAAATAGAAAAAGAAAGAGAAAAACATACGGACTACCATCCCGTTTCATTTTATGTTTGTTTCACTTGGCTTAGCAACGCCATATTGTACATGTAATTAACCAAGATGACGTTTTGCAGGCGAAAAGTGTAAGGGTATTCGATAAGGCGAAAAGTGTACCGCTTTTAAGGGGTCATTTAAGCCCCAATTCGTGATTATTTGATCAATTATTGCCCTAAATCGTTCTTTTTGTCATTTTAGGTACTTTTGAGGAGGAATGAGGAAAAGGAAGCATTTTGGACGTTTTTGGAGCATAAAAGTGAAGAAAACGGCAAAGTCTCAAATTCCTTGCTGGGAACGGCCCAGAGTAAGTTTACACATGACGGCGTCAGGATTTAACCTGACGACGTCAGATGATTTAGAGTGACGACGTCAGGAAGAAGGCTTACACAAGAAGAAACATTAGTGAAACCGTCACAAGATGATCGAGACAATCACAACTCGCGCGCAGAGTAGCTGACACTGTTTTGGCCATAAATTTTGCATACGAACTCGGATTTGAGCGATTCAAAAAAGGAAATGATCAGGACGAAAAAATCTTCAATTTGGTAAAAAAATGGTCGTGATGCCGTCATTTGTTAGAGCTGACGCCGTCAGATCGGGCCGACATAAAATCTTCCTATAAATATAACCTTATTACTTCATTTATTGTAAGCCCTAAACCCTAAAGTCGATTCCTGGGTTTAGGTAGGTGTTTTTCCAGCAACTTAGAGGGTTTCAATTACTCCATAAACATCTTGTAATGGTTTGTTGATTCTATCTTAATTCATGTCTTCAATTATCATTATTGTTGCTTGTTCTTCATTAATTATGCTTGGCTAATTCATCTTGTATCTACTTATAATTGTGTGAAACTTGTATATAATTGATTAGATCTTATTGATGTCTTTGTTGATGTTTGTGTCTATCTTCATCAATTAAGGTGTGACAACTTCAATAGGTCTAGTTGATTTAGCTTATAATTCTTGATTCCTGTTGTCTCTTGTTTGGTTGATTGAATTCGATGTTAGGCTTAAGAAAACTGGCAGACTTCCAATTGGTAACTTGCTTGAACGTCTTAAGAAACATGATTGGAGGTGTACTTCGATTATATGGTTGTATTTAATGCATAAGTGAATTCTAATGATCCCATGTTAGGAGCTTTTAACGGCTCGACATAGGAGTGAAGTAGGAGCTTATAGAGTTAGGGAAGATCGTACACGGCCCTACGGCTAGTATTAAGGAATACAACATGTCAATTTAAACAAGGTGTGACAATTCAATAGGTAGAATTGGATAGCTAGCAAGGAGTAACATATCATGGGTAGACATGCTTCACATCCCTTGTAGAACCTTAGTTTATTTTTCTTGCACATTAGTTTAATTAGTAGCTTTTGGGTTAGTTGATTAGCAACTAATTCTGCCCCTCCTTCCAATACCTAAGATTTTTACCTGCTTTTCATAAAATATAAAAACACAAAAAGAATCATCCTTCACCTTTAGACCTAGTTAGATTAATTTCAATCCTAACGACACTATTCCTGAGTTGAACGATCAA
Organism: Artemisia argyi; assembly: GCA_030686995.1. Lineage (NCBI taxonomy): Eukaryota > Viridiplantae > Streptophyta > Magnoliopsida > Asterales > Asteraceae > Artemisia > Artemisia argyi. Next base: position 3,779,652 of record CM060705.1, read on the forward strand.
TCCCCCGGTACTTGTCACTATACTATACTACAACGATCAGGTACACTGCCTGGTGGGGGTTGTAAGCTTCTCAAGATCCCTTGAGAGGTAAAACCTGTTGCAAGGGCGCAATTCCCACGTATCAGCTCTCAACAACCAAGTGCTAACTACACCAAAGAAGGACACTAGGGACATTAGTATCGGAGCCCAAATTAAGGACCCCCTCATCATCTAAACACGTCCACTTTGTCAATGTGGTTATTATTAAACCAGTCGATAATAGTAGGGAAGAAAGTGATATGGATGAGATTAAGGAAGTTGTGGAGAAAAAGGAAGAGAAAGTTGAGGAAGTAGAAAATGTAGAGGAATACTTTGATAGGTCACCTACCAAGGAAGAACGGGAATACCATAAGGTTCTATTCGATGACCCCGAGACACCATACGTCCCTGGTTCACCAATCATCAAGGCGGGTGATCCCTCTAACATCAACATACCATGCAACATTGGGCATGTGCATGTGTGGAAAGCCTACATCGATCTTAGATCTCCCATAAACATTATGGCTAGGACCCATTACAATTGGGTAATGAAGAAGCAACTTGGATATAGGATGATTCCCAACACGAGTTGGATGAGTAACTTTGTGGGAAGAGTGAAAGGATTGAACGTCTTTGTAGGAAACTTCACTTATGTTACTGATTTTGTAATTGTAGAAGATATTCGTCCAGTAATAGATGGTTGCCTAAGTCAAGTAGTGTTCGGAAAGCCGTTTGTTGAGACTTCTAAGATGAATTATGACCCATCTCTAGGGATAGTTAGATTCAAAGATGAGAACGATGAGATAGCTTACCAAATGCCCTATAAGAATGAACAGTTTCGTCTTTTATCAAACATCGAAAAGTAACACAAGCAAGCGGTCTACTATAGGAAAGATGAGGATAGACGTAGAGGAGTAGACTATGTTATGAATAAAATATTTGGTTTTTACCAGGAATGCTTGCAACTAGGTCCGGAATACAAAACTAAAATCGGGGATGACCTAGGAACCGGGACCGATGACGAGGTCACGTAATAGCCCATGACCTTGAGTCTAGCTACAAGACTCGTAAATAAAGAAAAGTGCTTCTTGGGAGACAACCCATGTTTTATTTGTTTGATTGTTTGTTTATTTGATTTTATTTGTTTCCGTATGCATGCTTTATTTTTATTATTTGTGGATCATGATTCATGATAAATCATGAAAATACTTTGCTTTGTTGTTTGTCTTAACTTCATAAAAAGGTATTTCACAAAGATAAGTGTAAGGAAAACCTATATTCGTTTTTAGGAACGGAAATTGAACATGAACCACAAAAATATTAAATAAACATGTATATTAGTATTTGTTTGAGTCAAATGCTTGTATCAAGTCATAATGATGTTTTGCAGGAATTCCAGGAATTAAGGCGTAAGTTTTTCCAGAAATTTTCCAGAAACATAACATAAGATTTCTGTCAGAACACTCTGAAGACATTAGGATTTAAGAAGTTGGAGGGGAGGAAATTACTTTTAATGCTAATATACTATTAATTACTCCCGAAAAGGGTAGTACTTGTGTTGTGGAACATGTGCAGAACCAGGACGAATTCGACTTGGAGGAATTTCTCGAGGGAGATGTAGTGCCGGAAACTCCTCTTAATAACAATTACCGCTCCCCCATTGAAAAATTTGATGTTTTCATTGATTTTGAAGAAAGTAATCATGAAGGAGAAGGATATCATGAAATCAACTCTATGGATGTAGTCCCACCTATACTAGATGGAGAAGATACTTCAGCTTTGCCAATAAAACCTAGTTTTCGAGAGGCGGGAATTAGACTACACCATTCCAATCCTTACACATTGCAACTCACATGCAAAATGGGGTTCGTTGATTTTCATCCTTTTATTAATATTTGCTCCCCATTAATATTATGTCTAAAGGAAGTTATAACAAAACATCTAAAAAGGAGGTTGATTATCTCGGAAATAACTTTCTCAGTGAAGTTAAAAAGGTAAGTGTATTTGTGGGGACCTATACCTTTTTGGTCGATTTTATGATCTTTGATGACATAACTGAATTTGTTTAATGCGGCTTAAAAGAGATAATTCTAGGAAAACCATTCGAAGATTTATCCGGAATTGAGGTGGATACTATCAATGGGGTAGTGTGGCTTTCCAATGAGAATGATGTTACTATTTTAAAATGCCTAGGACGGTAGAAAATTTTAAACATTGGACTAGAAAGCAGTTAAGTAGAGCCAAGCCCCTCCTTGACATCAGCAATAAAGATAAAGAGAATAGATATAACTATCCTTATCAAAAGATTAAAGATTTTTACAAGGGATGTTTGGATCTTGGTGATGCCTACAAAAAGGATGAGCGGGTCATTGACATGCTAGGACAGGAGCATCCTAGCATGCATGCAATGACCAATAGACACTACTAACCATGGCAGTGAGTCTAACATAAAGACTTGATAATAAACAAAAGTTCTCTTTCGGGAGACAACCCGAATTATCCTTTTCTTTTCTTTTTCTTTTTATTATGTTGGTTTGGTATGTTTTGTGTTAATAATTTGCAGGTTCTTAAGGAAGCTTTGCGTTGGGGAACAAATTTTTGGACTTTTGCACCAAGAAAAATCCCCCAGGACTTAGCTACGGCATAGCCCCTTCCATCACTACGCCGTAGCAACCCCCAGGTGTCAGTCTGTATTATTTTAGCAACTACGGCGTAGCAACATATTCTAGCTATGCCGTAGCTTCCTTCTGTTCATAAAAAAATTATTTTTACAAATCATTACTTGAACTTGTATTAGTTTTTAAATTAACTTTGTGGTTGTGTTCCCTGTAAACCCTCACGAGACTTCACTCGTCCACTTGGGACACCAAGTGGTTTAAAAGGCTTGTTGCATATGCTAAATGCAATTGTGATTCCTACGAAAGTGAGTTTTTTTTTTTTTTTTTTTTTTTTTTTTTTTTTTTTTTTTAGGTTTTATGCTTTTGGTAGTTGTGTGATTTCAGGGATTTGAAGTTTGCTCATTAAGCGAAGCGAAGGCACGTTTTCCAACGTGATCCTTCTATCATTTCCAAGAGCAAATTTCAGGGAAGTCCTCCTAATAATTATTTCATCATAAGATTCGCCCAGCTTTAGTCCTCCATCGTACTTGTTATTTTTACTTTCGGTCGTTGTGATAAATAAACATAATATCATTTGAACGCTTTTAACCCATGGACTTCAACTCCTTCGCGCCCAAGTAATTAACGACATAACTAAGTTAACAAGTTACGCCGTATCCTTCATGCTAATTAATTACGGTGTAGCCTGGGAACCATGTTACTCCGTAATATCTTCAAGATCACGAAGTTCTTCTAAGTCTATAAAATATTACGGCGTAACCTCTGTGGTAATTACGCCGTAATCCTTGATTTGTGTTGACATGGTCTTTGTGTATAAATCCATAGCTACGACGTAAGTAGTTATCCAATTTCGCGTCTCATTAGCTCCTATGCTCATTTGTAACCTGGAAACGAGATATAAAGAAATCAAAGCATATATCCTTATAAACAATACAAATAATGAGCATATTAAGGGGGAAATTGACACTTAAATATCAGGACTATTTGATGTCATCATTATCTCTTATTGATTAGTCGAATTGTCACATCCTTGTTTTAATTAGCCCATTGTATTCCTTAATATTGGTCGTAGGAGGTGCCAAATGCCCTAACTCTATGAATGTATAAGTCTCCTTTAAGAATCCTATTGGCATTAAAACTCTTAATATCAAGAAGCCGCAATTCGTACAATAACTACAACGAGAAAAACAACTAGCTCACTCTAATGTTGCGTTTAGTCAGATGGATAAGCTAGTATGTATAAGAATGAAGCCAGCTGTCCTACTCCTAATGTGAGGCAACTAATTAAACAAGAGACGACAATGAATGGATAGTAATAACTATGTTTTATTCAAATCTAAGCGAACACTACATAAATTAGCCGAGCATGTTAAAAAGAAGAAAAAAACACATATAACCAAACAACACATAGACATATTAAATGATTAAAGAGAAATCACTTATCTTCAATAAAACATATGTTTGGGGGCTGGAAAAAGCCTTACAAAACCTCTGAAATTCGTCCTAGGGTTTACCTCTCCAAGATGTTACATGAATAATGGAAAACATATGATAATATGTATAGTATTACACTTGTGACCGCGTCACTTTATGGTTGTGAAGCCGTCATCCAGACGTCATTAGGGTTTCGTCTATAGCTGTGTCGCCTTTGTGACGCCGTCAGCTCTCAAGCCATAATATTTATCTGAACCGTCACTTGTAAAATTTGTATCAAATCATCATGTCAAAATGCAACTGACGGTGTCACGTTGTAGCTTGTGACGTCGCAGGACCCCTTTTTCTGAAGAATTCATGACTTGGTCGTTTTCTTTGTCTTTTTGTCCAAATAGGCCAAAATCATGCTCGTTTCCATCCTTTACTTTCGTGATAACATCAAATAGTCATGACATTTTAGTGATGATCTCCCTATAAAATGCTCACCATTTTTATTGAATTACATGAATATATACTCTTATTACTTCTTATTTCATTTCAGGGTATAAATGAGCATCAGAACAAAGAAACGTGGATTTGGAAAGGAGATTAATAAAATTACACAAGAGCTTGCAGACCATATGAATGTTACGATGTAGAAGGAGTTAACAACCTACGTCGTAACATATTTTATAACTAGAAGAATGAAGTAAATGATTCTGAAGGTTACGGCCTAACTCCATCAACATGGTTACGCCATAGATATCCAATGACTTAGATAATTTAATAGATCAAGAAGGTTACATCGTAACATCATGCATAAGGTTACGGCATAGAAACGGTATAAATGTTAACGAGCATTCTACGGCTTTAACCTCTTCTTGATGCATGATGTTATTGGAGTAAATATTTGATGCGTGGGAATTGCACCAGGCTTTACCTCTCGAGGGATCTCGAGAAGCTTACAACCCCCACCAGGCAGTGTACCTGATCGTTGTAGTATAGTATAGTTACAAGTACCGGGGGATTGATCGTTCAGCTTAGGAATAGTGTCGCTAGGATTAGAAAACCTAAATACTAGTTCTAAAGATGAGGGATGATTATTTTTGTATTTTATATTTTTTAGAAAGCAATTAAAAATCTCGGGTTTGAAGGATTTTGGCGTAATTAGTTGCTAATCAACTAATCCAATACTAAAGATGCAATCAAAATAAAATACTAGAAATGAAAATAAACTAAATTATACTAAAGTTGTGAGCAATAAGTGGAGAAAATGTGTTTACTTAGATTTCACTACTCCCTAGGCATCTTTTACACGTTAATTACTTGTTATAATTTCATGGATGACGGATCGTATTCCTTAATACCATTCATGGGGTGGCACACTTAACTCCCCAATTCTATGAGCTCTTATCTCCTCCTATACCATGCCCAGCACAACCATAGGGATTATAAACAGTGGCTCATGCATTAAATACAACCAATAAAGACCTAGTGCGCGTCGGTTCATGTTTCTTAAGACGTTCAAGCATGTTACCAATTGGAGATCTGCCAGTTTTCTTAAGCCTAACATATAAATCATTCATCCAAGACAAGTATAAACAAGTAATCAACACATAATTAACATCTAGGTTTCATTAGATCCAAGCAAACACAAGATAGATCTAGCCTAGCATGATGGAATTAAGACAATAACAAGATATAGACAACCAACACATAGACATATTGATTGAATTAAAAGAACACTTATCTTAATTACACATGAAAGGTATCAAGGGCTTGGAACCCTTGAAAAACCTGTAAAATTTGCACCAAAATCGTACTTAGGGTTTCTCCAAAACTTCTCTCTTTTTAATGTGAAAATTAGAAAACTATATATAGGAAAAGGGGTCTGACGGTGTCAAGACTAAACTTGTGACGCCGTCACGTCGCCGTCAAAACTCTTCTCGGACTGCCTTGATCTACATTTGACGCCGTCATGTGATAATCATTTCCAGGCCGTCATGACTTTTACTCTTGACGCCCTACTTCGTGACGCCGTCAATTCTGTACTGGACCGTCATGGAATTTTGCTCTTGACGCCGTCACCTACTGTTCCCAGCATGGAAAATTAAGACTTTGGCGTTTTCTTCACTTTTATGCTCCAAAAACGTCCGAATTGCTTCCTTTTCCAGATTTCTCTCCCAAAGTACCTAAAATCACAAAAGGAACGATTTAGGGCAATATTTGATCAAATAAATTCGAATTCGGGCTTAAATGACCCCCTAAAAACGGATCATTTTTCGCCTCATCATATACCCTTACACTTGAGATTTGCTTGTCCTCAAGTAAATGCGCTTTTATTCTAGTCAAAATACAAGTTAGGGGTCATTTAACACTAAATAAAAGTAATTACAACAAATAATCGTTCCACTAAAGACCAATAGACAAGCACGGAGGTCATACACAAGCACCTCACAAATAGTGTTTAGATACTCACATCTCTCGGGTGTAATAAAGTGTAAATTACAATATGGAAACGGAAGATATCTCTCACTACCTCTCATAGCAAAATAGATTACCATAGGCTTGGGAAAGGATCAAACCTCCACCACATGGCGTAAGCACCTAGGATAAACTATCAAAGAGGTCTTTTAAAAGGGTTGTAACATTAGGTGTAGGGATATGAAATACACGGTTTTGTTGGATAAAGGAAGTTTTACTGGTGGCGAGTTAACAATCTTGGTCAATTACATGTACAAGATGGCGTTGCTAAGCCAAGACTAGACTCGACTTAAGCTAATAAATGAAAAATAACAAAAACATAAAATGAACATAGAATAAAAAGGGATGGTAGTCCGTATGTTTTTTTCTCTTTTTCCTTTTTCTATTTTTTTTTTCTTTTTCTTGATTTTTTCGATTTTTTTTTTCATACACTCTTACCCTACCATCCAAAATAATACATCATAGGGAATGAATATTCCCCTTACACTTGAATCTTTACATACTTTACATTAAACTAATCTAATGACTCGAATTAAGAAAATCAAAACACTTGGAGCACTTTTAAGATTAACGTACATATGGGGGTAATAAATAATGTTCTTCCCCATTACTCCATAAAATAAGTACTTACCCATGAGTCCCAATCGTCCCAAAACAATATGTACAAGGATATGACTCGACTTAGCAACCATGTAATCAATTAGATAGTTAACTTAGGGTTTAACAAATAACAATAATGCACTAAAAATGAGCGCATACACGAAAGGCTAAGGCGATTTGGGTGTACATTTAAGTGGGGTGTAACAAATTCTTCCTTTAAGTAAGATGCTTAAAGTTAGAAACGAAAAGATAGGCTCGGAGGGGTGTACTAGGGGTATCGTGTACTAAAAATGAGTACAACGCTAAGGGTGTAGGAAAAATTAGTTGATTTAACTAGCCAAGTAATATGACTTAAATGGTCAAGTAATTATGATACGAGTTTAACACAAGGGTGATCCTAATGCCTCTTATCATGTAGTAAATCCTACTACACGAATGTAGTCTCACTAGCGGTCTCGGGATGCATCACTAACGCAAGTTCTAGAATCTAAATGCTACCGGTACACTCATAAGCACTAATAGTAAATGCTTTTCCTATCAAATCTAAAGGCGAACCTCACATATTTGGGTGGAAAATTTTTCTAAATATACGGTTATGTGCTAGTCATACAATCTCCTATCCAAGAGACGCTTGCTATGGCTAAAGTTTCACTCCTAAATGTTGTAAAAAATTTTAAATTTGGCGCTAAAATTGCACTAACAAGTATTTCTCATAGTTTTATTACACATCTACCATTAAACAAAACAAACTCAAGCGAAAGTGCATATGTAAGGTATCATCTTTTTACCCTCCCCTTACACTTAAGATGAACATTGTCCCCAATGTTCAAGTAAAGAATGTAAAAGTGAAAAAGTAAAGAGAATGAAATCAAATACTCCCCTGATTCGCTCGGTATGGATAATAAGATGGCCAGGTTAAATCTTCCTCCAAAAAATGAACAATCAAAGCTTCCCTTCCAGAATATAAATCATCTTCTTGTCATACATAACCTGTAAAACCTGATAAAATCGACAAGAAAACCTCGCGTAAAATCGGCGGCATCCTATATAAGTTACTAAATCCTAGAAAACAAGATAAGATATAATGCTTGTGGAATGAAGTTTGCAGATCTCCTGGAGATTATAAAACTTAATAATTCACAAAAAAACCATAAGACTCCGTTAGAAAAACAAAACCGGTAAAATTTCCAGGTTTTTACACGTGACGCCGTCAAGAGTTATCTCGTGACGCCGTCAGAAGTGACCTGCAGAAATTCTTATGTTAAGTTTCCGGAAAATTTCTGGAAAAACTTGGTTCTACTTCCTGGAAAATCCTGCAAAACTTCATTATGACTCAATACAAGCATTTGACTCTAACAAATACTAATACACATGTCCATTTAATATTGTTGTGGTTCATGCTCAATTTCATTCTTATAAACAAATTTGGATCTCCCTTACACTTATCTTTTGCAAAATACCTTTATATGCAATTAAGATGAAGTTAAAAACAAAATAAAGCATTTTCACAATTTACTTTGAAACATGAGCCACAAACAACAAAAATAAAACATGCATACGAAAACAAATAAAATCAAACAAACAAACAAATAAAAACACACAAAATATGGGTTGCCTCCCAAGAAGCGCTTGTTTTTGTTCGAGTCACGAGCCTGACTCTACCCTTATTTAACGGAAATAGGGGAGGTTTTCCCTACACTTAGGATCAAGTGTGGGTGAAAGTAGCGATACACACCCTTAGGGTGTGAATATGCCACGTGAGGTGAAGGGGGTGAGTGAATGGCTTCCTTCATCCTAAAACTACCCGAATAATATTGGTTGATGGGTGGGTCGGTTCCTCTTTTGTCTCCTAGATGTATATCTAAGGATGGAAAGTTGTGTAAAGGTTGAGGTTCCGGTTCATCAACATTAGGAAATTCCCTAGAACTAGGAGTAAGGTTATCACTACAAGTATTCAAACCTATATCCTCTAATGGTGCCTGGTCCAAGGGTTCTACTTCTATTGGGGTTCCTATAGTCTCTTCTACTTCTTCCGGGTAAGTCACAGGCGGTGTGTATGCCTCAAATGATGCTAGGACTTGTGGGGTACTTAGTGGGCTTGGGTTTTCTACTATCTCTTCCATCACATCAATATCACCTATGTGTTCATCTTGTATTGTGGTAGTGCCTAACCATGACATGCAACTAGGTGGCTCAACTCTAACCTCATGTGTGTCGTATGTTTTGGTGAAATCTATCCCGCTCATGCAACTAGGTAGTTCAACACTAACCATCTCATAATCTTGGTTTGATTCTAAGTTCATGTTCTTAGAAACTAGGTCATCTCGCTCATACGAATCCACGAATTCGTTGAACTTATGGGTAATGGTTAGGAAGCTTTTCTCAAAATTCATCCAAAGGGTCTCATTAAAAGGAATTGATCCTGATAATGATCGTGTAATCGAAAACACACATGCATAAAATTCATCAAACCCATCTAACTTTACACCCATCTCCTCTTGTATATATCTAAGATCACTTAAAAATTCATTGGAACAATAGGAGGCAAATCGATCCGAGTAAACTAATTGTTCCTCTATAGTTAATGATCTAAATGGAATTTCATCCGCCATGGAGACAAATGAAAATGGTTTTACAAACAAAGGGCACAAAGAAAAAGATAGACTACAAGAAAGCTAGTAAAAAGAAAATAAAAATCTCACTAAAACGGAATCTAATGAGTAGACCTAATAAAAAGAAATTCTAACCTAGAAAATAACTATTCCCCGGCAACGGCGCCAAAAACTTGATGCGTGGGAATTGCACCAGGCTTTACCTCTCGAGGGATCTCGAGAAGCTTACAACCCCCACCAGGCAGTGTACCTGATCGTTGTAGTATAGTATAGTGACAAGTACCGAGGGATTGATCGTTCAGCTTAGGAATAGTGTCGCTAGGATTAGAAAATCTAAATACTAGTTCTAAAGATGAGGGATGATTGTTTTTGTATTTTATATTTTTTTAGAAAGCAATTAAAAATCTCGGGTTTGAAGGATTTGGGCGGAATTAGTTGCTAATCAACTAACCCAATACTAAAGATGCAATCAAAATAAAATACTAGAAATGAAAATAAACTAAATTATACTAAAGTTGTGAGCAATAAGTGGAGAAAATGTGTTTACTTAGATTTCACTACTCCCTAGGCATCTTTTACACGTTAATTACTTGTTCTAATTGCATGGATGACGGATCGTATTCCTTAATACCATTCATGGGGTGGCACACTTAACTCCCCAATTCTATGAGCTCTTATCTCCTCCTATACCATGCCCAGCACAACCATAGGGATTATAAACAGTGGCTCATGCATTAAATACAACCAATAAAGACCTAGTGCGCGTCGGTTCATGTTTCTTAAGACGTTCAAGCATGTTACCAATTGGAGATCTGCCAGTTTTCTTAAGCCTAACATATAAATCATTCATCCAAGACAAGTATAAACAAGTAATCAACACATAATTAACATCTAGGTTTCATTAGATCCAAGCAAACACAAGATAGATCTAGCCTAGCATGATGGAATTAAGACAAGAACAAGATATAGACAACCAACACATAGACATATTGATTGAATTAAAAGAACACTTATCTTAATTACACATGAAAGGTATCAAGGGCTTGGAACCCTTGAAAAACCTGTAAAATTCGCACCAAAATCGTAATTAGGGTTTCTCCAAAACTTCTCTCTTTTTAATGTGAAAATTAGAAACTATATATAGGAAAAGGGGTCTGACGGCGTCAAGACTAAACTTGTGACGCCGTCACCTCGCCACCAAAACTCTTCTTGGACTGCCTTGATCTACATTTGACGCCGTCATGTGATAATCATTTCCAGGCCGTCATGACTTTTACTCTTGACGCCCTACTTCGTGACGCCGTCAATTCTGTACTGGACCGTCATGGAATTTTGCTCTTGACGCCGTCAGGATGTTACTCTTGATGCCGTCACCTACTGTTCCCAGCATGGAAAATTAAGACTTTGGCGTTTTCTTCACTTTTATGCTCCAAAAACGTCCGAATTGCTTCCTTTTCCAGATTTCTCTCCCAAAGTACCTAAAATCACAAAAGGAACGATTTAGGGCAATATTTGATCAAATAAATTCGAATTCGGGCTTAAATGACCCCCTAAAAACGGATCATTTTTCGCCTCATCAATATTGTATTAGAAGGCTGATGGTATGTAAATGTGAAATTCCCCACTTTTACAAAATGCTTGATCATACACTTTCTAAAATCAATCTTAGACAATCCATCTTTTGATTTAAAGGCCTATATTGGTTTCCAATATCTAAAGATGTTCGGTGGTTTCTAAATAAGCTCAGCGACGAGTATTATTTTCACAATGAACTCGCATACCATGTACTCATATCTAAATCTTCAACGCAATTGGTATGATAGGTGTTGGACTATGATACAAGTAATATTCAACGTCTAGGTTAATAAATTTCCCATCGCCTTCAATATTCTATAGGTGCTTCATATTTACCTTCAGAATTCCATAGGCGTATATTCTATATGTGCATCAGAATGTCATGCTTAGCCACATGAGTGATAAGAGAAAACGTGAAAAAACATCGACATTAGTTGCTTACAATACAAAAACAAGTAATAATAAAATATATCAAGAGAAACAATCAAGCACTACGCGTAGAACATGATTCCATATACCAAGACATTTTGACACCTGATACTAAAAAATGACAGACTCCTTGTCGGTGCACAAAGTCGATATAGAGTTAGACATGGTGTTGCTGCGATTATGTTTTATTTAGGGTTTCTTTGGGTTAGTTCATTGGTGTTCATTGATTTAATTGTTTATTGCTGGGAATACTGATGGATCTAAGTATTGAATGTCTATGAGGCCTTTGTGAAACCCTAATGTGAAGGTGGAGACCACGACATCTACTGGTGGAATGATTATTGGAATAGTTAGTCATGTTACATTTTGGGAGTAAGACTACGCATAATGAGACCGAAGTTACTGGTTATTAGGACATGCATATTGATAAGGCTACTGGTATAACAATTAACTCTACTCCTTAAGGACTGAGGTTATTGGTCAAAATTATTTGGATGGAAGTAAGTCTACTATTTTTGAAAGTCTACTCATGTGACTAATGCTATGTTAATTCTGCTTATATGGACTTACTACTGCTAGCTTAGTACTACTCGTTAATGCTGCTATTACGTGTTTCTACTACTGCTCGTTAACTTTTACAACTGCTGAGATTGTTTGAGTAAGTTATTACTGCTCCTTATTGTAAATGCTGCTACGAGTTATTAACACTGCTTGTTTGACTTAATGATGCTTGTTGATGATTACTGTTGCTACAAATATTATTGTTGCTCGAAGTTAATATTAATGATGCTGGTTGTACTGATGTTAATGATGCTCGTTATTTACAAGAGGAATTGTTTCGATGATTTTATTGATTTGTATTTACTACTGGTTTTGCATTTATGTATGAGAGTTATTGAGAGATGGATAAAGGTGTTTCATGTTTTATAGCATGGTAACAAGGACAAAGAAAGGTGCATTATATTAGGAAAAGATGAAAAATTTCTTAAGGCAAGAAGATATGTACGTTTTGATATAAGTCGTTACTATTGCTCAACCATAGAACTGCCCTTCAACGTTACTACTGCTTAGTCTCGGTACTATTGTTGTCATTTTTAGTAAGCTATTTTGGTGTTCTTTATGGCGGGTACTACATGGTATTCGTTACTATGGTGGTTAATTATTCGTACAATTTCTTATGGTTGCTTCAATGGTTAATATATTGGCTTCAGGGGAAGTATATGTTGAAGTGTTTAACCATTTGAGGGGAAGGTTTTTACTGCTACTATGTCATTATTGTTGCTGCTAGTTTAAGCTTCTACTGCCTTAAATTCATTTTTAGTGCGGAAATCTTCGTGGAGGGTAATTTGAGACATTAGAAGGCTTGGATTAGAAGTGTAATATATGGTTTATAGTTGTAAAGATCAAAGTTGTATGTGTTCATGGTCCCCTAATGGATTATGACAAAAAGGGAAAGATGTTACAAAGGAAACAGGAAACAAGTTCATGAAGATATTAACTTAAGGGGAAGATTGGAGTTGAATATGTTCTTTTAGGGATTTGAAGATGTTCAAGTGCTATACGAAAAAAGGTTTAATAGTCAACAAAAAATGACCCTGCTCTTACCTCTCTGCTGGAATTAGGCATTTCTTAATCCCTCAAAACTAATCAAATTAACCATCACCATTACAAAATTAACCTCCTTCCAATCACAAATGGGCAAACTAATTGGCGCTTACTGGTAAGTTTTTTTAGGTTCTTGATTTGTGTTTAGTTTGGTTGATGGATAAAGATTTAGGAGAGGAGGACGATATAAATTCGATATTGAATAGTTTTGCTAATAAGATTAAAAACATGTTAGGAGATAAGAATTTGAATATAGTGAAGGAATCCACTATCCAAGATGCACCTCGTGCTACCTTTGCTACCGTGGTTACGAATGAACAAAGCCTGAACAAGGTTAACTTTTATCCATTGGAATTGATTGGTTCAGATAATGGTGAATTCAAACTTAAGATACCAATGTCATCAGTTAGGGAGGTGAATGACAGAATGGGGAATGCAATATATGGGTACTTTCTTGGAAAACGAGTAGCTTTCCTGGTTGTTGAAAATTATGTGTTTAACACTTGGGGAAAATACGGAATTCAAAAGATTATGATGAATGCGAGAGGGTTTTACTTTTTCAAGTTTGCAACTAAAAAAGGTATGGAGGATGTATTACAGAATGGTCCATGGATGATAAAAATGGTACCAATCATTTTGAACAAATGGACACCTACAACTTGTCTTTCAAAAGAGAACTTAACGAAGATGACTGTTTGGGTGAAGATACATGATATCCCTATGGCTGCGTTATAGCCGATGGATTAAGTGCCATTGCAACCAAAATAGGTACACCTATTATGATGGATTCATACACTAGCACAATGTGTAACGCATCATGGGGACAGACTAGTTATGCTCGTGTTATGGTCGAGGTCCAATCGGATAGAGAAAGGAAAGAATCCATGGTTATTGCTATTCCAAATTTGGAAGATGATGGATTTACAAGAGAAACGGTTACATCTGAATACGAGTGGTACCCTCCAAGATGTTCAAAGTGCAAAATCTTTGGCCATTCGTTTGAAGGTTGTCCACTAAATGTGAAAGAAATGAGCAAGAAGAATGCGGAAGTTCAAGATGATGGCTTTTAGGTGGTTCGAAATAAAAACAGAAACTTGAAGCAAAACGAGAAAATTGTGGGGTTTAAACCAAAGAACTTTGTGTTCAGACCTGTATCAAATCAAAATGGATCTGGAAACTCAAAGAAAATTGTGAACAACAGCCAAACAAAGATAAATACAGGTGTGAATGGGGCAAGCACACCCAAGAGTCATGGGAAGCAGGTATGCACCTCGAATGTTTTTTCTGTTCTTAGCAATGATAGTTTTGGTGATGTGGAATAAGCTACTGTTTGTAAGGATACAATAAAAGTTGGGACGGAAAAAGCAAATGTTGATTCTGATGAGGATGAAATAGAGAATGTCTATGATGAAACGGGTACCTTTATAGAATCGGATGGAAATAACACAAAGGGAGCAACCACTCCCGTTATAGAGGTTCCCAATGTTTAGTGTCGCCTTATGGAATATTAGTGGCTTGAACTGTGCCCCTAAACAAAAGGAGGTTCGACAAGTGATCAATGATAATCACTTGCATGTTTGTGCTATATTAGAATCGCATGTGGATATTGACAAACTGGAAAAAGTATGTGCAAAAGTGTGTGTCAATTGGAAGTGGACGTCTAATGGGAGCCTTTGTTCTAAAGGTTCCCGTATCTTTCTAGGATGGAATGCGGATATGGTGTATATTATGGTTGTCACTCAATCGGACCAAGTGTTACACGCTCTTATCATTATGAAAACTAACCAAAAAGCATTTTTCCGTTCATTTATTTATACAGCGAACTACTACATTCATAGGCGTGAGTTGTGGCAAAACTTGTGTCTTCATAAACATTTTGTGAAAGACAAACCATGGGTGCTTATGGGTGATTTCAATGCAGCGCTAAACATTGAAGATACGTTCTGTGGATCTTCGGATATTAATATTTTCATGCAAGAATTCCGTGAATGTGTTGAAAATATTGAAGTAGTTGATGTAAATAGCTCAGGGTTGCATTTTACGTCGAACCAAAAACCGAATGCTGAAATGGGAATGCTAAAAAAGATTGATCGTGTTATGAGTAACCTTTCTTTCACTACTGACTTTCCTGGTTCTTTTGTGCTCTTTCAGCCATATAGGATATCGGACCATGCTCCTGCGGTGCTCAAAATTCAGCAAGCTATGAAATCAATAACCAAACCGTTGTGTATAAACCGGAATTTAAATCACTGATTGAGGAAGGATGGCAGCAAGAGATTAGTGGCTATAAGATGTTTAAAGTGGTTAAGAAGTTAATATTTTTGAAGAAGCCTATTCGCAAGCTTGTAATGAAACAAGGAAACCTTCACGATCGTGTTGCTTCTCTTCGTCATGGGTTGGATGAAGTCAAAATTGCTCTTGATAAAGATCCTTCATCCAATATTCTTCATGAGGAGCAAGCTAGGTACCTTAAGGTGTTTAATGAAGCTCTAATTGACGAAGAAAGATTTTTGAAACAAAAGGCATAAGTTGGGGGCTTAAAGTGGGAGATTCGAACTCTGCTTATTTCCACAAGACGGTAAATTTGAAAGTTAATAGGTGTCGCATTGAAGCTGTTATTGATTTGACTAATTTTTTTGATTGTGTCAAAATCAACTTATTATAATATAGTAGTATAGTATCGAAATGATCCGCACAAAATACGGATCACCCGAGTCGTATCCGAGTGAAGGTGAATGAAATCAAGGAATATTGATTCGTGTAAATCGTGAATTGAAAAGTGATGAAAGTGAAAATAACGATCAAATAATTCAAGTAATAACAAAAAATGATGAATTATGCTAGAAGTACAAGCTAGATATGCACTAAAGTTGAAAACGTAAAAACGGAAATGCAAACGCGTTTATTAAAACGTAACTTTAATTGAAAAATGATCCTACAAACGTGAAATTATTTTCTAAAAATCTTAAACTAATAAAATGAATTTCCAGAAAAAGAAAATTATTTTTTTGACTTTTCTTTTATTTTCTATGAAATTATTTTGATTTTTGTATTTTTAAATGAATTAAAAATTAAGGAAAATAGAAAAATAAAAGGGAAAAATGAAATTTAATTTCTGAAAAATCTAAAATATTATAAAAGAATTTTCTAAAATATTTTCGTATTTTTTTATGGCTTTTTCTGATTTTTTATTATTTTTGTTTATCAAAAACTATTTAAAAATGATTAAAATCAAAGGAAAATTAAGAAAAATATCAAATCTATTTGGAAAAATCTGAAAATATTCCAGAAA
The DNA here is from genome assembly GCA_030686995.1 of Artemisia argyi. Lineage (NCBI taxonomy): Eukaryota > Viridiplantae > Streptophyta > Magnoliopsida > Asterales > Asteraceae > Artemisia > Artemisia argyi. The sequence goes on from CM060705.1 coordinate 3,796,298, forward strand.
ATCAAAAATAATAAAAGTAACTTGAAATAAAATTTTGAAGCTTGAATGAATAGTAAAAGTGCTTATTTGCTACAACTGCTTATTCACAAGTGCTTATTTAAAAGCACTTGTGACCAAAACTGATTGAAACTTAGAACACAGACTTATGATGCTATAATATGCTCAGATATACAAAATATGATCAAGTGCAATCACAGAAAGCCACAGAATTTCACAATCAGCATTCAAATAAGCTAATGGTTAAGCACAATCTCAATAAGCCAAATCCAGAATAAGCAGACCATTCATAACACTAGTTCAACTTCAAAAGAACTCAGATAACTCAAATGGACACAGATATGAGCTCAAGTATGCACAAGCAGGCCTTACAAACTAAACAGCTACTGTGTCTCAACTAGGCTACTACACAGAAGCTATAAGCACTTCAAATAAGCTCAAACTCAACAACTTATGGGGGCAAAAACACTATTGTACAACTGAGTATCTAATACAATCAATATCTCAACCAGAAACAACTGTTTACTACACTAAATTCAAATGAGTTCAGCAACTAATTAAACCTGAATTTATGAAACAGTTGACTATTTGATTATCACTAAACTTTGACCTAAATGAATTTCAGCTGCTTAATCTACTCCTAATCTGATGTAATAAGCTACAATTACTCTTGTTTAAGCTATATCTGATTATTATGAATCTATCTATTAAACTACACTATCTGATTTACTCTTATATTAACAGCAAGTGTAGATTACACTATCTTTGGCTTTTTAATGAAATAAACTACTAGTTTTATGTTTCAAACCACTATTTCTGCTCTTATATACACTAGAACAAAAACTGGATTTGGCTACACCCAAGTGACGATATACATATAGTCACACATGATTTTTCGAGTGTGTGTGACTAAAGGTCGCGTGACCATAGGGTACCTATGGTCACATGTTCGAGTTCTTTTTAGTCTCGATTAAAAAACAGTAACCAAAACCTAAATATGTGTGACTAATTAGGTACAAATTTCGTTGGATTAAGCAGTATTAGTGACCATAAACACTGTATAGTCACACAAAACATTTTATTTTTATATATTTAGTCACATACAATTAAGCATAAAGTGGACAAAAGTGTGAATAAGTGTGACCATATGGTGTTTAAAGTGAAGAAATGTTTGTTTTGTGTGACTATTGATCATCCAATGGCCACATGAATTGTATGTTTGTGTGGCCTTTTGTAACATTTAGTCACACAAATCATGTTTCTTTTGGGTATTTAGTCACATACAATTAAGCATAAAGTGGCCAAAGGTGTGAATAAGTGTGACCATATGGTGTTTAAAGTGAAGAAATGTGTGTTTTGTGGGACTATTGATCATCCAATGGCCACATGAATTGTATGTTTGTGTGGCCTTTTGTAACTTTTAGTCACACAAAGCATGTTTCTTTTGGGTATTCAGTCACATACAATTAAGCATAAAGTGGCCAAAAGTGTGAATAAGTGTGACCAAATTGTGTTTAAAGTGAAAAAATGTGTGTTTTGTGTGACTACTGATCATCAAATGGCCACATGAATTGTATGTTTGTGTGGCCTTTTGTAACATTTAGTCACACAAAGCATGTTTCTTTTGGGTATTTAGTCACATACAATTAGGCATAAAGTGGCAAAAAGTGTGAATAAGTGTGACCATATGGTGTTTAAATTTAAGAAATGTGTGTTTTGTGTGACTATTGATCATCAAATGGTCACATGAATTGTATGTTTGGGTGGCCTTTTGTAATATTTATTCACACAAAGCATGTTTCTTTTGGGTATTTAGTCACATACAATTATGCATTAAGTGGCCAAAAGTGTGACCACATGGCGTTTAAAGTGAAGAAATGTGTGTTTTGTGTGACTATTGATCATCCAATTACCACATGAATTATATATTTGTGTGGCCTTTTGTAACATTTAGTCACACAAAGCATGTTTCTTTTGGGTATTTAGTCACATACAATTAGGCATAAAGTGGCCAAAAGTGTGAATAAGTGTGACCATATGGTGTTTAAAGTGAAGAAATGTTTATTTTGTGTGACTATTGATCATCCAATGGCCACATTAATTTTATTTTTGTGTGGCCTTTTGTAACATTTAGTCACACAAAACATGTTTTTTAGGTGTATTTAGTCGCATACAACTAAGCATAAAGTGACCAAAAGTATTAATAAGTGTGACCATATGTTGTTTAAAGTGAAGAAATGTGTATTTTGTGTGACTATTGATCATCCAATGGTTACATGAATTTTATGTTTGTGTGGTATTTTGTAATATTTAGTCACACATCGAATTAAACAAAGAGTGACCAATAATGTTAATAAGCGTGACCATATTATGTGAGTGCATCTTTTAGTCACAGGTTTACTACTGCTAGTACTAAATTAGTACTGTTGGAGCAAGTTATTACTGCTAATACTGTGTTAGTGCTGTTGGAATGAGTATATATATAACATAATTAAAAACAAAAAGAAATTTCAAATTGAATAAAACTCGAATGTATATGACTGAACCAAATATAGAATTATAATGTCATACATAATGAAATTCTCAACTGCCAACAGTGTTACTTAGATACTTCCTATTTAGATGCAAGTGATTACGTTATGTTTAACTGCCCAGCAAAACCATTATCTCCATACTTCTTTCCAACAGCACCTGCCACACGGCCACAAACCGCACGATCCACGTTGTATATCTTGAAAGTCTTATTTACCACATTCTCATTCTCAATCGTATCTGATATCATCAAGCAAAAGTTAACATTTATAAAATGTTAGTATGTCTTAATAAAGGTTACCAATCGACAGGTCAGGTCAGGTTGACCCGAGGTCAGGTTGACCCGAGGTCAAGACAACACATGTTCCACCACTTCTTTATATACTAGAAGAACCGATTACAAAATTTATCATTGAAAATTAGTTTTATTTTTTAAGATACTGATACGGAAGTTCTAAGCCTTTTTTCCTATTAGAGATGAAAATAGATCCCAATTCGACTTATTTTTAGTAAATCAGTCAAAATTGCCAGCCAAACTTCTAAAATTTACTTCTGGGTTAGAAAGTATAATGTCGTCAAGAACAGGACCATTACTATGAGCCTCCTGCTTCCTGATAGTACTGCTGCTCCATTTTGCGAATCCAACTTTCTGAACAAAAAACAAATTTTTTACATTTATAAAGTAAAAGATCCATAACAATATTTTCTCAATTTCGGAAAAACTAATATAATTATGAGTATAGTATTCATGTATTGTGTTAGACACTTAGACTGGCGGTAGAAACTAGAAAGATGACTAACAAAATAGAAAAGTTCTCTTTGTGAGGATATTTAGTGGGCTCTGCAAAAAATAAGCGGGGTCATTTCAATACTCAGAGGGATATATCAGAGAGTTCTACTTAATAATTCTAGCATAACCTAAGTTTGACTATGGTCAACTGATCCCTCTAGGCTTAACATACCTCCGTCCTTGGATATAACAAGTTCGTGAATATTACCTTTCAAAATAAAAGGTAAACAAATTAACATATTTACCCCCTTATAAGATAATCTCAGAGTTACTCGAATATTCCAAGACGTCTCTTTCTTCACGATAATTATGTCATTTGCAGTTAAATTATCTACTAACTCCATAAATAGTCAGATTATGTCAAAATATCAAACATCAGAATCTAATTATTAGCCATCAAACAGTCGATGCGTCCAAATACTACACTTAAAAAAGTTTAGTCGAACTGATTATATAATTACGTCATTTAGTATCAATATGATCACTTTCAAAACACGTGTCTGAATATTCCCATGAAAGAAAGAAATAAGTTACCTCCTCAGCAACATACAAAAAGTAGTTCACAAGATCACCGAGGACACCAGGAAAACGGATTATAAAAGCAGTTTGAAACATTGACAAAATGTAGTCATTACCTGACTGGCAACACCAACTGGGCAGTTATTTGTGTGGCAAATACGGGCCATGACACATCCGGTAGAAATCATTGAAACTGAACCAAATCCGTACTCATCAGCACCCATAGCAGCAGCCATAAGAGCATCAACTCCACTCTTGAAGCCACCATAAAACTCTAAGAATCACCCTTTCCATAAGACCATTTGTAATTAGAGTATGAAAAAAGTGATTTAAGTAACTTAAAGTTAATTAATGTGACCAAAATAATAATAATAATAATAATAATAATAATAATAATAATAATAATAATAATAATAATAATAATAATAATAATAATAATAATAATAATAATAATAATAATAATAATAATAATAATAATAATAATAATAATAATAATAATAATAAAATAAAAATAAAATAAAATAAAATAAATGAACAGTCATTATGAAAATAAAACAAAATATACTTGGTGCATTTCGGTGAGTCCAAGTTCCCAATGACCACCAGCATGCTTAATTGAGGTTACAGGACTGGCTCCAGTTCCACCGTCATGCCCTGATATCTGTAAAGCAGTATATGATTGTGATTGTATGAATTCAATAAATTTGCATTGACATATCTTAGCTTCTGAAATTCCTTATACTTTTAGCTCCAACTGTAATAAAGTTGATTACCTGTATGATGTCAGTATTACCCTTTGCAACTCCAGAAGCCACAATGCCAATTCCAGCTTCGGCCACCAGCTTGACAGAAACCTTAGCCTTAGGATTGATCTGTTCATCACATAAAATCTCAGAATGAAATAATATTATCTCTTCTAGATTTACCAAAATATCTAATACAGTAAATGAAATTCAGCAATGTTTCACATAACCACCTGATGAAGATCGAAAATTAATTGAGCGATATCTTCAATAGAGTAAGAGGGACACCAGGTTTTGAATTTCTCAGTCTTGCAATATATGCACTGACTTTCTTCCCTGGAAATTGACCACCTTCACCTGGTTTTGCACCTTGAGCAATTTTGATTTCTATCTGATTAGCATTCACTAAAAATGTTGGAGTCACACCAAAACGCCCTGAAGCAACCTGAAAGATACAGATATTAAGTATTTCGTCGTGTAATGATTTAAGAGAAAAATTACATGGCTTTTGCATTGGATGTCAATGATGCCATGATGACATTAACATCACAAAAAGGACGTATTGGAACATAATGTGTAAACTAGTAAATTTTACGCAATGGGGTGTTTGGATGTTTGTTTTGAAAGTTATTATGTAATGTTAAAGAATCAGACTAGGGTAAATTGCTGTTATAAAAGGTGAAACAAGAGAGAGTGTTTGGATGTGCTTTTGCTGTTCCTTCTTATAAGTGTTTAGTCATGCGGCATGATGCCCAAAGGAAAACCAAATGAGAACCAATTAATTTTTTACCTGCTTGATGGCACTTGTGGCAATGTCTCCATTTAGAGATATCTTTCAATAGCTCATCCTATTAAAACAAGATCTAAAAATTTCTATAAACAGATACATATTATTGGAAATTAAGCATTTAACAAGCATATATACACGAGAATACCTTGTGGTGAGCATCAATTGTATCAGAAAGCATGTTCCAAACTCCTATAGATTCGGGTTTACATGAATGATGAACCCTAATTCCTAAAAATCACCCAAACACGAAATTGACACATAAAGACCTCAAATTGATGATTAAATTAAATATATAACACATTAAAATGCCTTATTTGTAGATATATGACATAAAATCGGGAGTGATGATTATGAATCGCCACGGTCTGGTGGCTGACTGGTGAGGATGTGACTGACGACTTTGGGTGGTGACTAGCAATGATCAGTAACGGAGACGGTCAAGCGAATCTGGTTTGGTTGAAGACCAAAAGAGAGAACGTGAGAGGAGATGAAGATGATAAGTTTGTGGATGTGAGATGTTAGGTTGCTAATAGTTGGATCTTGGATGGAGGGATAATTTGAATTTTGGGGAAACTTGTAGCGGGACAACTGAAAATGAGAGAGGGAAATTATATTTTCTTTTGAGGGATTATAGAATCTAATTTATATATTTTATAAACCAATTAATTTTAGAACTCATAAACACATGGGGTGTAGCTATATATTATAAAGGGTAATAATATTTTAATAATTTTATTTTGAAGTTAAAAATTGTGACAATCATAAGTAATTTATTTTAAGAATAAATAAAATACAATTATAACTCGTACGTCTATTAGAGAACTAGGGACTGAAGTCGCTAGTAGAGAACTTGAGTTCATCAAGAAGATATTCTCAATAGATTCTAAAAAGTATCATGCTTGGTCTCATAGACGGTCTCGGTCCGGTCTATTTTTTCCAGTCCAGTTCGGTTTTGACCCGATGCTCACCCCTACACACGGATACAAATAAAAACCGCACACAACTAATGCATTGGGAATTTCCCATGTTGGCAAGACATTCAAGGTATAGTTGATCGATAGACTTATGTGATCAACTTTCTTAATTCTTATCTCGAATGGAAGTGGTATGTAAAGTATATTTGGCTTTATGCCTAAATATAAGATATAACTGCTCGTTAGCTATAATCCATATAAATTCCTCCTATCTTTCATCTTTACAAATAAATCGAGCTTTTCGAGTCAAGCTCAAGCCAAGTTCAAACTTTCTTGATCCCGGATAACAAGATTGGGGGGTCCCTGGATACTTGCTTCTTAGTGTCTGTGACAAACGGTATATACCTACCAAGCCGGTGCAACCCATGCATGACCGCCTTTAATAAATTCAAATACAATTCATACAACCTTCACACTATAACTATAGACCTACCAAGCCGGTGTAACCTATGCATGACCGGTGATAATGGCTAATTCACATGGGTCATGGGTCATGTGCATTAGGTTATCACTGGTCACATTCATTAATGGGTACTTGACATCATATGGGTCGTATGCATTGGATTATAGTTGCTTAGAGTGTCATGTTACTACACATCCATGACTGTTGACAATAGGTAATTAACATGGGTAATGGGTCATGTGCATTGGGTTGTAGGGGCTTATAGTGTCATGTTATCGACTAATACATGACTGGTGATCGACAATGCGTAATTAACATAGGTCATGGGTTATGTGCATTGGGTTTTGTAAACTAAGACAAATACTATACAACATTTTTATACATTTTGTATTTTTTTTTTTTTTTACATTTTCATCCGTTTGTAATGCTTTTCGTCCCTTTTTTATCGTTTTCAGTCGATTTTGACCGATTTCGCTAGTTTTTTACTCATTTTGACAATTTTCGACAGATTTTGACCGATTTAGACCGACTACAACAGATTGCGACCATGTTTGACCGATTTCGACCTGGTTTAATTTGTGTAGTACCGGTTAGACAGCGTACCACATGTACGTTGTTTAACCGGGTATCCCGATGACCATTTCCAACCATTTCCTGACCATTCATAGATGTGTACACCGAGACTAGTGCTTAGGCTGACAACCGTCCTGACCCGACCCTGATAGACCCAAACCCGAGCAACCTAACTTTTTTAAAAGTCGGTTCGGGTTTGTTTTTTAGACTACATTTCTAGACGCAACTCGAAGGAAACCGAAGCCGGCTAACACCATACTTCTAACGATACACTGTACTTCATATGTTAATCAAATTTTTAATATTTTTTGTATAATAATTAATTTTAATTAGGACTTCATCTTTTTATTTACCTCCAAACTATAATCACATTCCCGCACTTCTTCCCAAAAAAAATTGAATTACTACCCAACTTTTTGGATTTCCAACTCTCCCCACCCCCTTAACTGGTTACTCACATCTAAATCTACCACTCTCTATAATTCAACACCCTAACAACAATCTTTGCTTTGGTAATTAAAAAGATATTAATCAGTTTTCCTATTGATTTGCCACTATCCATGATAAAAATGTATGTGTGTAAAAAGTTTATGTTTATGTATGTGTTTGAAAGTATGAAATTGAAAATGGAATGTTTAATACATATAGGGATTTTTTTTTTTTTTTTTTTTTTTTTTGGTTTCTTCCGCTCCTCCAACGTTCAACAATAAATTCCAAACGGTAACATTTTGGCTTCGAAAACACCAAACCGCGTAGGCAATCTTTGGCGTTGTACCATTGCCGCTGGCCATGCCGGCGAGGTGGCGGCAGTGTTCACCGCCGGCATGGGCATGCCGTTGGTGATGCCGTTGTCGACTGCCACCCTCCTAATACCCATAGATTTAATGCAACATTTTTTCAAAAGTACTACAAATCTTAATAAAATTTTTGAAATGCATCCCTCTCTTTCCGAAATGAAATTAGAATTAACTTATCCCGCCCTTCCCAAATATTTATTTTCCCCCAAATCAGTTTTCCCTCTTTCTCACCCAAAATTGAAATTTTATTTTCTCAAAAACTGTCCATCGATCCTTCCCCTTTCTCCAGCCTTGCTCATTCCTAAATTTCTCACCCAAAGTTTTTTTCAAGACACGGTTTAAAGATCGGATTGTAGTGTGGAGGAAGATGTTTCGGCGTATGTTGCATAGGAATGTAGCAGAGAAATTAGGTATGTTTAATTTACATTATTCGAATCGTTCGTATCATAGGCTTTATTAATTAAGATTGAAATCTTGGTAGAATGTAGTTAATATTATTGCATGGCATGTGTTTTTTTATGACTTGATTCTAGGCGAGCACCAAGTGTTCGATAGAATTCCCCCAATGAAGGTGAGGTTATCTTGAACATTTTTTTTTAATTTAAGGATTCGGATACACATTAGCCTGTAATGGCTATCCTTAAGCTCAAAGAATTGCTGCAAAATGGTCACATAAACCATGTACCACATTTTCTTAGCTGAATGTTTTGATTGATCATGTATGACATGGCATGAGATGGATTTAGTTTTCCTGATAGAATGGTGTACCTAACAACATTTGGTTACCATTTCAACCAGTGGGCTTGTACCCCAGTTAAAGCACTTTCTTCGCGAGTCTAAATGTGCATTAGCCATTAGTCTGAATACTACAACTGATGAAGTAATGTTCTTGATCCATTTAGATACTAGTAAAATTTTGAATTCCTTAGAGTTGGCATTTTTAACCCATGTACATATAAATGGGCCACTACTAGTTGTATTTTTTATTACCGTCTGCAATTATCTCATAGGTTAGGAACTGGATCATGCCCATCAATCAGGAGTACAATTTGAAGATACTTCTTGAGACCCTTCGTGAAGAACTGTGCTAAAAACATAAATATAGTGTCTTATTTGGCTAAATATGTTATGTATTATATATCTTAGTCTCATCTCTTAAACGATCTATAATGAGCTCAAGTGCAATTGAGCAAGAATTTGTAAAGGCGAATGAACATGTATGTAGTTACCACTCCTTGACCTAAGAAACAATTGAAAGGGTTGTTTGGCTGATAATTTTATATGATGCTAAAGTCTTTAAAGAAATAATGACCATCGTAAGTGTAAAACAACACAACCTGCAATAAATAATTGATAATTGTTTCTCTCCTGTCACATATATTCTTCTTTCTTACTTTTGTCTTAACTTCAGATTTTGTTGTTCTAGGCGAATCAATGAGATAAATTTGGATATAGAAATTGTTGATGGCATTCATCAGCAGTTTGAGAATTCTTGTCAAAATTTAAAGACACGCCTTTGAAAGCTAAGAATGTAAGATTTGATGGTAACAGTTTATAATATTCTATTTGAGTTTAATATAGATAAATTTACAACATAATAAATCTACAGGTAGGAATATCATTATTTGTGCTATTTGTCCATAATTACACGGTCTCTTCAGTGTCAAATTGACAGGTAGATTCTATTCTAAATTCCTCTCATCATTGAAATTTTATTATGCATTGATGCATCTAAAGATCATTGAAAATTTGTTAGTTATGAACAAAATCACATTGACACTGGAGCAACTGTATAATGGATCATAGCAAAGATAAAGTCTACAATTTATTGAACGGAAAAAAGACAATGGAGCAACTGTATAATCATTTTTTACACATGCAGCCTGATTGTTAATTAAAAAGCGTATGTTACATTTGTCATGTACAACTAAAAATTGATTGCTCTTTAACAGCATGAGGGACATGATAGAGCCACTATACATGAGGCAATGGAGCAGCGGGCTATACATGAGGCAATGAGGGACATGTACAACTAAAAATTAATTGCTCTTTAACAGCTAAGGTACATCCTTTTTTTACATACATGCTATCCCCTGTAAAATCATGGCTATTGATCTTTGATGTCTTACTGTGAGACACTACAAGATTGTTCAAATAAGCGATATTATTGTTGTATTTGTTTATCATGATTTTATCTACATTAATATGTTTCGGTTTTTTTTTTTTTTTTTTTTTTTTTTCTTTTTTTTTTTCATCATGGTATTTGGCAAAAAAAAATATTTGCTTGGTGAACCTTTATAACTCTTACATATTTTTTTGGATCATTCATAAAATGTTTTTTGTGCGGGATCAACACTAATCACCAGGCTCTCTTGCTAAAAATTGTGTATGTGTTGACAGCTTATCTATTTTTCACATCATAGTTTAATGTGTAACTTTCATATAAAAAAGTTGTTATTTTTTATGTGCAGATTTGTGCTTCAAAAGAGATATCGGGGAGTTTAGTACAAAGGATAAAGTTGTAGTTCTCCTAACAGTTTTTAGGCACTGCACTTCAAAAGAGATATTGGTTTTTTACTTTATGGTATTTAAGTAACAATGTTGCTTGATTTTATGGATGATTAATAAAAATTGAGTTCAATTTATTTTTGGTTTCTATTGAATTATTTTTGCCCGTATATGAGATGGTTGGTTGATACGATGGTGTACTAAAACTTATTTGTGGCAGAAAATGGTGCTAACACATGATAACAATGGTTACACAAATCATGCCAAATGATTTTTATAACGAACGCAAAAGCGAGCCAAATGGTTTGATTGTGGGTATAAAAAACAGTAATCATTGTCCGTTTGGTTGTGGGTCGAAGCCGTATGGCTTGCGGCCTCATTTCAGTCCGTTTGGTTCATATGACATCAAGGGTTCGAGCCGATACAATAAGGTCTCGGCGTGGTAAGTGGTCTTGTTTCCTTTTCTCGTCCGAATTCGTGAATATTGTTTGGTTTGGATTTGTGATGATGCTCGAACCGTAGGATAGATTTGGCTGAGTCATAATTGGTGTTGAGACAATTCATTGGACTTAGATTAGATTATGTAATAATTTGGCTACATCGAGTGTTAGCTGAGACCTTGTGGCCAAAACTTTCCTAATTGTATGTTATTAAATACCCATAACAAACTTGCTTTGTGTTACTAAATATTACAAAAGGCCACACAAACATAAAATTCATGTAGCCATATGATGTTTAAAGTAAAGTAATGTGTATTTTGTGGGACTATTGATCATCCAATAGCCACATGAATTTTGTTTTTGTGTGGCCTTTGGTAGCATTTAGTCACACAAAGCATGCTTTTAGGGGTGTATTTAGTCACATACAAGTAAACATAAAGTGACCAAAGGTGTGAATAAGTGTGCCCATATGATGCTTAAAGTGAAGGAATGTGTAACTTGTGTGGCTATTGATCATCCAATGGCTACATGAAATTTGTTTTTGTGTTGCCTTTGGTAGCATTTACTCACACAAAGCATGTTTTTGGGGGTGTATTTAGTCACATACAAGTAAATATAAAGTGACCAAAAGTGTGAATAAGTGTGACCATATGATGTTTAAAGTGAAGGAATATGGCCACATGAATTTTGTTTTTGTGTGGCCTTTGGTAGCATTTAGTCACATAAAGCATGATTTTGGGGGTGTAGTTAGTCACATACAAGTAAGCATAAAGTGACCAAAAGTATGAATAAGTGTGACTATATGATGTTTAAAGTGAAGGAATGTGTATCTTGTGTGGCTATTGATCATCCAATGGCCACATGAATTTTGTTTTTGTGTGGCCTTTGGTAACATTTAGTCACACAAAGCATGTTTTTGGGGGTGTAGTTAGTCACATACAACCTAGCAAAAAGTGACCAAAAGTCTGAATAAGTGTGACCATATGATGTTTAAAGTGAAGGAATGTGTATTTTGTGTGGCTATTGATCATCCAATGGCCACATGAATTTTGTTTTTGTGTGGCCTTTGGTAACATTTAGTCACACAAAGCATGTTTTTGGGGGTGTAGTTAGTCACATACAACCTAGTATAACGTGACCAAATGTGTGAATAAGTGTGACCATATGATGTTTAAAGTGAAGGAATGTGTATCTTGTGTGGCTATTGATCATCCAATGGCCACATGAATTTTGTTTTTATGTGGCCTTTGGTAGCATTTAGTCACACAAAGCATGAATTTGGGAGTGTATTTAGTCACATACAAGTAAGCATAAAGTGACCAAAAGTTTGAATAAGTATGACCATATGATGTTTAAAGTGAAGGAATGTGTATCTTGTGTGACTATTGATCATCCAATGGCCACATGAATTTTGTTTTTGTGTGGCCTTTGGTAACATTTAGTCACACAAAGCATGTTTCTTTTGGGTATTTAGTCACATACAATTAAGCATAAAGTGGCCAAAAGTGTGAATATGTGTGACCATATGGTGTTTAAAGTGAAGAAATGTGTGTTTTGTGTGGCTAATGATCATCCAATGGCCACATGAATTTTGTTTTTGTGTGGCCTTTGTTAACATTTAGTCACACAAATCATGTTTTGGCTACACTTAAATAATGTGTGACAAACTGTTTAGTGTGACTATATGTACTGGATTTTGGCTACACTTAAATAATGTGTGACACCGTATGTGGCATTTGGTTATACTATTAGAAGCAAATGTGACTATAAGTTTAGTGTGACCATATATGGCATCAAGGTTACTTGTATTTGTCACACGTTCCAAATGCATATGTGACTAAATGATCTGGAACAAAATCACCAGTTACGTTTAGTCACATAAGGGTCGATTGTATGGCAATAGAGGTCTTATGGTCACACATTCGAAATGCTCATGTGTGACTAATTCGTAAATGATGTCAATTTACCTACCTTCAGCCACACAAATATTTGAATGTGTGGCTGTTCCAAATCGACCATGTGTGACCATAGGTCGTTTTTGTACTAGTGATAACCTATGTATGCTCAAATGTCAGTAATCACCCAACAACTACACTTCAATGATAGACAGATCCAAACACTCCTCTAAATGACAGATACAATTCAATAAGATGTAGCAAACAACAATTCACCAATCAATCTTACAATATCAATCTCCAAACACTAAAATGAATTACAAATCACCACTATCAAACAATAGATTCAACAGAAAAGCATACTCACAATTCAATACCAAGACAGTTACTTATTTAAGTCTATTCCAACACAGAATCAAGCAAACACATGTAAATCAATGAACAATCAAGCTCTATATCAACACTAACAACAACTATATCAGCAAATAATACCAATCCAACAGTAATAACACTAATTATAGCAGATCTACAATAGAAACTTTAAGAGGAACAAAAATTGATGAAAAACTTACAAATCACTTCCTCCTCTGCACAAATTGAGGAGGTTCACTTAGCTTGCCTATCTCTAAGATAGGCAGAGACCATCCATGTCTGTCTCAGCTTATCCACAATACCACAGCATCCAATTATTCAAATCCTTTGACCTTATTTGAATGACTGAATGTTTCTACTAATTAAACTTGAAATGAAAACAAAACTACAACAAGCTACAGAGCTTGTATAGCTTGTGTAACAGCTAACAAAGCTTATTTAAAAGCTTCTCTAAACCAACTGAAAACATTTTTTTATTTTTATAATTTTCTGATTTTTATTTATTTTTCTATAAATGACTAAAGTTGAGGTGAAAGTAATACTAGTTAAGCTAATAAAAACTGAAATTAAACAGGATAAGTAAAATATAAGAACTAATAAGTAGTTTGAAATGATTAATAAGCTAATTGATATTAAAGGAAAACTTGAAATTTTATTGAAATCATAAGGTAAACATTACAAATGCTATTCTAAATACAATCTGATGAAAATTCTACAGAGCTTCGCTACTCTAAACACTACTCATTAACTAGCTACTAAGCAGTCCTATTTATAGAAGAGGAGTGAGGTGAGCTCTCGGATTGCCAAGCTGGCAATCCGTGTGAGTTGTGTTTGTTCACATCACCTCAGGACCGTGGGATCATTCCAATCATTACCAAATTGATGATGGCCCTTGGATCAATCAAAATGACGCGACTCTTCTAATCAGAGGCTGCCATGTGTCCCCTCGTGTGCTTCTTGATACTCTGACTTCATCTGACATCACTGATATCTTCTAGAATCGTACTTGATTGTACCATTTTGCCCTTAATGACGGTAATTATTAGGATTGGGAGTTAGGGTTCATCATACCTGGGTAAAAGGGGGAATTGGGGGTGAAATAAAGCGGGGTAATATTATATGTTTATTTGACCGTATGTTGACCTCTTTGACCTGTTATTATACTTTGACCGAGGAGACTTGGGCTCGGGTGTGGGCTAGGATGTTTATTTTGGGCTTTTGGTATTTGTGAGATGGATTGGATATATTTTAGGACCAAAACAGATTTTTGTGATAATAACTTTTAAGGACTAGTTGTGTAATTTGCTTTAAAATCAAGGAATGATCTTGTCACTTTTCCAAACTTCTTCAAGGGACTTGTGATGCCATTATTGAATAGTTGAGGAGCTAGTGTTGACTTTTCTTCATATAAATCAATGAGGGACCAAAAGTGACATCTTCCAAAATGCAAGGACTATTTCTGACAATTCCTCAAACTTTCCCGAAAATGATGAATCATGCAAATCTTCAAAATTTAGGGATCTCTTTTGAATTTTGAAAGCTCAACTAGATTTTCTGCTTGACTTTCTGACTCGTTCTACTCTCGTGCTCGTTTTTGCCGGATTTCTGTTTGTTTTTTGTCTTTTTGTGAAATATCCAACCCTGCACGTTCACAAACATAAAAACACACATTCTTTGGCATTTGTTAGCATAATTAGTCTATTTGGGTCGGTATTTGGTTATCAAAAGGTATGTGAATTAACACATACCAAAATCCCCCAGACTAAGGTATTGTCGTGTCCTCACGCAATGTGATCAATTCACGCTTTTGGGTTAAATAATTTCATAACTCTTCCTACTGACTTTGTAAAGTAGCAAGGAGGTTCAAAAGAAGTAATAAAATCCTTTATTCCCGCAAACGCTCCGTTTTCCAAAAATTTTCCTTTATTAAACTTTCACTTCTATTTTTGTACTTTTCATACTTCATACTTGTGACGGCCTGTTGAACTTTCATTATTATGCAATAATTTTTAGGGTCAACGAGTAGAAACACTTATCATTAAGAAGTGACCATACTGATAAAAAATCGTCATCCTTGATTTTTCACGAGTCCCCAAACTAAGCGTACAAACGAGATCACAGCTTATCTACAAGTTAGATGCTAACACTACTCATAATAGTTACTTGTGGAAACTCCTTACTCCCATGTCCTAAGTTTTTGTATCTCAATATTTTATTTTTGTTGAGAAATGAATTGCTTCATATTTTCTCGTTTCAATACTTTTTAGTCCGATAGTGACACCTAAGTTTAAACGATAAGTAGTTTTCCATTTTCTCTTAAGAACCACTACAATAGAAATTCGGTCCACATCAAGGAATTTTTGGTACATACAATATCATAGATATAAGTTGCGGAGTACTACACGTGCACCTCATGTGTCCAATTCAGAATCATACACATGCGCCTCACGCGCCAACAACTTATTTACATTCAAGCTCCTATTCATCATAACTTTCAACTTTCATTTTTTTCATTTTTCACTTTTTTCATACTTTCTCATATTTTTCACTTTTTTCTTTCTTTACTTTTCTCATAACATCAATGGAAGCTTATCGGGTAGCTCCAAAACCTCATACATAATCAACTTTTGACTTTTGATTTTTTTTCATTTTTTGCTTTTATTTTTAATCTTCCTTGATATGTACCCAACTTCTAAAGCAAAGATTCTTTTAAGAAAATAAAGAACTAAATATTATTCAAACCTAAATACCACTAATTAACCTAGAACATCTATTTTAAATTGGTGACGTATATTATTGGAGCAAAAAGCAACAAGTACCTCTCATGAGCTCTAAAGAGAACCACTACTCCACGTTTAGCATCTAACTTCTAAATTAACTCTATCATTTCTCACTCTTCGCAATTTAAGATTCCAAATAATGAAACCCGCGAATACTTAGCCGATAATCAGCCACGCATATATAAATTCAGTTACGGAAACTTGAAAATTCTAGAAGAAGAATTCGCGTTTTCTAGCTCCTAATGTAAAAGACTAGCGAAAGCTTTTAAGCTGCGCATGTATAAAGTCAAGTATGGGAACTTGCGGATTCTTAAGAAAGAATTCGCATTTTATAGCTCCTGGTGTACAAAACTAGCACAAGCTTATATGATTATCATTGGTTAAGGGAACAAGCTAGGGCTCAACACGCCTGGTCAAGTCAAAATATTTATTCCTACTCTCGCCAGAAAGAAAGTCAACAAGGTGTCAAAACACTTATTCAAACTTTATTATATTTTTGCACAACTTTTCCAACTTTTTCACATCTTTTTGTGCTTTTCCATGACTTTTTCATTCATTTTTCTTCAAAATTCTGGAAATTTTCGATTTTTTCAAAATTTTCATTTTTGGTGGAAAAACGGAGTTGCAAGAGTACACGACATGTGAAAAATGTAAGGTCAAATCGAATCGAAGATTCACCCTCCCCTAGACTAGAATGAAACATTGTCCCCAATGTTTTGTGGGTTAAGGCAATCCTAACAAAATTCTAGGGCCGTTTATTAATTATGCCAAAGAAAACGTTAGTCGATAAGATTCACGGATATAGGATTTCCAAAAGCATCGAAGAAATGAGACTCGAGTGGAGAGAAGATAACGAGCACGAGAGTCATCATAAATCGCGGACAATCCTAAACAAATATCACAAACAACCACGGAACACAAGAGTAGAAGAGGCACCCCCTCCTCACGTTATTTGTTAGAAATAAGAAAAATAAGAAAATGAAATTGGATAAGCATGGGTTGCCACCCATGAAGCGCTTTGTTTTTTATTTCTGAGTCACGTAGCTTGACTCAATCCCCGAATTCAATCGTCCTTGGGGAAAGTCTGGAGATCTGGGACTACCATGGTTGGTACGTCCCCTCCGAAATAGTGTTTCAAAAGGTGACCATTCACCTTAAAATTGGGACCATCGAGTTGAGCTAACTCAATGGTACCATAAGGGAATACTTGTGTTATGGTGAATGGTCCAGACCAACGGGTTTTAAGCTTACCCGAGAAAATCTTCAAACGAGAGTTAAAAAGAAGCACTTGATCACCAACGTTGAAAACGCGGTCTTTGATCTTGGCATCATGAAGTCTTTTTGTTTTCTCTTTATAAATCAAAGAATTCTCGTAAGCTTGATCACGTAGTTAGACTAACTCATTCAATTGAACTTTTCGGTGATCACCCGTGGTTTTCAAGTCAAAATTGGCATGTTTTAAGGCCCAGTAGGCCTTGTGCTCAAGTTCTAGGGGCAAATGACAAGCCTTCCCGTAAACCAGCTTATATGGAGTACACCCAATGGGAGTTTTGTAAGCGGTACGGAAAGCCCATAAAGCATCGTCTAGTTTATCGGCCCATGAGGCACGGTGCTCTCCTACTGTCCTTTCTAATATTCTTTTAAGGCCACGATTGGACACCTCCACTTGACCACTAGTTTGTGGATGATAAGCCGTAGAAAGACGATGTGTGACACTATATTTAAGCATTACTTTGGCAAATTGATCATTGCAAAAATGGGTCCCACGATCACTTATGATGGCTCGAGGTGCACCAAATTGGGCAAAGAGACTTTTCAAGAATTTAACAACAACTCGGGCGACATTGGTGGGGAGCGCCTTCGCTTCAACCCATTTAGACAAATAATCGACGGCCACGAGAATATACTTATTTCCTCTTGATGACGGGAATGGCCCCATGAAATCGATGCCCCAAACGTCAAAAATTTCACAAACTTGAATAGCATTTTGTGGCGTCTCATCTTTTTGAGAAATTTTCCCTCGATGTTGGCAAGAATCGCATGATTTCACCAATTCATTCGCATCCCGATAAATCGTCGGCCAATAGAAGCCGGAATCAAACACTTTCTTTGCGGTGAAGTTGGCACCATGATGTCCCCCCGTGGGTCCACTATGGCATGCCTTAAGAATTTCAACGGCTTCCGTACCGTGAACACATCGCCGGATCACTTGATCCACACAGACTTTGAACAAATAGGGGTCGTCCCAAAAGTAATGTTGGACATCTTTAAAGAATTTCTTCTTATGTTGGGACGACATCCCATTCCTAATGAAGTTCTCCGCATGGTAATTCACAAAATCGGCGAACCATGGGGTACTTTGGTAAATTTTAGTCACACTCCCAAGTGTCTCGAGAGGAAATGTTTCGGTGATTTCCTTATTCTCAAGAGCACTTTGATGGAGGTTCTCAAGTCGTGAAAGGTGATCAGCAGCAAGGTTCTCAGCTCCTTTTTTGTCTCGTATTTCGACATCAAATTCTTGAAGCAAAAGAACCCACCGCATTAAGCGTGGCTTAGCATCTTGCTTTGCCATTAAGTATTTTAGGGCTGAATGATCCGTATACACTATGCATTTCTTAAGGAGCAAATAAGGTCTAAATTTCTGAAAAGCATAGACAACCACTAACATCTCTTTTTCGGTAGTTGTGTAGTGATGTTGGGCGTCGTTCATGGTCTTACTTGCATAGTGTATCGGTTGAAAGTACTTATTCTTACGTTGCCCCAGAACTGCACCAATGGCATAATCGCTTGAATCGCACATGAGCTCAAATGGTAAGCTTCAATCGGGGGCAACTAAGATTGGTGCCTCCGTTAACTTCTTTTTCAAGAAATTAAATGCATCGATGCATTCATTTGTGAAGTTAAACGGAGCATCTTTCTCTAAAAGGTGGGTTAGAGGCCAGGCTATTTTGGAGAAGTCTTGTATAAAACGTCGGTAAAAGCCAGCATGACCAAGGAAACTTCGGATTCCTTTGACGGTCGTAGGATGAGGTAGCTTAGCAATAACATCAACTTTGGCATGATCTACCTCAATCCCAGATTTGGAGATTTTATGGCCGAGGACTATGCCCTCTTTAACCATGAAGTGGCACTTCTCCCAATTTAGAACTAAATTAGTGTTTTCACACCGAATTAGCGTATTCTCTAAATGGGAGAGGCAAGAGTCGAAAGAATTTCCATAGATGGAGAAGTCATCCATGAATACTTCCATGGTTTTTTCAGTCATATCGGAGAAAATGGCCATGATACACCGTTGAAACGTGCCTGGGGCGTTACATAAGCCAAAGGGCATTCTACGATAGGCAAACGTTCCATACGGACAAGTAAATGTGGTCTTTTCTTGATCCTGGGGATCAATGGGAATTTGAAAGTACCCAGAAAAGCCATCCAGAAAACAATAGAACTCATTTCCCGCTAATCGTTCAAGCATTTGGTCCATAAAAGGGAGCGGGAAATGGTCTTTACGGGTTGCATCATTCAACTTGCGGTAGTCGATACAAACTCTCCATCCGGTCACAAGTCGAGTCGGTATAAGCTCATTATCATCATTCTTCACAACAGTGATTCCGCCCTTCTTCGGGACACAATGAACTGGGCTAACCCATGAACTATCCGAGATCGGATAAATCATTAGAGTGTAAAGGAGTTTTATAACTTCCTTTTTGATCACTTCGTGGATTTGTGGATTAACCCGTCGTTGTTGTTGGACGGAAGCTTTGTGATTATCTTTAAGTAGAATCTTATGAGTGCAAAATCGAGGGTCGGTTCCCTTAATGTCGGATATTTGCCAAGCAATCGCACTTTTATGCTTCATAAGCACATCTAAGAGTCGTGTCTTCTCCTCATCTTTAAGGCCTTTTGATATTATGATGGGAAATTTATCATTAGTTTCCAAGTATGCGTATTCGAGATGAGGAGGCAAATCCTTGAGCTCCAGCTCCGGAGGATTCTCAATAGACGGCTTTACTTCTTTTACATCTGCCATTTTTAGGTCCATCGGAGGGGAAGAAACAATCGGGTTTTCATTTAACAATTTTCCGGATCAAAATTAGAATTATCAATTTCCGGTGAAACTGAATCATTTGAAAGGCAGCTTTGATTTCTTCCCAAGCGAGATCACTTCCCTCAAACGGAGTGAGGGAAGGGGAAGAATCAGAGACGATTGGTTCAAAAGAAGGAGTGGGATTGCCACTCGAAGCATTGTCGGTAAAACCAAGAAGTTCTTGAGAATACTCCTCCGTAGCTTCATCAATGACATCGATTCGGTTGACCGAAGAAACATCGTAAACACAAGAGTATCTCAATGTTTGATCAAGGTTAAAAGTAACGGCTTCATTTCCAACACGTAAAGTAATCTCCTCGTTGTATACATCAATAAAAGCACGACCGGTCCTTAGGAATCCTCTCCCGAGAATGAGAGGAACCCGTGGATCGGCATCGAAATCGACAACCACAAAATCTGCATGGAAATTGAATTTCCCAACGTTGACAAAAATATCCTCAGCTATACCAATTGGACGAGACGTAGATCGGACGGAAAGCTCGAGGGTCATAAGCGTCGGTGTCAAGTTAGGGAGAGACAACTTTTTCCAAATTGACAATGGCATTAGGTTAATGCTAGCACCAAGATCGACCAAGGCGAAGCATTGAACCATACCCGGAAAATTGCATGGAATGAGAAACTTGCCAGGGTCTTCAAGCTTTTTGGGTAGCTTTTTAAGAAGAACCTGAGCAATTCTCATTCATTTGAGCCTTTGACATTTCAAACAACTTTTCCTTATTATTCAAAAGACCTTTTAGCATCGAAGCAAATTTTGGCATCAAAAGTATAGCATCTGCGAGACTTATATCAAAGTGTAATTCTTGAAAAATATGATAAAACTTTTCCATTTACTTTTTATCCTTCTCGCGGTGCTTTTGTTCGTTTAAGCATGACGGATAAAGCAACTTTGTTTTAACGGGTATTTCCTTTTCAATTTCATTAACAACTTTTTCTTTTCCTTTAGACATCGGGACCACCGGAGGTTGGATGTCTTCGGTCCTTCCATTATTAATAGGAATTTCCGTATCCGTTGTCACCTCAGGTTCACGGGCGACTACCTTGGGATGAAGAGAAGAAGAGGCAGTCGGAGTCGTTGGTCCATCATAAGAAACACCACTCCTTGTCATGATCGCTTTAGCATCGCCCCTCGGGTTAGCAATCGTGTTGCTTGGCAAAATTCCAGAGCCCGAGGGTCGATCATTTAAACGCTTGTTAAGTTCAAGAATTTCTTTAGACATTAACTCTTGGTTTTTCATGATTTGCTTAAGAATCTCATCCGAGGGCGACGGATTTTGAACTACATTTTGATTTTGGTTTTGAAAGTTTTGCCCTCGGTTGTTTTAATTAAAACCCTAATTTTGATTTCCATGATTATTTTGAAAATTCCCATTATTCTAAAAATTATTCCCTTGAGGCGGGCCATGGTTGTAATTTCGTCGATTTTGATTTTGATGAAAATTTTGATTTTGTCCTTGAAAACCATTATTTCCTCGGTTTTTATTCTGGTTGTGATTAAATTGATGATTACGGTTTTGCACATTATTGTTTTGATTCACTTGATTTGGTTGATTAAAACCGGGTGGTCCAAGATAATTGCCGGAACGGTAGCTGAGGAGATTACGGTCTCTTTGAGGTTGTGGGTAACCGTTGCCACCCATGTTTGCAGCATACACGTTCTCTTGAGTAAAGCCACCGGAGGCTGGGCACTCAAGGTATGAATGTGGGCCACCACAAGTCTCACAACCATTATTAACCATATTGACTTGCGTGTTCTTAACTTGATTCGGGATCATTTGATACATTCTTAACATTGTTGTAGACAAATCATCAAGTTTTTTATTCATGGCGGCTAACTCAGGATTATGAGAAGAAGAGTTTAGAGTCGCAGTCAATCTTATTGGCTCATTCCTCTCGGCTGAGGAATCCCAATAGTTGTAATGGGCCGTCATATTCTCGATTAGCTCGTAACAATCCTCAGGACGACGTTTCATGAAAGTTCCTCCAGCTGCAGCATTGATCGTGTCCCGATGTCGTAGAGTCAAACCATTGTAAAACGTATCAATGATCGTAACGAGAAGCATGTTATGGTTTGGACAACGATCAATGGCAAGCTTGTAACGTTCCCAAGCCTCGAATAAGGACTCATCGGGAAGTTGTCAAAAATTGCTAATATCGTTTCTCAACTTCGTCACCATCGATGGTGGAAAATACTTCGCCAAGTACTTCGATACCATTTCATTGAAAGTATGAATCGATTTCCTGGGAAGACGATCAAACCAAGCGGTGGCATGATGGGTTAGAAAATAGGAGAAGAGAGAGAGAGACGGAGGGAGTCATCGGAGACCCCGTTTTGTTTCATATTTTGGGTGACGGTTAAAAATTTGTGGAGATGCTTGTTTGCATCGTCACCCGGTAATCTGTGAAATTGGCATGAATTTTGGACTTGTCGTATCATGTGGTGTTTTAGTCCAAAATCCGTAGCCTCAATATTTAGAGGGGCAATCGGGCCACCTCTACCATGCATTCTGGGTTGGCACAGCTCCTCCATCGTTCGGAGATCGGGAGCTGGCACGTGTTGGTGAGCATCTCCACCTACCGGAGGGTGTTGATTATTCAGATCCATTTCCACAACGTTAGGGAAATGGACACGGTGTGTGTGTCGAATTACCCTCTTGGGGTTTGACAAAGGTGATATAAGACTCTCAAAAGAAGAGCGGGTGTGCATACACCAAAAACAAAATCAAAAAGAAAAAGAAGAAGAAAAGAATAAGAAATTTTTTTTATTTTTATCTCAAAAACTTTTTATTTCTATTATTTTTCTTTTTATAAAACGTTACGTTAATTGAAAACCGTTTCCTTCAAACCACTCGCGACGGGACGGGAAAGAAGAGTGTTTCTCTCTTCAGCTAGCAATTTAATGTCTTAGCTTCCGTATTTCCCGCTTAATCGGTCGTAGAAATTGAAGTATTCCAATTAACAACTAATTTCACGTTTTTGTTATGTTGTGAAGCTTATTTGGTTTACAACGCCCTCCCTTCCACAGGAGAGTCGAGGCTGTAACTTTATTATTTTTGTATTTTTGTAAACACTTTAGGAAAAGTGTTTTGAATTTTTCAATTTTTATATTTTTATAGAAATATATACAAGATAGAGGAAGGCTTAACAAAGCACGATTTTTCAAAAAAATTATTGAAAAACTCACTTCGACCTTCCCCGGCTGCGGCGCCAAAAATTGATTGTGTCAAAATCAACTTATTACAATGGGTTATTATACAAAGATGTCACTAAAGTTTGCGTGAAATTTGTCCTAAGGTAATAAAGTTTCAAAGTTGTCATCCATGTTACTAAACTATAAAAAGCAAACACGTCTATAATTTCAGTGATTTTTACGTTTATTTTTTTGCTATGTTTAGTAACATAAATGTCATGTCTTTACAAGTTCAGTAACCTCGAAGACAAACTTTCATAAGGTCAGTAACCTAGATGACAACTTTCATAAGTTTAGTAACCTGGATGACAACTTTGAAACTTTATTACCTTAGGACAAATTTCATGCAAACTTTAGTGACATCTTTGTATAATAACCATATTATAATATAGTAGTATAGTATCGAAATGATCCGCACAAAATACGGATCACCCGAGTCGTATCCGAGTGAAAGTGAATGGAATCAAGGAATATTAATTCATGTAAATCGTGAATTGAAAAGTGATGAAAGTGAAAATAACGATCAAGTAATTCAAGTAATAAAAAACAATGATGAATTATGCTAGAAGTACAAGTTAGATATGCACTAAAGTTGAAAACGTAAAAACGGAAATGCAAACGCGTTTATTAAAACGTAACTTTAATTGAAAAATGATCCTACAAACGTGAAAATATTTTCTAAAAATCTTAAACTAATAAAATGAATTTCCAGAAAAAGAAAATTATTTTTTTGACTTTTCTTTTATTTTCTATGAATTTATTTTGATTTTTGTATTTTTAAATGAATTAAAAATTAAGTAAAATAGAAAAATAAAAGGGAAAAATGAAATTTAATTTCTGAAAAATCTAAAATATTATAAAAGAATTTTCTAAAATATTTTTGTATTTTTATGGCTTTTTCTGATTTTTTATTGATTTTTGTTTATTAATAACTATTTAAAAATGATTAAAATCAAAGGAAAATTAAGAAAAATATCAAATCTATTTGGAAAAATCTGAAAAATTTTCAGAAAATCAAAAATAATAAAAGTAACTTGAAATAAAATTTTGAAGCTTGAATGAACAGTAAAAGTGCTTATTTGCTACAACTGCTTATTCACAAGTGCTTATTTAAAAGCACTTGTGACCAAAAATGATTGAAACTTAGAACACAGACTTATGATGCTATAATATGCTCAGATATACAAAATATGATCAAGTGAAATCACAGAAAGACACAGAATTGCACAATCAGCATTCAAATAAGCTAATGGTTAAGCACAATCTCAATAAGCCAAATCCATAATAAGCAGACCATTCATAACACTAGTTCAACTTCAAAAGAACTCAGATAACTCAAATGGACACAGATATGAGCTCAAGTATGCACAAGCAGGCCTTACAAACTAAACAGCTACTCTGTCTCAACTAGGCTACTACACAGAAGCTATAAGCACTTCAAAAAAGCTCAAACTCAACAACTTATGGGGGCAAAAACACTATTGTACAACTGAGTATCTAATACAATCAATATCTCAACCAGAAACAATTGTTTACTACACTAAATTCAAATGAGTTCAGCAACTAATTAAACATGAATTTATGAAACAGTTGAATATTTGATTATCACTAAACTTTGACCTAAATGAATTTCAGCTGCTTAATCTACTCCTAATCTAATGTAATAAGCTACAATTACTCTTGTTTAAGCTATATCTGATTATTATGAATCTATCTATTAAACTAGACTATTTGATTTACTCTTATATTAACAGCAAGTGTAGATTACACTATCATTGACTTTTTAATGAAATAAACTACTAGTTTTATGTTTCAAACCACTATTTCTGCTCTTATATAACCTATGTATGCTCAAATGTCAGTAATCACCCAACAACTACACTTCAATGATAGACAGATCCAAACACTCCTCTAAATGACAGATACAATTCAATAAGATGTAGCAAACAACAATTCATTAATCAATCTTACAATATCAATCTCCAAACACTAAAATGAATCACAAATCACCACTATCAAACAATAGATTCAACAGAAAAGCATACTCACAATTCAATACCAAGACAGTCACTTATTTAAGTTTATTCCAACACAGAATCAAGAAAACACATGTAAATCAATGAACAATCAAGCTCTATATCAACACTAACAACAACTATATCAGCAAATAATACCAATCCAACAGTAATAACACTAATTATAGCTGATCTACAATAGAAACTTTAAGAGGAACAAAAATTGATGCAAAACTTACAAATCACTTCCTCCTCAGCACAAATTGAGGAGGTTCACTTAGCTTGCCTATCTCTAGGATAGGCAGAGACCATCCCTGTCTGTCTCAGCTTATCCACAATACCACAGCATCCAATTATTCAACTCTTTGACCTTATTTGAATGACTAAATGTTTCTACTATTAAACTTGAAATGAAAACAAAACTACAACAAGCTACAGAGCTTGTATAGCTTGTGTAACAGCTAACAAAGCTTATTTAAAAGCTTCTTTAAACCAACTGAAAACATTTTTTTATTTTTATAATTTTTATGATTTTTATTTATTTTTCTATAAATGACTAAAGTTGAGGTGAAAGTAATACTAGTTAAGCTAATAAAAACTAAATTAAACAGGATAAGTAAAATATAAGAACTAACAGGCAGCTTGAAATGATTAATAAGCTAATTGATATTAAAGGAAAACTTGAAATTTTATTGAAATCATAAGGTAAACATTACAAATGCTATTCTAAATACAATCTGACGAAAATTCTACAGAGCTTCGCTACTCTAAACACTACTCATTAACTACCTAATAAACAGTCCTATATATAGGAGAGGAGTGAGGTGAGCTCTTGGATTGCCAAGCTGGCAATCCGTGTGAGTTGTGTTTGTTCACATCACCTCAGGATCGTGAGATCATTCCAATCATTACCAAATTGATGATGGCCCTTGGATCAATCAAAATGACGTGTCTCTTCCAATCAAAGGCTGCCATGTGTCCCCTCGTGTGCTTCTTGATACTCTGACTTCATCTGACATCACTGACATCTTCTAGAATCATACTTGATTGTACCATTTTGCCCTTAATGACGGTAATTATTAGGATTGGGAGTTAGGGTTCATCATACCTGGGTAAAAGGGGGAATTGGGGGTGAAATAAAGCGGGGGTAATATTATATGTTTATTTGACCATTTGTTGACCTCTTTGACATGTTATTATACTTTGACCGAGGAGACTTGGGCTCGGGTGTGGGCTAGGATGTTTATTTTGGGCTTTTGGTATTTGTGAGATGGATTGGATATATTTTAGGACCAAAACAGATTTTTGTGATAATAACTTTCAAGGACTAGTTGTGTAATTTGCTTCAAAATCAAGGATTGATCTTGTCACTTTTCCAAACTTCTTCAAGGGACTTGTGATGCCATTATTGAATAGTTGAGGAGCTAGTGTTGACTTTTCTTCATATAAATCAATGAGGGACCAAAAGTGACATCTTCCAAAATGCAAGTACTATTTCTGACAATTCCTCAAACTTTCCCGAAAATGATGAATCATGCAAATCTTCAAACTTTAGGGATCTCTTTTGAATTTTCAAAGCTCAACTAGATTTCCAGCTTGACTTTTTGACTCGTTCTACTCTCGTGCTCGTTTTTGCCGGATTTCTATCTGTTTTTTGTCTTTTTATGAAATATCCAACCCTGCACATTCATAAACATAAAAACACACATTCTTTGGCATTTGTTAGCATAATTAGTCTATTTGGGTCGGTATTTGGTTATGAAAAGGTATGTGAATTAACATACCAGTTTTACATGAGGGTCATCATGTTGCTAAGTC
This sequence comes from Artemisia argyi, assembly GCA_030686995.1. NCBI lineage: Eukaryota > Viridiplantae > Streptophyta > Magnoliopsida > Asterales > Asteraceae > Artemisia > Artemisia argyi. The sequence goes on from CM060705.1 coordinate 3,823,533, forward strand.
ATTTGTTAACCACTATTCTGCTTTTCTTGGGAAAGAGGGGAGTATTGTTGCTCTTGACACAACAAACCTTTTCACCCAAAAACTAGACCCTAACAAGGCATTGGGTATATGTCATTAAGTGGATTCTGTTAGCAGTTACACGTTAGCCACTTTTAGCCAACGATCGTTCCAGCGTTCCAAAGACATATACGTTTTTATAAAAACATATACGTTTTTGTATACCTTTTTATATAAGGTATTATATACGTATTTATTACAACATATACGCTATTATATACGGTATATAATATACCTTTTTATATATGTTATTATATACTTTTTATATGTTTTTATATATGTCTTTGTATGTGCTTTTATATAAGTTTTTGTAAATGTTATTATATACGTTTTTATACACGTTCTTATATATAATTTTTTTAGACATTCTTATATACGTTTTATATGCTTTTATATACGTATTTATAAAAATATATACTTTTTTATATGTTTTTATATACATTTTTATATACGTTTGTGTATACGTTTTTATATATATTTTTGTATGAGTATATATATGTTTTTGTATACGTATGTAAAAACGTATACACAAACGTATATAAAAGCGTATGCAAAAACGTATAAAAAGTGTATAAAAATGTATTAAAAACGTATACAATAACATATATGTTTTTATAAATACGTATATAAAAGCGTATAGAAACGCATATAAAAAGTATTAAAAAAAACGTATACAAAATGTATACAAAAACGTCTACAAAACGTATAAAAAGTATATAAGAACATATATAATAGCAATATAATAATATATACAAAACGTATATAAGAACGTGTATAGAAACATATAAAAAATGTATATAGAAACATATAAAAAAAATGTATATAAAAATGTATATAGAAACATATAAAAAAATGTATATAAAAATGTATATAGAAACATATAAAAAAACGTATAAAAAAGCGTATAAAAACTTATATAAAAATGCACATGTTTTTATAAAAGCGTATAAAAACATATAAAAAATGATCGTTGGCCAAAAGGGGCTAACGTGTAACTGCTAACGGAATCCACATAACGATGGTTAAAACCAGGGACCAAAATGATCCAAAAGTTTCGCCACAGGGAGGCCGCCTGCACTTTTGGAAGACCAGGGATGATTTCTGCAATTTTGGCAAACCACAGGGATGATTTCTTCATTTTACTTGTAAAATTATTACTAATCGTTTAAAGGAAGGTCTTCATGATGTTGTTAGTTATAACCAATCGGCATTCGTTTCGGGTAGGTGTATATCCGATAATATTCTTCTTACTCAGGAACTTATGCACAACTATCACTTAAACAAAGGCCCCCCGAGATGTGTTTTTAAAGTTGATATCCAAAAAGCTTATGATACAGTCGATTGGAATTTTCTTCGAGTTATTCTTCTTGAATGTGGTTTTCATCCGAAGTTGATTACTTGGGTTATGGCTTGTGTGTCCTCGGCTTCATTGTCGGTGTGCATTAATGGTGAGCTCCATGGATACTTTAAGGGCATGAGAGGTCTTAGGCAAGGAGACCCAATGTCCCCGTATCTTTCACATTGGTTATGGAAGTCTTGACGCTTATACTCAAATGTAGAGTTGTGGCCAATGACCAATTTCAATACCATAAGTATTGCCACAAGCAGGAAATCATTAATGTGTGTTTTGCAGATGACTTAATCTTATCTTCTTGTGGTGATGTAACTTCTGCTCGAACAATAATGGAGGCCTTGGATGAGTTTAAATCTGTTTCAGGCTTGGTTCCAAGTGTTCCAAAGAGTATCGCTTTCTTTTGTAATGTGCGTAACCATGTAAAAATGTCCATTCTCCACATTATGCCTTTTGAAGCAGGAACTCTTCCGATTAAGTACCTTGGAGTACCTCTTATTTCATCTCGGCTTCTATATAAAAATGTCTATTCTCCACATTATGCCTTTTGAAGGTTTGGATGCTTATAACTCATAGGTCTGGTTTGTGTAATATACCTTCAAGACTGGAAGACATCACAACACAACTTACCCTTATCTCCTCCAAACGTTATTTGGTTAGTGTGGTGTCTCGGCTTGTGTTTGCAGCATCGTGTATTTTATTTGGCAAGAGAGAAAAAATTGTATCTACTCTAACGACACAAGGAAGGAGGAGCAAGTGTGTGAAGCTATCTTTGAAACCATTAGGCTTAGTTTTGTTACGCTTCAAAAGAACTACAGGTGTGATGAAGAGCTTGCAAGTATGGAAGATCCCTGTTGACATCACGTAACAGCTTGGGTTTAGATCACTTGGTGGAGGTGTAAATGTATTTATTTGTTTTAGTCCACATGGTCTAGTCTGTTAAGTCTTGTTTAGCTAGTTGTTTGTTTCGAGTATGTTCGAAACATTGAGGGTTGCTTAGGTAAGTGGTCTAGAGTGGTGTTTCATCACTCACTCTTGTAACAGTTATTATTAATTTATTCATTTCACCGGGTATAGAAACCCTTTACCCAAAAAAAGATGTTCAAGTGCTGAATCTATTTGTTTTGTCATCATCAAATAGGGAAGATTGTTGGGATATTTATTGATTTGATGATACAAAAAGATGGAGGATTCTAGAAGACTTGTTTAAGAAAATAAAGATAAAGATTAGGAAAAGATTTAGTTTTCTAATGCAATTGGGTTTTCTTTTTAAGTCTAGATGGACTCTATATATAAAGAGATCCGTAGACCTTGTTTTGTGTATGTGTTTAGTCATGTTTTAGAAACACAACCATGATCTCACCACTTTAGTTCGTGTTCCATGCCTCAAGGTCAAGTTTTTGATCCTTGTTATAGTTAGATAACATGTTCTTCCTTGATCAAGTAGAATTGGAGCGTATATGATGTAAAACCTTGTTAATAACATTGAATGTTTGAATAATTCCATTATACATATTGTTTATCTTTGTTATTATACCCTAGTTGAGCTTTAAAATGATATTCGCACAGTGGTCCTCATATTCGTCCAAGTCTAGAATGATATGTCGCGAAATGCTTGATGGTTATGCTCCTCCAAGGGTTTTTTTAGATATTCGCAATATGGGGTGTGACCAATTCCTTTCTGAGTTTAATGTTGGTGCTGCCCGCCAAACTGTCTTTAATGCTAAATTAAGAATGTGAGCGGAGCACCTTATTCTGGAAAAAAGGAAGTTATCTGGAATTTCTTAGTGAAGGAAAAAGACAAGGGGATTGAAAGGTTAAAGTCTGATCTAGCGTTGTCTAGAGACGAAGTGGCGAAAGCAGGTCGTCTCTGTTCCCAAGTTGCTACACTAAAATCCGTTGAGAATGCTCAAGCCTACTCCTGATCATCCTCAAGTTCCTTAAGAACATCATCTTCCTCCTCTATCGCTTAAATGACCATACTTTTAGCATGCCTACTCCTCATCTCCATCAAATATTGCTCAACCGTCACAACATAGTTTTAGTGTAAACATCTATTTCGTTAACCCAAAGCACGCATTTCAACTATGTCACCACCTCTTCCTCCCACACCAATTAGACCAGCCCATCATCCAAAGACAGGGATCATAAAATGTGTGAATAGTTTCGAATATACCCCTAATCCTAGCTCTTCTAACATGCTAGCAAACTGTTGAATCACGAAAAAGTGACAATCAATGAGGTCAACATAGTCTATATCTACAAACCAATATCTACCCCTAATTCTTAGCTCGTCTAACCATACTCTTAGCATGACTACTCCTCATCTCCATCAAATATTGCTCGACCGTCACAACATTTGTTTTAGTCTATATCATGCCCCCGATAATATGTAAATTATATATCTATTTACACTTTTGTACCAAATTTCTTCAAAAGCAATGAGGTACCATGAAAGAGAGAGTATTCTACAACAACAACTTAGATTAGGATCTCTCCAAAGATGAAAAAATGAAGTATTCTTCGTCAAAGCATGTGATCAATACAAAGTCGATTTTCAGCGAAGTATTGAAAGCTATCAAGAAAAGAACCTCGGTCTACTTCCAAAGCAGAATGAGAAGAAGATTGAGAAGAAGTTCTTGAGGTTTAACCAATGTGACACAAGATCAAGTGATGCTTAGAACGTTCCCGATACAGTAAAAGGAGGAGGTAACATATGGATGAAGAATGAACCCGCCACTCAAAGGAGTCTAAACCTAGCTCTCCACTTGATTTATATGTTGCGAGAAACCTAGCTCCTCACTTGATTGAAACAATACGTACCATGAATGGATTGCTTCAAAACGTCGCAACTCTAATATTTCCGTGTATGTGTGGCCAACTTCTAAGCCATACTATTATGAAACATGCAACAACCTTGTCCGTACCACCATGTGCAAAGATATATTCAATTAAAAGTTAAGCTATTACTTACGTGTTTAAATATATGAAAAATATATATAAGCATAGATAACATTGGGCATGCATATGTTCTCCTCTATATACGAGTAACTAGGCCAAAATCCGTGACCTCTTGGGGTCTGATTGTATGGGAAGGTCCATTTAGTTGAGAAATAAAGTGCTATAAGTTTCAAGTTATTGTGTAACATGTTGCTTAATCTTTAAAAGAGCATAAGTCGATGGTTCACAGGATTATATTCGACATTGGACAAGTTATATTATATTCTCTCCAAAGATCCAAAAGTCAAGTCCTATTCGACAAAAGATGTTATCAATACATAGTCGAAGGGTGCATTTTTTAGAAGAAGAGTTGGTCGACACCTAAGACACTTTGCACTTTACACTCAAAATCGTGATTTTCAGTTGGGTTTATGTTTTGATAAACCTAGCTCTTCGGTTACTTTATATGTTGTGAGTACAAGTACAACATTCACCAAGTCTTATGTTGGGACTACAAGTAAAACATTCATAGAGTCTTTCACCAAGTCTTATTTGATAAACCTGTAACGATGTTGTTGACATCATAGTTACTGTAATATGGCATAATGAGATTGAAATAAAAGCTACCGCGAATGGATCACCAAACAAGTCTAACATGTAATACAAACATGTGCAAAGATATATTTAATTAAAAGTTAATCTATAATTGATTACTGAAATGTTTACGTACATATATGAAAAATCTATCCTCAAATGATGACACGTCACGACACTATTAACGTACTTACTCTTTTACTCTTTTGTAGTATTTACAATTTAGTCATCTTTCACTTCATTGAGGCCCTCACTCTCTCTCACTCAAGTTTTCCTTCAGCCTCATAACTATCTCTTTCATCTAAGTTTTCCCTTACTCATGACTTCTTCAAGGTTAGTCTTCCTATTTATGTTTCTTTTATATTGTAAGTCTTCATACTTTTGTTTATATGTGGTGATGTGACATTAAAGTTGTAGGTGTAGCGACGCTTTTGTACTCACGCACACCTAGCGGTGGTGGAGGAAGAACTTGTCCAAACTCTGTTTTAATTTAGTTTCTATCTCGAAGGTATTGTTGATGGTCAAGCTTTAAAGTCGCCCAGTGGGTTTAGCAATAAAAATATTGTAGGAAAATGATGTCATATAACTAACGTTTCTATATGCTGGTGATGAGTTTTTAATATGTTAAACTTAAGTTAGTTTGTAGTGTGCTATTGAGTAAGGATCCAGTGAGAAGAAAACTTAAAATGAGAAGGATGAGAAATAACTATAACCACACATTTGAGATGCATCGACTTGATTTAGATGCATATCTATTCATTTAGATGCATCCCAATTAGTTCCGAAAAGTGATTTGAAGTGAAAACGATGCAAAGTAGTACTAACAACAAATTTCACCCGCAGAGGACGAAAAATGTATAGGATTTGTCTAACTTGATGAAATGCATCTAATATATGTATATGCATCTAATTTTTTGCTAGAAAATATATTATGGTGCATCTAAAAGATTAGGGATTCATCTAATTTAAGTCAATGCATCTTAAATATGTGGTTATAGTTATTTCTCATCCTTCTCATTTTAAGTTTTTTTCTCATTTGATCCTAAGTCGTGTGCTATTATATCGAAAATTTATGTGGTTGGTAAACTTGACATGAAGGTTTGATAGAGAAATTAAATCATGTGTTGTGTAATTATTTTTTGTTCAAGTATTGCATAAATTACTATACATTATCATCAATAATTAATGTATTAGGCTAAAGTGAAATAAAGAGATGAATAGATAATGATCATCGTGTTGCCGATGGAGAACAAAAACAGCTTGAACCTTTTACAATGCGTCATTTCTGCACTACATCTGGTGGGTTACTTACTTAGTTATGGAGGAATTTATCATCTGGTGGGTTACTTACTTAGTTATGTAGAGTAACAAATGAAAGTTATGTAAAAGTTGAGGTGAAAGACCGAAAGGAAATAGTATGCAAGGATGGTAGATTGTGTAGATACTTGACCAACTTTCGACAATCATGCAATATATGATCTCTAACAGTAAATATTAAATCTGAATGAATCATTGTGAAAAGAGTGGAGAAAACACATTGCAGAAACATTAGAAAACACATTGTTTATTGGAGATTAAATTTGAATGAATCCTTGTGAGCATGGCTATATATCTTGAGTTGTCAAGTGTTTGATTCATGTAGTTCATATTACTGTTATACATTAAATTATGTTGTCAAGACAGTAGTATATATATAAGTATAGAAAACGTTGGGCATGCACACATAAATGAGAGTAACTTTGGTGTATTATATACTAGGCCAAACGTGAGAAGGTTCATTTAGTTGGGAAAAATACCTTTGACCAATCCTTAGGGGGAGATTGTTGGGAGCATACTTTTATATTTATTCAAGTCTCGGTCATTACATTTTGTAATAGGTTGCTTAGTTATTTATTTCATTATGTTTAAGTTACTAGGCTTTTGTATTCATGCCCAATGGGCCTCAAAGCCCACATTCTAGATGAATGAGGGAGGAAGGGAGTGTTGCCCTACTCCTCCCCTATATATACTAAGCTTATGTAACTCTTACATTTGTTGGTTATTTTGTTATCTTAATGAAACTCTTGCACTTTTACTTTTCATATATCATATAATCAACCAATCCTTATATCTATCTCATTCTTACTTGTGTGATATCAATATGGGCACCTAACAATGAGTCCGATCATTTTCTTGCATTAACTAATCAGGGCCATATTAGGGTTCCATTTACACTATAAATAGAGGCACAATTCGTGACTCTAAGACACACCTAAAACAAGTACCACACTTGATTATAAGAAGCAGTTTAGTAGTGGTTTGCACCAAAACCACTAGCTAAATCCGGAGTAATACTTGGAGCAAGCAGTAGGAACGTGAACACACTTGGAAAACTTGGTATAATGACAGCATCACTTGTTTACTTTAGTTTACTTTCACATGAATAGGTTGTAGTACTCTTATATTTGTTAGAGGCATGTTTGCCATGATTTGAACCGTTTATGTATTATGACTATTGAATCTATCTTTTATGTATTTGATATATTATGGTTTAGACTCCTATCATATGTCTTGATTGGTCATTATAATTGTTTACAGGTTGAAAGATGCAGTTATCTTGATTATATTATGAATCGTTTGTCTATAACGAGTCATTGCTATACTTGTGAGAATTGGATAGTAAAGCATATGATAACCTCTACCATAACATGTTTAAGACCTGGCCTCACGTCTAGCGACTTGGTTAGGAGAAATACATACTTGATACTTCATGCTTGGACCATACTTTATGCACTTTATGTATCTAGGATCATAGGCCGAAAGGAGATTCTTTTACATGAAGGAGATATAATAGTTTACATGATCAACCAGTCATGCTTTGCTTTTATGCTTTGTCCAAGTATTGTCTATGATACATATGCTCATTCATCTTATGTGCTCTGCCTTTAACAAACATATTTTCAATATCAATGTTGGTGGTTATGAGCCCAGAACAGGGTTAAGATAATCAATAGCCTAACTACATACCAATAAAGATTACCGGATATCACTTGGAATCGTGTTATCACTTTCCAAAGTAAAATATTCGACCCTAATGCCTGGGTATCATGAATATCTACTTGGGATAAGACCAAATGTTGTTAGTGATTTAGGCACAAATCAATAATCCTTCGTGTATAAGTATTATATGTTTTCTATGTGTTTTACACGCTTTATTTGATTTCCTATTTATAAGAAGATACTCATGGCTAGTCAAATAGAATTATGAGAATTAATCGGCCCATTAATCTCCACATAATTATCCCCATTATAGCCTAAAATAGTGGTTACATGACCAGTTAAATGAGGTCATGAGTGCAGATGTAACTGCCATTTGAATAGGTCAAATCAGTTACATAATCATACACCACTCTATCAGCAAAAACTTTGCTTATCAGCAGGATCCTAACACTATCAACAGGAACCAGCACTCAGCAGAATCCTGCACAACCACTATAGAGTCAGGGGAATCAGTGACTTGATGGGTGTACACTCCGTACCTCCAAACCCATTTCCAAGTATGATTAGATCCCTCAAGTGCACTAAATTTTCTAACAATCCTCCCCAATTTTAGTTCACTTCCTTTGCATGAAAATCAGACATTAAACAAAACATATGCATAAACGAAAATATCCTAAGGATTGAATTTCCATCTTAGTACATTACACGTTCAAATATTCGAGAATCAGGGTGTTCTAAGAATTGAACCCTTCAACCCATTTGAATACCTGAAGATAAAATACACATATATTTTCAAACACTTAAACACTCATGACATTATACAAGCCATGTGTCCATATCCAATTCATAAATGTTGTAAAAGCTAAAAGTCCATAGCTTCCTGAAGCGGCAAAACTTCAAAATTTACATAGGTGGTTCCTCTTTATTCATGCTCCTGCCAAGCACTTTTTCAAAGAAAATTAACCATTAAGAAGTAATGATTTCATCCCCCCTTTTCCAGCAGGTCCTGAGCACAACCTTGGGATGTAACATAAAACATGTGCTCCAGTACACTGAATGTTCAGCTTTCCACATTGAACTCAGCTCCCAAGTTTCCTCAGGAGGGAGTTGGGTGTCTTAGCATTCAGTGACTAAGTTGGACTTTAAACCCATCCCTTTAGCAGACTTTATAACCAAGTCTCTAGCAAGACCCTTCATCAAGTGATTAGCTAAATTTTGTTGAGATCTAACAAACTCTATAGAAATCACCCCATTCATGATAAGTTCACGAATCATGCTATGCCTGACACCTAAGTGTCTAGACTTCCCATTGTACATCTGGCTATAAGCCTTTGCCAATATAGCAGCACTATCACACCGGATAGAAATAGGTGTTATATGTTTAGGCCACAATGGAATCTCAAGAAGCAAGTTTTTCAACCATTCAGCTTCTTTACCAGCAGCTGCTAAGGCCACAAATTCTGATTCCATTGTTGAACTGGTGATGCAAGTTTGCTTCACGGGAGACCAAGAAATTGCACCTCCACCAAGTAGGAATACCCAGCCACTGGTAGACGAATTGTCTTCAGTGTTACTGATCCAACTTGCATCAGTGTAACCTTCCAACACTGATGGATAACCAGTATATGAGAGACTATAGTCCATAGATCTCTTTAAATACGTGAGTACCCTCTGAACTACTTGCCAGTGATGAGCACTAGGATTACTAGTATACCTAATCAGTTTACCCACTGCAAAAGCAATATCAGGCCTTGTACAAGTCACGGCATACATCAGGCAGCCAATCACCCTAGAATACTCAAGTTGAGATACAGCTTTGCCAGTATTTGGCATAAGCTTCTCAGTGGTATCCATAGGAGTACTCACTGGAGTACAATCAAAGTAATTAAATTTCTTCAGTACCTTCTCAAGATAATGAGACTGAGAAATTGATATACCATTACTTTCATGTTTGATCCTTATACCAAGGATAACATCAGCCTCCCCCATGTCCTTCATGGAGAACCTTGATGACAAAAATTCCTTTGTCAGGTCAACTTGATTTTGGTCAGTGCCAAAGATCAACATGTCATCAACATATAGGCAAATGATGACTCCTTTACCAGATTCATCAAATTTGCTATATACACATTTGTCAGCCTGGTTAAAAATATAACCAT